>NW_019774859.1:39689-57438 GCF_001039355.2 Lingula anatina | reverse complement strand
TGGGGGGGGGGGGGGGGGGGGGGGGGGGTTGGGGGGGAGCGCGCCCCCCCCCCCCCCTTTGCATGGGGTTCGGGGGCCGCTGAAGGGCCCCGAAAATTGTTGGTATTTTAGAGGGCGAACAGTGCTATTTGGTACGGTTTAGAACTATGATTCATCTAGTTAAAATTCCCATTACAAGATGGGACCATCGGTGTGATTTTTTTTTTTAAATTGAAAGGGGATCCAGGACTCCCCTGACCCCCTCCCCCACCCCTAAATCCCCCAGTGTATTAGTGTGTATGTGTATGAGGGACTAACGCCCACTGAGTTATGAGGGATACGTTTTAACATATTGCGTTGGGTTTTATAACCGCGGAAAGAAATCAGCACTTGTAAACAGTGATTTGAAGTTATGCAAATATATTACAAGATATGAACGTCACTGACATGCTTTTGTTGTTCATTTTTTTGTGAAGAGAAAACAAAACGGATCTTTATTGAGGCATCAACACAAATACCATTCTTTCTACCATTCATGCAGGGTACCTAGACACTGGTGACTACTGGAGATCCTGGTACGACACTGCCGACTTCCGAGATCAACTAGAGCAACTGTATGAGGAGATGAAGCCGCTCTATCTGAACCTACACGCCTATGTAAAGAATAAACTGAAGGCAAAATATGGAGAGAGCTTGTTTCCACCGAGTGGACACATTCCAGCTCACTTATTAGGTATGGGTGTTATCGCGTTCTAGATGTGGTTCGGAATTATGCGACAATTTAATGTTAGAATATCACAGATTGTTTAAAAACCTTGAGGTATTGCAATATATGTAATAGTGATAGGGAGGGGCAGGCGGGGGGGGGGGGGATCTGACCAAATAGCACACCAGAGGGGGTGATATGTTGTCACATCTATCACAACCTCATTCCCTGATGAAGTCTGACTGCAAGCAGACGAAATATTGGCTGTTAAGACCAGACAAATATATGTAGCTATAGACAAAAGAATCTTCACAAGTCTATTACAATAACATAGCTAGTGAAAGTGTTTTAAATTAAGAGAGATGTTCTTCAATATATTACGTTGGGTTTGCCCCATTATGGAAAGAAGACAGCATTTATAAAAAGTGATATTAAAATAATGCAAATAAAATTCAAGATATGCACCTCACTGACATATCTTTAATATTCATTTTTCGTGAAATGAAAACAAAACAGTTTTTTATTCAACACAAATGACGCAACTGGACGTACTGTCAGTATGACACAAAATAAAGCATTTCACTTTTTTTCACATTTATTTCAAGGGAATATGTGGGCCCAAAGTTGGAACAATATATTCGACCTCGTGGAGCCTTTTGCTGGGAAACCTAGCGTTGACGTCACCCCTCAGATGAAGAAACTGGTAATGACGGGCTTATAAGTTTTCTACCCTCTGAAAGTGTATAGATTTATTCTGAAATTATTGCAATGGATATTTCTTGTGTAGCGTCACACACACACACACACACACACACACGCACACATATATATTGAGCAGTGACATCTGTAAATAAAGATGTAAACAAAAGCTTTAAAACATTAAAAATGTTTCACTCGTAAGCGGTGTAAAATTGTACCTCAGAATTGAAATATGGCAGTGGTTTTTATCTCCCAAAAACATTGTAAGGTGCGTTTTTTTATTGAATTCCTGGAATTTTTTTTAGAATTACACGGCCCGTAAAATGTTCAACATGTCTGAGGAATTCTTCACTTCGCTGGGTTTGAAAGCAATGCCACAGGAGTTTTGGGATCATTCCATGCTAGAGAAGCCTACGGATGGACGTAAGGTTGTGTGTCACGCGTCAGCTTGGGTTTTTTACAACCAAAAAGACTTCAGGTAAATGTCAACATTGGTGGCCTTTGTAACCGCTCAAAATTAGATCAGTAATAGTGCAACTGACGTCACAAGACGACCAGATATATATCATACGGGTCTGCCTCGTGGTTCTTTCTGCTTCTTGTTAGTTTGGATCTGTAAGCGGCCTTTCTTCTTTACTACTTTTTAAACAAGTTCTTGCGATAAATGTTTTGTTTTCTTAATTATGCATAATAAAGATAGTTCTCTTAATTAGAAAACCGATGGTAAAATACTCACACACAGGGTCCAAGTAGCAGAGTCCAGCTTCAGTTAGATTCATACAGGTTAGGATTAACTGGACGTAAGTGAAAGTGGATCAAATTTCAGGAAGGGGGCTTAACCGCACAAATTAATGTGCACCGGACCCTATATGCTAGGGGCTCTCTAGTAAATGACACTGGGCTTGTACTTCATTGTTGAGATGATAACATAAAAGTATCATTTACAATTACTTGATCCGAGGACTTACTGGTCCCTGTATCGAATATGGCGAGCACGTATAATCCCTTAACAATAATGCATTCTATTCCACCCCTCCCACACGCGCCATCCCAGCAAAGGCAGGGCAATTAAATCTCCGCATTTTTGGGGGGTGGTGGCGCCATATTTGATCCGCATACTAGTTAGTCTGCGGAATAACTGGTTGTGAATGCTCCCAAAGAGGTAAATGAGTCGTATATTGGGTTTTTGTTTTGTCAGAATCAAACAGTGCACAGACATCACGATGGATGATCTGATCACAGTCCACCATGAGATGGGACACGTGCAGTATGATCTCCAATGTAAAGATCAGCCAGTCGTTTACAGGGGGGGAGCAAATCCCGGTATGGATTGCCTGTGTTGTTTTTGCTTTGTATAGTACTTAGTTAACTCCTCCTTAATGTTCAAGAAGTCAAATTCATTAGAATGAAATTATGAATATTGATTTGGAGAAAAACTATTATGAGATTCATAAAGAAAAAAAGGAAGACGAAATTAACTTTCTAAAACCACCCCTCATAAAATTAATAAAATGAAATAAAAGAGAAAACATAATAAATAAATAAGTTGTGCGTTTACTAATTTTGGTATTTATAGAAACAAGATAAAGGCCTTATTTTTAACACTGTGCAGAACAACGTAGACCTAGGAACACAGGTTGTTGCAATACAGAAATGCTAAGTTTAAACTTCGTTTTCAGCATGACACAACTAAGAAGCCCTCCAATTCTCTGTCCTTATACTTACAGGGTTCCAAGAGGCTGTTGGTGAAGTATTGGCCCTCTCAGTCTCCACGCCCACACATTTGAAAGAGATCGGCCTGCTGGACAACGTTACCAATGATAATGGTAAAAACAATGAAATATTTGGGAAATATTTGGTTTTTACGTTTTCAGTGTTCTGTAAGGGAAAAGTTATCAAAAGCAGTGTGCCATATTCATATGATACTTTATAGGTATTTTTGACTTCCAACAAGTGCCAAACATTAAAAGTCGTGGTGCTATGCTAATAAGCATAAATCCTTTTTTTTTTGTTGTTGTTGTTGTTGTAGAGAGTGACATAAACTATCTAATGAGCATTGCCTTGGACAAAATTGCCTATATCCCATTTGGATATTTGGTGGACCAATGGCGCTGGAGTGTCTTTGATGGTTCGACAAAGTTTGAGGATTATAACAAAGAGTGGTGGAAGTTACGGTAGGTGTGGCACATGCATGTAATGCATTCGCTATGTGCTCAGGTGTACCATTTTTACAACTAACACATTCATTATCTCCGCCAAGGAGGTTATGTTTTTGGTTCTGTTAGTTTGTCTGTCTGTCTATCTGTCTGTCTGTTAGCAACATCACAGAAAAAGTTATGAACTGATTTTGATGACATTTTCAGGAACTGTCACAAGTGGGCCAAACAGATGATTAGTTTTTGGTGGTGATCTGGATCATTAAACAATCAATAATCAATAATCAAAAAAACAATATCATTATAGAATGAAAATTTAGGGGTGAAATGGCATTGGGTGGAGACTCTGCTGCCTTGGCGGAGGTCTGCGCTCTTGGAGTGCTTTTTTAGTATTTTGCTTTCATTCAGCCCAATGGGAGTGGTTTTGTACATGTCCACACTATAGAACATTCGGACCATTGAACCCTTGATTTAAAAAAATGAAAATGTTACCATTTTTCGGATCAGTGAACCTTCAGACTTTCGAGACACCCCCTGTTCATTCAGCCAGAATCCAGTAATTTCTTCAACATGGGGTACCACTGGCCTCATTTTTACACTTTTGTGTTGGCACACCTAACGCACTCCATATATAAAGAATTCCCTGATTGAAAAAACTTTGATAATAATCTTTTCCGTCAGTGACTGAAGTGGAAAATATAGTGCCATTGCAAAAATACTTTCCCGATTGAAAACAAGAATCAATGTCTTTTAATAGCCCACTGTCAAGAATGTGATGAATGAAATTGCATCATTATACATTTTCATGCCAGTTATTTACAAGACACCCTATTATCTGTGTACTGAAGATAAAGGGAAATTTCAAATATACAACAATCAATCAAAGATATTGACTCGTTTCAGGTGCAAATACCAAGGCGTTTCTCCCCCAATACACAGAAAGGATGATGATTTTGATCCTGGTGCCAAGTATCATGTTCCAGCTAATTTCCCATATATAAGGTTCGTTTTCAGTGTATATTGAAATTGTATGTTAACCATTGCTAGGTACTTGGTATAAAATGAACTTTCAGATCCTGACTAATTAAGTTACATGAAAGACATTTAGTATACATTAGATAACTAAAAGTAATATAATGGTGTATATATTAAAATGCAGTTTATTCTAGGTACCTTTCTATCCAAGTTTCTAAATTTTGATGAATTATCAATCAGATCGTTTGATTTGTTTACACATAGAGTCCAATATTGAACATTTACATCTCTGTGTGGAAAAGAACTTATTAATTAAAATGAAGCACCTTTTGAAGAAAAGTGACAATGGCATTCTCATATTAAGGGGAGGGATATTTCTCTTCTTTAAATTTTTTCAAGTCAGTGATAATTCAAATAATGAAACTATTTGTTCACACCAAATTGTTCACACCAAATTGGCTAAAGCATGAGTCTTTAGAGTATTTTCAAAGAAAGTTAACAATAGAGCTGCATAAGCTTTAGAAATCTCAGTTTGGTTTCTCTCTCCAATATAAGCATATAATACAAACAAGATAATCTAATTTACTTTTAACCTTTATGTCTTCAGATATTTTGTGAGTAATGTCCTACAGTTCCAGTTCCACGAGGCCCTGTGTAGCACAGCCAATCAGACGGGTCCCTTGCACATGTGCGACATCTATCGATCTTTAGAAGCAGGAACAAAACTTGGGTAATGAGACTGTAAAAAAATTCACTCAAAATAGAATACAATGAAATATCATTAGTTCATTGCATATTAGATCATTAGTCTGATACACATTACTTAAATTATTACTAATTATATTCCTATTTATTAGTATACAAACCCTCATCAGAAAGTTGTTGGAAGTGAACCAAGGCATAGTTCATTATTACAACACAAGGTGGCAATACTATCTGTGTATTCTAGCTTTATATGCAAATTCAGCATCTCCATGCAGGTATATAACTGTAGAGAAATAGCATTTCTGCATTTATACATTTCCTCAGTGAAAATTCAAAACACTTTTACCGTATAACTTTTTTGCATAATTTCATAACTGACATAGGCCTTGTAAAACGCAACTTCATATGACTGGCTATATTTGCCAAAAACAATTCAGTATTACTATCATATCTACAGCAATTACACCCAAACATCATCACAACTAACACAATCCCTGCAAACTGTGAAATCTAATGCAATTAAACCTTTAATGTTATCTGTTTACCTTTATATTTTAGTAACATGTTAAAACTTGGATCCAGTAAACCATGGCCAGAGGCACTGGAGCAAGTTACAGGGACCCGTAACATGTCCGCTAACGCCATCTTGCTCTACTTCAAGCCTCTAATTGATTGGCTAAAGGTCCAGAATCAAGGTCAGAACATAACATGGTCTGAAGAATGTCCAACTGAGTTTTACACGACTACTTCTGCTCCTTCAACCGCCAAACCAGCAAATTCAACTGGAAGGTTGCACAATGGTTTCTTTATAGTAGCCTTTATATCTGTATTGGCGCTTTACATTTTAAGGTGAACACTCAAGCAAAGTACTAATTGGAGTCGATTAAGACAGTAGAACAACTGACAGGCCAATTTACAGTTGAAATCACTGTACTACATTTTAAGACAGTAACTGAAATGAACTGAAAATCAGACTACAATTTATCTTTCCAATTCTTTGTTCTTAGCATATTTAGTCAGGAGCCCCAACTTGTGCTTACATATTACACTTATACTGAATATATCTGAAAAAAACTGAATTGAAAAGGCTTTAGAGACATTATAGATACACTATCACCATTTTATATTTCTTTTTTTTTCCAAAATTGACGATTCAGTGCATATCTATATTTTGGTTTCTTGTGAACTAACATTTGAATCATCGATTGAGAAAAATCTTCAGTTTTGATCAATCATTTAAAATTGAAATTAAAAAACAATAATTTGAAGGAACTGGCTACCATGGAAATAATCCACAGTAGAGAAATTTGAATTTGTGTCATTTGCAGGGGCATTTTGGTGGTCTAATCAAAAGATTTTAACTGTCCACATGGCTTTCTGCTTTGTTTTGGGGTGTATTCAGCTTAGTTATAGCAGTTTTTTTTTCAATTCCCTATAGCTATATGGATAAGGTCAAACAGCTGGCAGGCAGAGCAAGATAAAAACATCCTATATTTTACTGTACAGTAAGCAGAAAGTAAGCAAATCTGTTTCCAGAAGTCGGTATATCATCTCATATGCAAACGAAACTTATGTGCCCTATTTGTAAAAGGGCAAAATGGCTAAATAAGTGCACCATTCAATAAGATTGTCAATTAACATTTTTATACCTCTGGGATCTGAGATGGCTTTAAAGGTACATACGAACCGAGCATCGGTGGAGCGTGGATTCCCAATAACACATGTAAACCACTTCTACTAGTTTCTTATACGACTCAAATAAATTTGACATGCCAAGGGATAAATTGAATAGATCACTCGATCAGTCATAAAAGAGCTTTAGACTGCTCCTTTCTTTAAATTTTTGGTTGGAAATTTAACCTACTTTCGTGACCTACTTTTCTGCCCCATTGACATACAGCATAGAATGCTAGCAGAAAAATCCGTTCAAACATCATTTTCAGGTAAAATTAAACAATGCTTTTTGGTAATTCTCTTAGTTATACCATTTGAAACTATATGCTGGCATTTGGTTGGTTTTTGTGACAAAAAATTAACTTTGTATGCATCTTTAAATATTTGTCACCATATCCTTGAGATTAAACGGCACAAAAAAACAGTTGGGTAGACATATTACTGAATAAGTTTCTATTTCATTTTTCTGTACTTTACTGGATCACACATTAGATAAACATAAATTAAACAAAATAATTCCAGGCATAACACACAGTATAAGCTTTTATTCTGCCTAAAATCACATACTTGATTTATATGTATAATTTTTTCAAAACTGTTTTGTAGTAATAAATGTAACTGAAGTTTCTATTTCATTTTTCTGTACTTAACTGGATCACACATCAAATAAACATTAATAAAACAAAATAATTCCAGGCATAACACACAGAATAAGCACCCTTAATTTATATGTATAATTTTTCCTAAACTATTTTGTAGTAATAAATGTAACTGAAGTTTCTATTTCATTTTTCTGTACTTTACAGGATCACGCATCAAATAAACATTAATTAAACAAAAATATTCCAGGCATAACACACAGAATAAGCTTTTATTCTGCCTAAAATCACACACTTGATTTATATTTGGCCAAGTCTTATAAGTGAATTTTGCAGATTTAACAAGCTGAATATAAATAAAAACAAAATAAATTAATAATAAATCAATGAATATACAGTCATATCTGTTCATCCTTTCTTGCAATTATAACAGTATAAAGTTTATATTCAGTGATGGTTTTCTAAGCAATACATATAATTTTTTCTAAACTATTTTGTAGTAATAAAAGTAACTTAAGCTTCTTTTTCATTTTTCTGTACTTAATTGGATCACACATCAAATAAACATTAAATTTAATAAAACAAAATAATTTCAGGCATAACACACAGAATGAGCTTTTATTCTGCCTAAAATCACACAATTGATTTTATTGTATAATTTTTTCTAAATTGTTCCGTAGTAGAAAATGTAACTTGAGTTTATATTTCTTTTTTCTGTATTTTACTGGATCACACATCAAATAAACATTAATAAAATGAAATAATTCCAGGCATAACACACAATAAGCTTTTATTCTGCCTAAAATTGCACACCTGACTGATACTTGGAAAGTCATAAAAGTGAACTTCGCAGATTTAACAAGTTGAACATAAATAAAAACAAAATAAAGTAATAATAATGAATAAACAGTCATTTTTGTGCACCATTATAACAGTAATAAAATTTTAACGCATTTATACTCAATATTCCATCACATGCTTTTACTTGTTTTTCTGTCTTCTCAGGAATGAATTAGAAGACATCAATTTCAGCATTCCTTTTTAAGGTATTAACACTTTCAATGAGCTGGATAACAATTATGATAACCTTAAAGGTTTATTTTTCAGCCCCACTTGATCTGAAATATTCTTGTAAAAGTTCTTCAACTTTTGGTCTGTTTATGAGCTTATTGGCTTTTCCTTGAAACCGCCCTTTTTTGCCGAAGCCTTTGCCCTCTAGCAGATCAGAAACCCTGAATAATAACAGACACAACAACTTGTGAATAATAACTCATCATTTTGCAATTCTTGTGACAGTAAGTTATATTTTCTAAAATGAGAACAAGGGGAACCCGAAATGACGATCACCAAAATTGGAAATATGTAATATAGGTCATCGATGAAACACTGTAACAAATGTACGACTACGAGTCACTGTAAAAGAAATAAATAAATAATTAATGTCCACATCTTTTAGAATCATGTGTAGTAATAAAATCATCTTTAAAAAATTATGAACTAATAATAGTTATTTCACTTAGTTTGAATTTGCCCCAGGGCTGCGACTTACTTTGGTCCAAGAGTTACAACAGTATCTTCTGGCCCAGCCAGCAAGAACATTCCAGAACCCTGCTCATCTCCTACAGTGAGGAATAGTACCACATTCTGCAATATTCAAGAATCACAAAGTCTTTTACATTTATGAAATGACTATTTTATTAAAAATGTTATTTTTATTGAAAATAAATAAATAAATAAATAAACTTGGTGGACAGTCACTGAAACATTGGAATTTAAACAAGAATTCCTAATCACATTTCACAATTTTTAGCTTCCTTGATTTTCTGTTTACTTTGTATTGTATCTGTAAAGAGATGATATTAATCTGTAATTTAATTTTTTATATCTTACCTCATCATTTATTTCATTGACAATTATGTTCATGAATTCATTGTCTCCTTCTTTCCTGTAAAGACAAAACATTTTAACTAATAAAATATGGTTTGCATTTTGGCATTTAAATAAAGCACATAAATACAGGGCAAATCTGCAAGCTCATATATGAATAATTTAACATTGCAGAGTCTAATCTCTTCGAAGATAATCCCTCACCTGTGTAGTGAAAAGAAGTTATCTCTTTCAGGATTGGTCTTAAACTTCTGTGCCTCCAATACTGCCAGGTCTCTTAACAATGTTAAGGCATTCTGTAATAAAATGAGGACTCACCTATACACATTATGGAGTAGACCTTACAGTGAAGGCAGCACTCAAACAATTTTCACTGTGTTCATTGTTTGTAGGAAAAAATCTTGTGTAAAGTCAAAATATTCAACATAAAAAATTTTCATAAATTAATTTTATCAATTACTTAATAATATTTAGAAATTTATTCATTCTTCTTTATATATCAATCAATTCAAAATATCTACACTTATCTACTTGTTTATAATGTTTAATTTAAACCTATTTTTCAGCATTATTTGTATTTAATTCACTGTATGCGACAATTCTTTTCAACAGAAATTTATACCAAAATCTGAAAAACCTATAATATGTGGCAGAGAATCTATTAAAACTCAATAATAATGTAGCCAAATTACCTTCTGTGCAGCTTTCAAATTTTTCTGCATCTTGTCAGCAAGCTCTGCATATTCTTCTGGTGGTCCCCTAAGAATAAGACACACTTTATAATATTGACACATGCATTATCTTTATATAGTATTACACATTAACTTTGAACTAGCATGCCTCCGTAGTAATACCCCCTACATTGTATAATATTGTATATGCCCCCTTATTTTATATGAACAGACAAACAATTTTAAAAAATATTATATAGTACAAAAATATAATCAAATAAAATTATAATCATCTTCAATTCACATGCATATGAATCAAACTAAAAACTATAATATTTTTCAGTGACTAAGGAACCTGTAATGACCTTGGCAGTTACGAAAGTGCAATTTTTGATTTAACAATGATTTAGTAAAATACATCCTGGACCAACTAGAATGTTTTTCTTCCTTTCATTTCATGAAATAACTTTCTGTTTCAGTTATTTAAAGATTTCAAGAACTTACTTAAACACACTATTCAAAGCCTTTTCTGTCTGATAGCATCTTCCCAAGTACTGCAACACCCTGCTTCCAGCCACAAAAACCAGGTTACACTTGCCTTTCTTGCCCTTCTCTACACTCAAAAGCTTGACTGCCTGTCCAAAAAACAACATTGCAGAATAAGCAACTATGTTAGTCTCATGTTTAAATTGACATAATTTGATTATAAGCTCTCATCTTGCTCTCACCCCCAAGGGTGGGTTTGAGAATATGTGGACCTGTCATATATGAAAAGTTTTTAACTATCAAAAACTACGAGCCAATGATAAGAAACACTTTTCACATTTAGTCCACCAACAGATACCTTCCAAATCTTATCATTCCCACCTGGTTGCCCACCTGACTGTGATAAGAATGGTACCAAGTGTGAGCCAGTTCACCTGAAGATTTCTGCACATCTCTTACCTGCAAATGACTCAGGTTAGTTACATGTGTACCACAACTGTGTGTGTGTGTGTGTGTGTGTGTGTTTGGGAGGGGAGGTGTTTTCCTATATTCACACAAAGCACTCTTGAAGCCCCTTTCTTAATTGTAATTCTAACAATTATTCATGAAAATTTAAACACAAGTTTCAATACAGTTTGGCAGAATTTGCTAAATATGAAACTTCTTAAATTAATAGACTTAATGAAAGTTTATCTCAATTATTTCAACAAAGAAATGAATAAAGTAAATCAAGAAATTCATATAATAATTCTACAAATGTATCTAAATATGTCTGTGTGTGTGTGTTTCTTACCATGATGTTGTTTTGTATCCATATTTCTGCTCTGCTATAGCTGTCACCAAGTGCTGTGCTGAAGACAATCAAATGCTAGAGATGTTATCATCTTGCAGATGATTAATCACTCATCATGCCTCAGAATTCACCAAAAATTCAGAACAACAACAATTTTACTGAGCCACCAGACAGAATCATTACTTTTTTCAATATATCAACTGATTAATGGTACAAAACAAAATATTTTAATCCTATCATATTGCCATTTTTCTTTGCACCATGAACATTTGTTTTTCTTTTTTTTTCTTTAAACAAAATTTGGACATTTCATTTTGATTAATATCAATATTGAGCCACAGGTATTATTTATGACATTTCAATCAAATCTCACACCAATTATTACCAGAGTGTTGTTGCATGTGGTCAAACCTCCGTGTCCAGTCCACAGTCACCTTGACCTCAGAGTTGACCTCCAGGTCAGACTGAACAAAATGGACAGCTTCGGCCCCTCGCCTTGTTACACGATGGACATCCACACTATTTATCTAAAATAATAAAACTGTGAAGTTTGGATAAGTCAGGCATAGTCAAACTAAGAAAACTATAACTAACTAGGCAAGTTTTACAGTTTAAAATAGACATGGACATCAACACCATTCATCCAAAATTAGCAAGTTGTGTGTTTTAAGACATACAAGAATATTCACCTCATTCATTACCAATACTTAGAACAAAATGTCTGTTCAATTAAAATAAAAGCTTTTCTCGAGACATCACTGGTGATAAAATTTTCTAAGCAAATGTATTTCTTTCTTTGAAAAAAAAAAATAATAATAATTTACAAACACAGTTTAGCCAAGAAGGAAAGTGTCTCAGAAAACTGTTTCATTTGAATAAATTTTGTTATGATGTTGCACGTTACACAATAAAGGACTAACCTTCCCTCGGTCATCTGGCTGAAAAACATCACATCAAAAATATATTAAGTATGAAATAAGAATTAATATTCACTTTAGAGGCATTGAAAATTGATGCTCATGACTCATAATTGCAAATTTAAAGCTTTTGGCCATAGATTGTACACTAGTTATCTCACAGAAGGCAAAATCTCGGCCATTTTTTTGATCACTCTGACGTATGATTACACTTGGGCCATGTGCATCAAGAAGAGAGCGATTAACTCTGTCGGTCTGTAGCACATCCACAAATCTCAAATGTTTTATTTTTTTGTAAAACAGATATATGGAAATATCAATCTTAATGATTGGCTGTAAAAAGAGATAGAAAAGGGAAAAAATGTTTTTAGTCAGTTCACACACATACCTGACCTCCACCCTCTGGAAATAACACAGTATCTTCTAATACGACTTCAAATCCTTCCAACTTTTGTTTCTTTCCATTTACAACTGTTTGTAAGCGGGCTGGGACACATGACTTCACCCTAGTGCTCAGCTGAAACAAGATTATCCCAAAGATTGACATAAATTCAGTTGTTCAATATCCTTCTAGTGAAAACTTGTTTAGGCCTAACTCTTTAGGTGGGAGAGTAAATATAAATGCTGTCATTTATCAAATACTTTATCGTTATTATCTCATTGCTGAGTTTACAAGAGTAAGACACTGCGCAAGACGAATTTAATTTAACATTGTAAGGGTGAATGGACAGACTTCAAAACTGGCGGCAAAATTTCTGGACTTATGTGAAAAAATTCAGAAATGAGAGGAAAGGTGAAGTAGGAAATAAATACAATTTCACCTTTTTATTATTAAAACATTAAAACTTTCACAGAAGTGCCAGAGACTTGAATACGGCTAATCACACCAACTTCCTTTTGAAAGCAAATTTTATGTCCAGTGCATAAAACAACATAAAAGAAAACACAACTACATGTCAAAAGCTGTGAAGATACAGTAGTGAAGCATAAAACTCATTGATTAAATTTGAGCTTGTTTTTTACAGTTTGGACAAAGCATTTGTTGGAAAACACCTAATTCTCTACCTCTCTCAAATAACTATCCTGCTGACAGGACAGCGCCATGTCAAATCTCGTTCACTCTCGCATATCGAGACCACAACGTGGTGCATCTTGGGTAATTTCAGCCATTTTTCTGGGAAAGGTAGAAAATGTAAAACATCACTAAAACCAGGCTTATTTTTCCACATATCATAAACAAAGGGCCCGTATATTATTTCAGAGGTAAGTGACGCCCTTATCCTTTCAAATTTTTGCAACGTCATTAACCAAAAGTAGCTTTTTAAGAAGTTCAAGGAATGCAAACCAAGGCCGTCTGCCTTGAAGTTTCACTGTTGTGATATTGCGGTGACTCAGCTGACTACCTTAAACAGGGGTAGATCTGTCAACCCGAAAGATTCACATCACCTCGACATGGTGTACCCTAGAGTCTCATTTACCAAAACAAAAAGTATTGTTTGATCGTTTCACTTTCGTCTTTGGCGTTTTGTAAGTGGAAATCCTCGAAGAGTTACATTACTTGGGTTTATAACTCGATCCCAAGAACAATTTACCTGTTTGATACATCATGTTTGTTTTTAAAGCAGGGATGCGCAATCAAGCTCTTCTATTCAACCAAGGATTTTTATCTTCTTACATGTATGTATAGGTATAAATATAAATAAGACAGTTTTCACAAATCTGTTTGGGAAAATAGTGAAAGTTAATGTGGATGGTTAATCAGTATAGAAAAAAAAGATAGCATCTGCATAGTAAAAAAAGATAGCATCATTATCATGTTAGTGCTCATTTCAGTTGTTAACAATTAGACAGACAATGTGATCAGCTGTCATCTAAGTTTAGGATCTTACTAGTACTTTGCTACATGGTTCTGCTGCAAGTAAGACCTCAAAGACATGACTTAGGTGGAGTGCAAATTAGTACACAAGTTGATGAAGTGCTGAACAAACCAAGTACTGTCTCACTGCCTTTAACCAGTTTGTGCATGTGATGAATTAAAGGGAATCTTAAGATTTTCACTAAATGTGTCTTAACTTATCTATTGACATGCTGACATATCGCAACTGATACTCTCAAAGATGGACCAGGTAAACACCTTAAAATACTATTCTGATATGACCTACTTTTATATTACTGTAGTTTTAACTTTAGGTGATCATCACATTCTACTTATATATCAATATATGATTTCCAAATTTACAAATATTTTCATATAGGTGCTTTAAAGTTCAAACTGTGAAAGTAGGCCAAGTTTGTACTTTTATTTTCCACAGACTTCCTTGCTATATCACTGGNACACTGTCATCCTTCTCTTTGATGATCTGAAGGCACAAATGGTTTTACTTATACTGGAATTAACCAAAACTTTACCTGAACCATAAGTGTGTGGAATAAGAATTATCAATAAATTCTATGTAAAGCCATCTGTTAATGTATTATGATTTTACTTTTTACCAGTCTATTGCTGGTGTATGTTTAGCTCCTTAGCTTCATTCTGTATTCATTAATATCTGCTTGTTTTAGTTCTATTACTTTTTTCATATCTAGCTGCAAAGCAGTGGAAAACTTTGTAGACGAACAGTTTGCACAGTATTTTAAGGATGAAAGTGGAGTTAATAGAAGAAATATTCAAGACAGTCGAGTCCACTGCTGTCTATACTTTATATCTCCCTGTGGCCATGGGTAAGTGGGGTTTTTTTTCTTAACACATTCAGTATTTTTGTTTGAATGCGTTATTTTAGAAAATTTGACCTTTTTTATTAATTAAACAAAAGAAATGTCTTCATATGTCAGATATATTCTTTTTTTAGTGTGTGTGTGTGTGTGTGTGTGTGTGTGTGTGTGTGTGTGTGTGTTAAATTTGTATGGAAATGGAATGGAATAAGTTAACATCAAAGGCAATCTCAGGAATGGTAATTGTAACATGCTGTAAATTGGCAAGTTGGTATTCTGGAACTTTTAGGCTAAAACAAGTGGATGTAGAGTTCATGAAACAACTTCATGAAAAGGTGAACATAGTTCCCATCATTGCCAAAGCTGACACACTGACTGCTGCTGAAGTATACAAGTTAAAAAACAGAGTAAGTGAAATGTAGAAATATTTTATTGTTAAATAGAATGTCCTCAAATGCTAACAGTGGGGAAAGAGCCTATTCCAACCATTATAATTGCACATTCAGTTTCTGGCCAGCACATTTAGGTTAGCTCAACTTTGGTTACCACTGAGTCATATGCCTAAAACTCTACACGAAGTTTGACTCTTCTGTGTCACTTGAGTATATAACATTGGATCTAGTGTCCATATTTACCTTACTAGCAAATATGTCCACATTCAAGTTTTTTTTCTATTTTTGTTAATGATTATTTGTGCTTTGAAGTTCCTCCACTTCATCTTTTTTAAACTCACTGAGATAGATTGCCACTGTTGACTTTTTAGCTCTAGAGATTTGACATAGAAATTTTATATAGACTTGTTCCTATCTAAAGAACATCGATAAATTGTCTGCAATTCAGAGTTAATAAGCATTGATATTTGCACCTTCAGTAAGTGAAGATTCCCATTTACAGATTATACAGATTCCAGTCAGAGCTCAGTTAGCTGCATGAATATATGCAGAGTTTCCAACATTTTTTTTTTTTTTTTTTGCATATCTCAAAAAAGTACAGATCTCAAAAAATAAAAAAATACAAAATTGCTGAAAAACTATAAAAAAATCACTCTCACTCATCTTCTTTCACAAGCAGACACTCAGTCATTTGCAATATATATATATATATAGGTACTGTAACATTTACAATATGTGTCAACAACGATATGTTGATAACCTAATAGTAAAATACTTGATAACACTTCATAAATAATACAAAGCTTTCCAACAGTTTTGATTCTGAGGTTATTGAGGACCCCCCCTTCCCCCCAACACACACACACACAAACACACACACACAAACAAACAAACACACACACACACATGAAGAAACCAAGATCACTGCTAAATAATCACTCTTCAAAAATGGTGGAATTTTTTTTTCATGTCAAGAACTGACAAAGGAAGCCACATATTTAGAAAAATATATGTAACACTATTAAACACTATAATGAATCTAAGAAATGGCAATAAGTTTTACATTTTTACATAAGCTCTTTCTCATATCTCCCATTTTAAAAATTTGAAGCACTGACAACATATCATGTGCCAAGTACAGTTGCAAATAACAGTGCAATGCCATATTGTGTTGCAAAATGATGGTCAACGAAACCTATTAACTTAATAACATTTAACTCAACTCTTACTGTTGTTAGTGAGCTGCATTGCAGCACAGTGCATCTTTTAAAGATATATAGACTGCCCTGTTCTATTCAAAATCTTACCTAAATACCAACCCATGTAAATTTGGCTACAAATGTAACAAAAATGTTTCCCTAAATTCAAGCTTATGGCAAGTTAAGTGTTTTGGCTGAAACAGTAAAATTTCCTACAAAATCTTGATAGTATGGTGATCCAATTATGCCAGATATACTGCTTGCACAGGTTTCTCCAAACCTAATATTTTCATTTATTTTGAGCATGTGTTTCCGTGAGTAATTTCAAATGTTTCTACTGTTTGTGTAATTAACTTTTATGGTTTTACTGTGATGCTGAGTCAGGCTGTGATGTAAACTTTGCAGTCAGTACCAACCAGGTACTGCTTATTTGAAACAGAATCCAGTATTTGAAAGTATACACATTTATATTTATAAAATGAGTTTTTTCCCTTCACTTTTTGTTCAAATTCAATTGCAACATTTTGTCAGTGATGATTCAAACTGAATGAATCCCGATAAATGAAATGTCTTTGTGGTGCTTGCTTTTTCTGTTATGTTTTTCCCTTTTTAAAAAAATGTGGATTTATTCATTCACTTCATAAGTTCCTTCTTCTTCTTCTTATTTCTTTTTTTAGTTTTGTACTGCATGGAACAGTTATAGATTGACCTTACCAGTTGATGAATACATCCATCAATTTTTTTAAATGAGCACACAATGAAACACCTTTTGGTGAAATAACTGACCAGAATACTTATAGGGTCCATTTTATCTAACACCAAAACCACCACAAATCCCCACATGCATACACCTACATTGATGTATTCTATGCAATTATTGTCTCTTGAAATGTCAGTCTAGCAAGCATTTTCTGATCTTCCCTTTTAAAGGTTCAAATGTTTTCAGCCAAAACACATTTTTGTGTCTTCTCTTATGACAGGTACTTCAAGAGATAGATGAACATGGCATCAAAATTTATGAGTTTCCGGACTGTGACAGTGATGAAGATGAAGACTTCAAACAACAAGACAAGGAACTCAAGGTATGTTAACCAAGATAAAAGGGAGATGAAATCTTACTTTTTCCAATTAAACACTTTTACAGAGTTATCCTGTCCTCAAACAATGACCCTACACCTGTGCTCTAGATTTATTTTTTT
>NW_019774859.1:20920-39674 GCF_001039355.2 Lingula anatina | reverse complement strand
TCGTTATCAGATCAGAAGGCAAAATACGACTAGTAGTCATCAAAACGCAACTAGTCATCACCTGAAGCCTATTCATCATTACTTGTGGAAAGTATGCCATACTGCATTGAAAGCTGGTGATACAGACGATTGCTTATACCCCCTTTACACTGGACGGCGTCCTTTCTGCGTCCTCTCTGCGACCATGAAATTTGGCATCGCTGTGGTCTTAATAAGGAGGCACGAGCATTAATTTTGTATCAGAATGATTGCTCAATGATCAGCCAGTTGTCGGCACGTAAAATATTATATTTTTTAAACTCTCAAATGGGGCCGTACTGCTGGACGCAGAAAGGACGCCGTCCAGTGTAAAGGGGCCCTTAATTAATCAACTGTTTGGTCCCCACTTTGAAAAACATGACCCCCCACCATAGTACCATCCTTCCCTCCTATACTGCATCTGTTTTACCCTCATATACAGATATTCATGCAGTTATTGACTTCCACCTGGTTACGCTACAAATTATACTTTGTTCTCATAATCAGCTTCTCCCTCCCTCCCCTTTCTAATGTCATCGTTCCACCAAATGTTCCAACTGTAATGTGCTAATAAAGGAGTATTCGGTCCGCATGCACGCAAGCACACACACACACACACACACACACATATACAGAGAGAGAGAGAGAGAGAGAGAGAGAGAAAGAGACAGAGAGACAGGGAGGGGGAGGCATACACCACACAATGTGCTTTGAATATCATAGCTTAACCAAACCCTTACATCGCCCCGTCTTCAAAAACACACATTTGACCTCTTATTTCTACACGTCTTTGTTCATTTGTTTACCAGGCACCTGTACATTAATTGATTCACTTTATTTTGAGGTTGCGTACTACGTAAATGTGAACTACGAGTACATACAAGCACTGCGACATGTATACTAATAGACGCACGTTTTACTTGATTTGTTTTTTGGCTCTTGGGAAGGAAAGAAAATCACCGTAATTTTTTAAACATTATTTAGTTTTTCCTGAGTTACTGTCAAAGTGACACTGAGTTTGTAATCATAATTTCATATCATCATTGTGTTCTATCTTCATCCCATATGCAAGTTTCACCAATGCATGTCGTAGGGCAGTATTTTCTTCTAGCCAGCTCAAGAGTACGATCCTGTAAATTGTGCAGTTGACGTGGCCCTTTTTAAGGTTCTGCGCAAATATTATACAGAGCTCCTACTGTTTAGTTCTGTTATGACGCACTGCACTAAGCAACAGCGCACCAATGGCTTTGTTGCGAGTACCTACTTGAATACCAAATACATTCACCATTGTATAGTGCACTTATTCTTTTGAAATGTTTACCATTACTTTATTCACATACTAAAAGGCGACATCAATGCGAGGCAGTTTTCACATTAATTACCCGATAGGGTCGGCGTCTACACAGCTCCGTGCCCGGCCTGGGAGGTAAAGTCACAAGATGGCCGAGAAAGAATTCTACGACGTCTTCAGTGAGAACTTTTTAACGTGTCATATATGTCTGGAGGAATTTAAAAACCCGAGAGTGCTCCCCTGTTACCATTCATTCTGCCTGGAATGTATTGCTGACCATGCAGCCAAGAATGGTGTCCAGAACAAGTTCTCGTGCCCCGTGTGTCGCCAAGAGGCCCCTGTACCACCAGGTGGGTTAGAAACTCTCGCCAAAAACTTCTTCTTAAGGAAAGTAATAGACTTCATGAAAGATCAGAAAGCGCCCGAGGGGAAACTTTGTGAGTATTGTAATCATAAAGAGGCCACTTTCATGTGCAAAGTTTGCCCAGAAACTAACCAACTGTGCGCAACATGTCGTGATGTTCACGACAAAATTCCATATTGCAAGGGTCATTTGATTGTACCTCTGTCACAAGTAGACTTGTCAGCTAACCCAGTTAGTATACGAGATCAGTTACGCCACGTATTAGATAAAGCTCAATACTGCGACAAACACGGCAGCGAGTTGCTGACATTCTATTGTGAAGAGGATGACATCGTGGCATGTAGAGATTGTATTTTGGAAACTCACAGTAAACACAACTTTAAAAAAATTGGAGATGTGGTGAAAGTTCAGCGGGAGTCAATACTAGAAAAATTGATTTATTTCCCAGGTGCGAAACTGCCTCGTTTTGAAAAGGCGGAGAAAGCCATTGTACGAATGGAAGAGAGGTTTACAGAAAATCATAGAAAGGTTCTTCGTATGGTGGATTCTCAGAAATTAGCTATGACGGAGGATATTAAAGAAAACAGTGAAACCATTGAAAGAGAACTCAGGGCTTATTATCAACAAGTAGAGAAGGACGTACGTCAACAGACCGACGCGTATTTAAAAAGTGTAAAACAACATTTGGAAACGTACCAAACAAAAGTACAGTCAGATTACACCGAAATGCAGAAAGTTATAGATGACAAAAGCAAGGAAATAACGGCAGAAGTGAAGACACTCACCTCCACGCAGGTGAAGACTTTAGAAGCTGAAAAAGACAAGCAAGAAATGACTAAGATTTCCATTCAGAGCATTCGTAATTTCGCTCAGCAGCTCACAGACACCGGTTCTGACACCGAGGTCATGACCCACTCTAAAAAACTCCAAACTAAAATTCAGGAGTTACAGACAGTAGAACCAGACCTTGATGACAAGATCATCGACATAACATTTACACCAGGGAAAACAAAAATGGACGTTGTGCTACAGTTTCCTAAAATACCTGAACCACAGCTGTCCATCAAAGCAGGGTCCATCACGGCCAAAACATACCAGGGTCCCTTGGATGCATATTTTGGAAGTTTGAAACAAGATAGAGCGTACTATCCCGAGCTGATGGAATTTCAGAAAATCTGTTGGCTTGGAACGCCAGAGCGGGGCATATCTTTTAATGTGAAGGGTTGGCCCGTAGATATCCGGTGCACAGATGATGGGTGTATTTTAGTTGCAAATGGTGACGTATTCAGTTGTAAAACAGCGTCCGTATTCTCCAGCACAGGTAAATGTAATCGTGAGATCAGTATAGAGGGAGGGGGGAGGTGTATCACTACAGTCAGTAATGATAGATTCGTGGTCACATGTGAAGATAAATGCTGTAGACTGTATTCAACATCAGGTCAGGTTATCCGATGTTTTGGTCAGGGTGATATGCTTAACCCCTCGGGTGTCACTGTGGACCGTACAGAGGGTAAGGTGTACGTGTGTGATGGTGGTGCACAGTGCATCTATGTGTACGACGTGATATCTTTTCAACTTGTAAACAGAATTCCTATCCCAATGTGCAGTAAAGGTTCACTGCACTGTGCATACCACCACGGCATCAATGCAACCATAGTCAGCGACAGCAATACCCAATGTGTGTATGCAGTGACACCCCAGGGTGACGCCATGTTTCAATACGGGGAAGGTCAGAGAGGAAGTGGAGACGGACAACTGAATAGCCCACGAGGATTGTGCGTAGATAAGTTTGGACACATATTCATAGCTGACTACAGTAATCACAGGGTGGTTGTCCTTGGTTCAGACGGGAGGTTTCTACGTAACATTTTAACAAAAAGTGAAGGCATTGAATATCCTATGTCAGTTGATGTCAACAGTAACGGGGATCTTGTTGTTGGAACGTTCAATGGTGAAATATCCACGTATAAGTATATTGATAAGAAATAACTTATGATTTGACACTGGGATGATGTTTGAATTGTAATTAATATCACAGAGGAAAATTTAATTAACATATTTTAACGTACTTTAGAACCATCAAGCACCATGTTTGCTTTATATCCATGCTGAGAGTATACGGAATTTATGGATTTGGTAAACACAGTATAAGTGTAAAGTCATATGAGGTAATCAGTTTGATCGCTTTTAGCACTTTCATCCTTTGCAGATCACCAAATAATTGATTTCTTTCACAGTTAATATATTTATTTTATAAAATATAATTGATAACAGTGGATTTATCTTTTGAAACATGTTGATATTTTTTTCTTCATGTGAAGAGTTTTTATAGCTATATGATTGATATGGTATATAACAAGAATTATAAATATTAGGAGGGTGTTTTTTTTATATCGTTGTTACTGTTATCCCCTATCCATTAAAGTGAGGAACATGAGAAGTTGCCATTATACCCTTGTCACACTAGAGGCTGAATGAGCGAGAATGCCGTCGGAAATTATTTGTTCTTTCCGGGATATTCGAAGAGCATTCTAAAAATTCCGTGCGCATTCCAAATATTTTTACCCATTCTTGTGGCATCCCGAATGTTTTTCTAATGTTAAAAACGTTCGAAGTGCATTCCAAGTGGAAAATTATCGAATGGCATTTGAACAGTATTCTAACTGCACTATGACTGCATTCTAAATGTTCTCATGGCATTCCGACAGCATTATAAACATTCTGATAACATTAGAGGAAGATTCGAAAAGGCAAGTGACTTAAAGCCCCCGTCACACTTATTCGAAATCAGTAGGAATGATGCAGAGCCAGCCGGAATTTCTAAATTTAAAAATTCGTGCCATATTCGGGAGGGAAATTAAAATTAATTAAAATTGTCATGAAATATTACGGCTTTGTAGGAATCCCTCTGGAATACTTAGAATGTACATCGAACCGGCCTATAATTATTCTTGCACATTCCAGGTATATTACTATACCTCTCAAATGCATCTCGAATGTAGTTGGAATACTGTAGGGATATTACAAATATTGGAATGCCCTTCGAAAGTTTTTGACATGACAAAAGCATTCGAGCCGGCCACAAGAATGGGTAAAAATATTTGGAATGCACTCAGAATTTTTAGAATGCTCTTCGAATAACCTGGAATGCACTAAGAATTGTATTTTCGACGCCATTCTTAATCATTCCGTGACGGGGATATAAAATCCCGCCAGAATGTTTCGAATGTGCCTCGGATGAGCTGAAAAAATAATTTTGCCAGCAAGTGAACTACACTAGTGCGCCGTTCAAAGTATATTCTAAATATTCTGACTGCCTTCTGATAGCATTATAGATATTCCTTGTTTTCCAACTACATTCGAACTGCATTTGAGAGCTAAAACAGCCGAAAGTGCACTTATCATTCCAGGCGAGTTCAAGCGCATTCTAAGTATTCCAACGGTACTCTTAAAATAATTAAGTTAAATTTAAACTTTTTTCCCGAATGTGGTGCGAATTTTTAAATTCTTCATTCAGCCTCATTCTTCTAGATTCCTGCTGATTCCAATTAAGTGAGACTCGGGTATTAGGGATGTTAGGGTTAGACTTTGCTGGTTATTGGTACAAATACAACTTCATGTTTAGAAATAAAATCAAATGAGTTTTGATTTTGTTAAGTATCTCTATTATTATTATCATTTTGCATAGCACTGAGATTTCGCTATAAAAAGGCGGTCGCCAACAAAACAATTATTTCCAGTAATCTTTAGCATGTTAATGTCGACAGGCGAGTCGATCCGGGCATAATTAAACGAATACATGTAGTGCACAGTGTTGAAAGGACTTAAAATATAGTGCCGAATTAGAGAAAATAAGAGCAGGACCCCTGCTTTCTCTACCTGGGCACTGTTCTAATTTAAATACAATGTATAGGACTACCAGGATCTTAAGATGAAGGGGTCGAGAGAGGAATTGGGACATGACAAAAGCGTTGGTGTGATCATGAAAATTGAAAATTAACTCGAGGAGTAACATATTATTTCCACTGAGCACGGTTCACGTGTACTATAACGTGATGCCTAAAATAATATGTAAGTTACAGACTCAACTTAATACAAGATAAATTGTCGAATAAGCTACAGCAATCCATGGCTCTTATAAGTAATTACTTTATAGGATTTATCATTCGGATTCCCGAAGTATGTGGTATTATTAAGTGGCATATAGAAAAATAGACAAATAACAGTCGGATTTTCTGCCCCCATCTTTCTACGCTTATGACCGCATAAGGTGATTGAAAAAAAGTTGGGGTAAGCCCCTGGCCATTATACGTCACAATAAACAGCACACAATTGGTTTCTTTACATTGATATCGCTTTATTAATAATAAAAAAAATTCTCTCGAGAGGTGGACGCCACTTTTACCCATGTCTTTTGTTTATGTTACACATTGTTTAATCGTCTAAATTTCCATTAAAAGGAATCAAAACTCTGATTCACGAAGCTTATGATAATAAAGATGACGTAATTATTTTTTGAAAAAGTGAAGGGGAGGGGTCAGGCACCCCCTTACCCCTGATCCCACCCGCACCCCTCTGAATTCACCACTGTTGGTTGTAACCGCAAACCTTTCACTTCCATTTCTTGGCCGTGGTTCTGGTATTGGTATCAATGTACAGATATCACAATACCGCTACGGACCAGGACGATGATATGAATTTGAATAACTTACACCAATAGACCTAATCTCTCTTCACTGAGAACGGAGCAGGAAAAACATGTATATAAAACAGAAGCACAAGCATTTAAGGGAGTGGTGTGGGGTGTCAAAAAGCTTACTTTATCCCCTCACGACCTCATTCAGACCGATGAGTGCTTTTACCTGGTCGACAATTTACTTATGAATTGTTTCTTGACCCTTGCAAAATTACAGTGTAGAGACTCAAGGATGAGCAACATACCGAGTTGTCCATGAATAAAAGTGTCCATGAATTCTAAGCAATATCTTCATGCATTCATGACTTCTTAGCACTGTAGAATTATTTTCCACAAACAGCAGGTAAATATTGAAACAGTAATATCTCCATTAATTCGATGTTCCACGTAACATCGTTATCAGACCATGAGGCTATATCACGCTAAAACTTATCAATCGTAAAAGCTCTGAGACTGTTATAAATGGCTAACATTAAACGAGTTGTCATTTCAGTTTGGCGACGATTTTCATGCAAAGAGGACATGAATTTAAAGGTGAAGAGCCTATAAGCTATAATGGATAATACCCCAACATTTACAAAAGCGAAATGATAAAAGAAACGTTCATTCCTCTTTTCTTGCAACGATGGGTGGTGAAGCCACCAGGTTACAAATTTTAGTTGACTTGATTGATGGCAAGCAAAATAAGACTCATAACAAGTCCAAGTCCTCTCGCACGCACACTCCTGCTAGCAGCATATGACTCATAAATCACGTTGCGCTCTAATATCGCTCTGACTGTGATGTGAATATTTAACTTTATCAAACAATACATTAGAGTTATTAACATGCGTCATGGTCTTGATATATCATAATAGGGTTGGGGAGTTCTGACTATGTAGACTTTGACACCGTCCTCGTTATTGACAACATCACCTGATTGTTGACAAATTTGAAGCAGTAAAGATATGAAATGATGTATAAAGCATATGCAAAGGTCTGGCAGCAGTAGCGCGGGAAGCCTGCTTGAAGGTGCGCTGTGCCCACTCTGGGCGCCTATACCATGGCAATGGCTTCGAAAGAAATGTGCAGCGCCTTCAGCGAGAACATTCCTACATGTCAGATGTGCCTGAAGGAATATAAAGACCCGAGAGTGCTCCCCTGTTACCACACGTTCTGCCTGGAATGCATTTCTGACCATGCAGCCAAGAATGGTGTCCAGCACAAGTTCTCCTGTCCCGTGTGTCGCCAAGAGACCCCCGTACCACCAGGTGGGTTTGAAGCTTTTGTGAAAAATTTCTTCCTAAGCAAAGTAACATACTTCATGAAAGATCAGAAAGCGCCAGAGGGGAGACTTTGTAACTACTGTAAGCATAAAGAGGCCACTTTGCTGTGCCAAGGATGTCCAAAAACCAACCAACTGTGTGCTACATGTCGTGAATTGCATGACAGCATTCCAGCAATTAATGGACATCTCTTTGTACCTCTATCAACCGTCGATTTCTCAGTTAACCCATCTAACATACGAGAACAATCACATAAAGCTCAATACTGCGACAAACACGACGGCGAGTTGCTAAAATTCTATTGTGAAGAGGATGACACCGTGGCATGTAGAGATTGTATTTTGGAAACTCACAGTAAACACGACTTTAGAAAAATTAGAGATGTGGTGAAATGTCAACGGGAGTTAATACAAGAAAAACTGATATGTATCCCAAGTGAGAAACTGTCTCGTTTTGAAAAGGTGGAGAAAGCTATTGCAAGATTGGAGGAAAAGCTGACAGAAAATCAGACAAACGTTCTTTGTTTGGTGGATTCTCAAAAATTAGCTATGACGAAGGAGATAACGAAAAACAGTAAAACCATTGAAAAAGCAGTCGACGCTTATTATCAACAAATAGAGAAGGACGTACGTCAACAGACCGACGCGTATTTAACAAGTGTAAAACAACATTTGGAAACGTACCAAACAAAAGTACAGTCAGATTACATCGAAATGCAAAACGTTATAGATGACAAAAGCAACGAAATAAAGGCAGAAGTTACGGCACTCACCTCCACGCAGCTGAAGACTTTAGAAGCTGAAAGTGAAAAGCACAAAATAAACAAGACTTCCATTCAGAGCATTCGTGATTTCGCTCAGCAGCTCAAAGACACTGGTTCCGACATCGAGGTCATGGTTTATTCTAAAACACTCCAAACTAGACTTCAGGAGTTACAGACTTTAGAACCAGTCTTTAATACCAAAATTACAGACATAACATTTACACCAGGGCAAAGAAAAATGAACGTTGTGCTAAAGTTTCCTAAAATCCCTGAACCACAGCTGTCCATCAAAACGGGGTCCATTACGGCTAAAACATACCGGTGTCCCTTGAATGCATATTTTGGAAGTTTGAAACAAGCGATAGCGTACCCTATTGAATTGCAGCAGTTACAGAAAGTCACGTGGCTTGGAACCCCAGAGCTGAACATTTGTTTTAATTTTGAAGGTCACTTGTGGGATGCCAAGTGCACAGAAGACGGGTGCTTTTTAGTTGCACGTAGATATTTAACACCATTCAGTCATATATTATTGCCTTATTTTGGTATTACCGATGATACAGTGTCCGTATTCTCCAGCACAGGTCAATGTAATCGTGATATCAGTATAGAGGGAGGAGCGAGGTATATCGCTACAGTCAGTAACGATAGATTTGTGGTCACATGCCATGATAAATGCTGTAGACTGTATTTAACATCAGGTCAGTTTATCCGATGTTTTGGTCAGGGTGATATGGCTGACCCCTGGGGTGTCACTGTGGACCGTACAGAGGGTAAGGTATACGTGTGTGATAGTGGTGCACAGTGCATCTGCCTGTACGACATGAACTCTTTTCAACTTGTTAACAGAATTCCTATCCCAATGTGCAGTAAAGGTTCACTGCGCTGTGTATACCACCACGGCATCAATGCAATCATAGTCAGCGACAACAGTGCCGACAGTGTGTATGCAGTGACACCCCAGGGTGACGTCATGTTCCAATACGGAGCACGAGGTCAGAGTGGAAGTGCAGACGGACAACTGAGTTCTCCACGAGGAGTGTGCGTAGATAAGTTTGGACACATATTCATAGCTGACAGTGGTAATCACAGGGTGGTTGTCCTTGGTTCAGACGGAACATATCTACTTAACTTTTTGACATGGAGTGACAGCATTGAGAAACCGGAGTCAGTAGATGTCAACAGTAAAGGGGAGCTTGCTGTTTTAACTTCGTCTGGATACGTCGAAGGAGAAATATCCACATATAAGTATATTAATGAGAAATGACTTATATGATTTGAAACTTCAAATAATTTTTAATTGTGATTAATATAACTGCGGAAATGTAGTGAACACACCTTACAAATAGCCGCCACAATGTTTGTTGAAATTGCGCCGAAGTGCATGAAGATATACGAATGCATATGACATAATCAATTGTGTCAATTTTATTTAGCACTCCAATCCTTTGCAGGTCAATTTTTTTTAACTTGCAGATACATTTTTTTCAACTTTTAGATTTAAACTGTTAAAAGTGGATTTCATTTTGGCCTATTGTTTATCTTATTTTTATTTCATTTCACGTGAAAAGTTTTAACAGGTAGATGATGAGTATAGAATATAAAAAAAAATGATAAAGATAAGATTTTACTGGTTATAGTAATATCGTAATGAAAATGATTAAAAGTACAGATACAAAGTTGTGATCGTAATGAATGCATTGTACCTTTCATAATTGATACAATATACATTTGTTAAGAGGTTAAACAGTGTAAGTAAGAGAGTTAAAGAGTGCATGTGTTGTTCAATAATAAAAAAAGAATAAGGGAGTATAGTTATCATTCCTTCAGGATGATACAATAAAAAATCTGTATTAATAGAAATGGCGACCTAAGGTCAAGTAACATACCATTGCCTAATAAGAGAATGATTATATTTTGGTAATGACGTAATGATGGAAAGTTATGGAAAAAGGGATAATCACAGACATTGTGTAAGAGCTGAGGAATTATTACATTACCAAATAAGGTAATGTAGGAGAAAGACTTTGTGATACATCATGACATTGGAATGATGATCTATAGGATAAAAGAGAATACATTGTAACTGGAAAATAAGAATATACGAATAAATCTTTTAGGCTCCCAAAAGATGTATGTTCTTCATTTATAGTACTGGCGGAATAAAAGGTACTATAACTGGTGGAGGAAATCAATCCAGCTACCTACACGCTCTAGATGCAAGGAGAAATTCCAGCAGATTGGAGTCCACCAGCAGCTAACACTAGGCAAGCAGTAGAAAAGAAGAAAATCGAGGGTCTGGAAGGTAAGACATCAGAGAGACTTCCAAAACAAACAATCAAATTTTATACAAGGACACCAAACTTTTCACCTGCTCCATCTGTGTGAGAAACAAACTTTCACGTCGCAACTTGCTTTCATCAAGCGACTCGTCTGACGACGAAGAAATACAGACTACTCATCAAATTAACGTAAATACACAATCAGAAACAGTAGGAAACAGCGCATTTTCAATTGTTGATCAATGTGTTCCAACGAATCTCGAACTATACGAATCAAAAATAGAGACAGGCGAAAAGTATTCATTATCATTGACCTCAGTAGTGAATCCGACAGCAATAGCGACACCGAAACCGACGATAATAACGACACAAATTTCAGCGTTACCCGGCCAAACCGACCCATCTCCAATCGCCCCTAGTCACCTATCGTCATCAGTGACGAAGAAACAGACGACGACGACCTCAAAAATTCAACTCCTAGAGACAATTTGCCCACCACAAAAGACCCACCAACAATCAATAGCAGCACCATTAAACAGTTCATCAACCGCCCCGAGTCCCCAATTTACATCAGCAGCGACGACGAAAAAGAACAACAATAGCCAGTTACCCGGCGATCCCGTCTCAACATATCTTAAAAGCCCAGAAATATTTAGAAAAACTTTGGGAAGGAAAATAAAAACACTGGAAAACATGAGTTCAGATTGGAGCCGAGCACCTGAAAAATTTAAAGGAAACGGTCAAGAGGACGCCGATAGATGGTTAGATCATTTCAAGAACTATATTAACTTTAAAGCTCTTGATCACGATCAAATTATTTCAATTTTTCCTCTATTACTCACTGATGCTGCATTAGACTGGTACGAAACTTTGGCCGAGGAAGTGAAACAGGAATGGAGAAACTTCAAAGAAGAATTTCTTAACAGATATAGGCCAAGAAACACGGAAACTTGGTCTATAACATCAAAACTGTTTAAGAGGCAGCAACTGCCGGGGGAACCCGTCCAAAATTACATCGCATCCATGAGACATGACGCCAAACTGGCACAACTCGATGAAATAATCACGTTAACAGCAATTGTGAACGGTCTATTGCCACAGATCCGTCCCTTTGTTGTACAACAGGAGCCACGTGACCTAGACCAACTGATGTCACAGGCAAGACTAGCTGAGAATGCGGTACAGCCCTCCAGCATAAAGCAGAACGTGGACCTCATGGAGGTGACAGCCAAAATAGATGCTCTCGGCGCACAGATGAGCCAGGTAATCAACGCCACTCGCCCTGCAGAGGTGCACATCATGGGGACGTCCCAAAGAGAGACGCAGCCTCCTATGCAACCGAGAAGACAGCAAATAGGTGCATTTTATCGTGCGCGCAACCGCTACATCGGAAATCGGAGGAGAGGCGATTTTCAAGACAGCATGCACCGTGAAAACAAACAATCTGGTCCACGATCAGGTCAACGTTCAGAAGAACAGGGATTCCCAATGTGCTTGAGTTGCGGTAAGTACACGCATCTTCGAAAAAATTGCTATGCTAGAAATTTGAAATGCTTCGTGTGCAACCGTGTTGGGCATATTTCTAAAATTTGTTATTACGCACGTGCCAATAAATGACTAGACTATAAGAAGAACGAAAAAGAAAACGAATGCGTCAAATTTTCAAATGTTGAAAATCATCAAATTCACAATATATTATCAATCAAAATTTCGAAAATGCACGTTGATGCATTGGTAGACACTGGCGCCGTGATTTCATGTGTGTCAGAACAATTTTTGAGTTCAATTAACAAAAAGGATTCAAAATTTTACAAATCATCAAAGATAAAAGAAGTTTCAGGAATAAACGGTTCTGTTCAAAAGGTTTTTGGCTTGATAGAATTACCCCTTTGTTTCGGCGATGTAGTCATCAATCACGAATTTTGTATTTTACGTATATTACCTCGAAAATTGATCATAGGCATGGATTTTCTAAAAAAAAACACAATGTCAAAATAGATGTCGGTTTTGACGGTTTTACTCTACCTGAGTACAACTTAGAATTACCTTTGTACAATCCTCCAAATATTGGATTTGTTAGATCCATTAGAAAAGAGACCATTCCAGCAAAATCAGAATGTTTAATTCCATTGAAAATCTCGCATGCTTCGTGTGTACATACAGCATTGTTAGAGCCAGTCAATCAGTTAGCATGTAAAAGAAACATCTTAGGATCTAAATGTTTGGTAACAGTGGATAAAAATCGATCATGTTATCAAATCTTGAACCCAACAGATGAAAATATAATATTGCCAAACAAAACAGTCCTAGCTAAAGCGTGCTCTGTAGAGGCACATAGTGTAAGCGTGTTGGAAGAAATTGGGACACAAAATGAAAACAAAAATCAGAATATATCTAAAGAGATAGCGCTTAAAAATACAGAAGAACTGAGAATAGATATCATAAATTCTAATTTGAATGAAAATCAAAAAGAACAACTCAGAATATTGATTGGTCGAAATCGTGACGTTTTTGCCAAAGACATGTCAGAGTTAGGCACAGCCAGCAGATATGAACATCATATCCAGACAGAAAATGATATTCCCATTAAACAAACGTTTTACCGAACATCTCCAAAATTAAAAGAAGAGATTGTAAGACAAGTTGACGAAATGTTGAAACATGGGATTATAGAAGAAAGTATGAGTGCATATAGTTCTCCTGTAGTTTTAGTGAAAAAGAAAACGAACGAATACAGATTTGCAATCGATTATAGAAAGCTGAACAAAGTTACAGTGCCTATGTATTGGCCATTACCTCCTTTAGAGGACGTTTTTGATGCAATTGGAAGTGCAAAACCTGAACATTTCAGTTCGTTAGATATGGCAGGAGCATATTGGCAATTAAAGTTACAGTAGTAGAAGGAATAAAGCAGTTTGAATCGTATTTGGCTAATAATCATTTCAAAGTTTTCACAGATAACAAAGCCATTACGTGGTTACAAACGTTGAAACATTCTACAGGTAGATTGATAAGATGGGCATTGAAATTACAGGGCTTCGATTTTGAAATTGAACACAGAGCTGGAAAAACAAACCCAGCTGATGCTCTTTCAAGACGCGAATATGATGAAGACAATTGTTTACAAAACAAAGATTGTGTACATGTCGTGGATGATATAAGCAAACAGAAGTGTCAAAACAGTGGTTTGGTGCAAGCTAGGTTATATGTAGCAACAGAAACAGAAAATGTTAATAGACAAAATGAGGATGGAAATAGTTAGATATTTGATATTGACGTAGAAATTGAAAATGAAAAAGAAAGATTGAAACAACAACAGCAAGAATGTCCTGACTTTAGTGATATAATAAATTATTTAGAACATAGTGAATTACCAAATGACTTAAAACAAATGCGAAAGATAATTGCAGAATCTGAACAGTACGTAATGATTGACGGTATATTATATCACCTTTACTAGCTGTTCCAACAGATTTAAGATGTGATATATTGTATGAATATCATGATTCGCTCGCAGCAGGTGCTCACCAAGGTTGTGATAGAACATTTGCATCAATTAGAAATAAATATTTCTGGAAAGCAATGTTTAGAGATGTGCTAGAATACGTTAAATCTTGTGAAACTTGCCAAAAAGTAAAGAAATTGCGGAAAGATGCACCAGCACCATTGAATCCATTGCCAATAACAAATGTGTTTGAAAGGCTTCATATGGATATCCTTGGTCCGTTGACAAAGTCTGAAGAAGGTTACAAATACATCTTGTTAGTTTTGTGCGCTTTTTCAAATTTTTCTGAAGCAATTCCTTTGAAAACACAGGAAGCAAAAGAAATTGCAATGGCACTTTACCGTGATGTATTTACACGTTATGGTTGTCCGAAATATTTGATTTCAGATCGCGGAAAGAATTTCCTATCCTTGATAATTCAATCTTTATGCAAATTGTTTCACATAAAACGGTATCATACGAGTGCATGGCATCCTCAAACAAATGCCGTATGTGAGAGAACACATTCTATTATTGCGCAAACGTTGAGAGCATACTGTGAGAAAGACCAAATGAATTGGCCTGATATAATACCTGGAGTAATGATGGCATTGAGAATGACACCGTGTACACAATCTACTAAATATTCACCATACTATTTAGTTTTTGGAAAAGAAATGCGTACACCTTTAGATACAGATATCTTAGCTGAAGATAAACCTGTACAGAATATGCATCAATATAGAGATAGCTAGAGAAATTGCCAAGAAAAACAAAGAAACAGCACAGAAAGTTTATAAAAAGAATTATGATAAAAAAACGAAGGTACCAACATTTAGAATAGGAGATAGAGTGTGGGTATACACACCCTTTGACACCAAAAGGATTGAGTTCAAAATTGCATGTGAAATATAAAGGTCCTTATTACATAACAAAAGTGTTATCGACAGGTTATACATATATTCTGAGAGACTGCACAAGTCATAAAGAATTATCATCTCCTGTTCATGCAAATAGATTAAAACAGTACTATGACCCTAGAGATTATACACGCTATAGAAAAGTTAGTGAGAGCAAAAGCGAAGAAAATAAGATAACCCAAGAAGTGTTAGCAAAGGACAGTGAATCACAAAACGCCTCGAATGATAAAGAGCAAGCCCAAACAAATGATGACGAATGGTATGAAGTTGAAAGGTTATTATGTTGTAAAAACATCAACAAGTAAAGACATTACAAAGTGAAATGGAAAAATTACAAAACGCCTACATGGGAACCAGAAGAAAATATATCAGATGCGTTAAAACGAGATTTTCACATAAAAAGAACATTACAAGGTCAACGAAAAAGAAAGAAGAAAAGTAAAGAATAGTTAGTAAATATAGAAAAGAATGTATGATTAATAGACGAAATTTTATTTAAATCTCATTAAAGTTAATTGAGAAGAAAATTTTAGGGATAATTTAGATATGATTAACTAAGGCTGTGCACAAACTTTCACCTACTTTCTCTTACTATCAAATATTTCTTATCTTTCTCTAGATGAGCCACGGTTGACCAATTTCTGCATATTCCCTAAAATTCTGAACCTTAATGGACTGGTTATGAAGATTCTCATCACCATTTGTATGTTGACAGTTACAGTGAGTGTAGCAGAACAGCTTATTAATTATGGTGTAGAATTTAAACCAATTACTAGAATGATTACCGGAGTTGGATTTGGAAACATACATTCAAGTTAGATTTACCTAGATTGCATGAAGTAGAGAATATTGTTGTGTATAAGTAGGTCAGCTTATGACGTCACCNCGTGCGCTTTTTCAAATTTTTCTGAAGCAATTCCTTTGAAAACACAGGAAGCAAAAGAAATTGCAATGGCACTTTACCGTGATGTATTTACACGTTATGGTTGTCCGAAATATTTGATTTCAGATCGCGGAAAGAATTTCCTATCCTTGATAATTCAATCTTTATGCAAATTGTTTCATATAAAACGGTATCATACGAGTGCATGGCATCCTCAAACAAATGCCGTATGTGAGAGAACAAATTCTATTATTGCGCAAACGTTGAGAGCATACTGTGAGAAAGACCAAATGAATTGGCCTGATATATTACCTGGAGTAATGATGGCATTGAGAATGACACCGTGTACACAATCTACTAAATATTCACCATATTATTTAGTTTTTGGAAAAGAAATGCGTACACCTTTAGATACAGATATCTTAGCTGAAGATAAACCTGTACAGAATATGCATCAATATATTAAAGAACTACAAGAAAATTTAGAGATAGCTAGGGAAATTGCCACGAAAAACAAAGAAACAGCACAGAAAGTTTATAAAAAGAATTATGATAAAAAAACGAAGGTACCAACATTTAGAATAGGAGATAGAGTGTGGGTATACACACCTTTGACACCAAAAGGATTGAGTTCAAAATTGCATGTGAAATATAAAGGTCCTTATTACATAACAAAAGTGTTATCGACAGGTTATACATATATTCTGAGAGACTGCACAACTCATAAAGAATTATCATCTCCTGTTCATGCAAATAGATTAAAACAGTACTATGACCCTAGAGATTATACACGCTATAGAAAAGTTAGTGAGAGCAAAAGTGAAGAAAATAAGATAACCCAAGAAGTGTTAGCAAAGGACAGTGAATCACAAAACGCATCGAATGATAAAGAGCAAGCCCAAACAAATGATGTGAATGAAGACGAATGGTATGAAGTTGAAAGGTTATTATGTTGTAAAAACATCAACAAGAAAAGACATTACAAAGTGAAATGGAAAAATTACAAAACGCCTACATGGGAACCAGAAGAAAATATATCAGATGCGTTAAAACGAGATTTTCACATAAACAGAACATTACAAGGTCAACGAAAAAGAAAGAAGAAAAGTAAAGAATAGTTAGTAAATATAGAAAAGAATGTATGATTAATAGACGAAATTTTATTTAAATCTCATTAAAGTTAATTGAGAAGAAAATTTTAGGGATAATTTAGATATGATTAACTAAGGCTATGCGCAAACTTTCACCTACTTTCTCTTACTATCAAATATTTCTTATCTTTCTCTAGATGAGCCACGGTTGACCAATTTCTGCATATTCCCTAAAATCCTGAACTTTAATGGACTGGTTATGAAGATTCTCATCACCATTTGTATGTTGACAGTTACAGTGAGTGTAGCAGAACAGCGTATTAATTATGGTGTAGAATTTAAACCAATTACTAGAATGATTACCGGAGTTGGATATTGGAAACATACATTCAAGTTAGATTTACCTAGATTGCATGAAGTAGAGAATATTAAGTCACCTTGTCCTAATCAAGAGTATATGTATTGTTATTATTACATTCACAAGGGCCTGGAAACCTTGATGTCAATGAAAAGTCAGACGGTACACGATTTAAACATCACTTTAAATGCAATATATGATATGTTACCTGATATTGAAATGAAAGATCAGTCCCGTTCTCAAAGATCATTGTTACCATTGGGAAATTTCTTTAAAAATTTGTTTGGAGTATCAAGTGAATCAGATGTAGATGAACTACGTAAATATGTTAAGCTGTTTATAAAAACAAACGAAAAAAGGTTTGAAGTACAAGGACACGAATTATCCTCGTTTATGCACAACGTAGACCACAGAATGGAAAACATGAAAAAGGCCGTTGTTCGTAATTATAATTTATCAAAACAATTACGTTCACAATTACAGCAAAGTGATACGGCAAGGAGTATTGTATTCCATTTATCAAGAATATTTATGCATGAAAATATGGCAAATTCTCAATTAATGTTTGCGTTTAACAACGTATTGTTAGGATGTTTACAGTTGACAAAAGGGCAATTATCGCCATTGTTGGTTTCCCAAGAGCATTTAAAACAGATCATTAATCAAATTGAAAAGGAAGCACAGAAAACGATCAATCCGCTACATGTTATTTATTCAAATCCTAAATATTACTTCAAGGAAGGACAGTTTACATATGGAAAACACAAAAATTCATTATTCATTAACCTACAAATTCCTATTTCTGCTTATCCCCATACATTAGATGTTTATGAAGTAAAAACATTCCCCGTTCCTTTAAATCAATCTACAAACCACGCTTCACAAATACTGGATCTACCAAAATATTTGGCTATTTCTCACGATAAACAACATTATTTTCCCATGAATAATCCTACCTGGAAGAAATGTCATGGAGATCATGTCAAATTATGTCCTTTCGTGTATCCTTTCAGGACTGCGACGCATTTCTCCTGTGTTACAGCATTATTTTTTGACTTGTCAGACGTTATTACTGAAACTTGTAATTTCCGTTTTCTGCATAATGTCGTTCAACCCAACGTGCGCGAATTATCAATAGGAAAATTGTTGTTATATAATATCACTGATATAACAGTGGAGTGCCCTACAAGTACTACTTCCCAACCAGGCTGTCAATATTGTGTGATACATTACTCATGTTTTTGCGGTTTAACCTTAGATAGTTTTTATTTGCCTCCGCGTGTTTATGATTGCAAGAATGATACATCAATTACAAAATTACACCCTGTTAATCTTGGTTTAC
>NW_019774859.1:0-20714 GCF_001039355.2 Lingula anatina | reverse complement strand
GGTGTTGTGTATAAGTAGGTCAGCTTATGACGTCACCATATCGCGAGAGCATGAGTATCTCGAGAGCGTTAGTTTAGACAGACGCTGGAATATGAACGGATAGGAGACGGAGTTTTGTTTTGGGACTTTTTGAAGGAGAATATTCTTTTTGGAACTTATTTACCACTGAACCGACACTCATATTTTCTACTGGAACTTGCATCGTAATTACTGTGGGATTTCATCGGACACTTTCACTGAACTTTGAGCCGATTTATCTCCATTCACTCTCCAGTCGACGGATTCACATCGGACTTTCACACAGGACACTTCATGCTTTCAGATAGGTTTATTTGTGTATTAAGAATAGCTTATTGTTATTGTCATTAGTTTATTTAGTTTTAATAAAATATTAAAACTTCTTTAAATCTTTTGTCATTGATTTTTGCTGGCATTGGGTACTCTGACCCGTAACAATATTAAGTCACCTTGTCCTAATCAAGAGTATATGTATTGTTATTATTACATTCACAAGGGCCTAGAAACCTTGATGTCAATGAAAAGTCAGACGGTACACGATTTAAACATCACTTTAAATGCAATATATGATATGTTACCTGATATTGAAATGAAAGATCAGTCCCGTTCTCAAATTTCATTCAATCAAATTTCTTTAAAAATTTGTTTGGAGTATCAAGTGAATCAGATGTAGATGAACTACGTAAATATGTTAAGCTGTTTATAAAAACAAACGAAAAAAGGTTTGAAGTGCAAGGACACGAATTATCCTCGTTTATGCACAACGTAGACCACAGAATGGAAAACATGAAAAAAGCCGTTGTTCGTAATTATAATTTATCAAAACAATAATGTTCACAATTACAGCAAAGTGATAAGGCAAGGAGTATTGTATTCCATTTATCAAGAATATTTATGCATGAAAAAATGGCAAATTCTCAATTAATGTTTGCGTTTAACAACGTATTGTTAGGATGTTTACAGTTGACAAAAGGGCAATTATCGCCATTGTTGGTTTCCCAAGAGCATTTAAAACAGATTATTAATCAAATTGAAAAGGAAGCACAGAAAACGATCAATCCGCTACATGTTATTTATTGAAATCCTAAATATTATTTCAAGGAAGGACAGTTTACATATGGAAAACACAAAAATTCATTATTCATTAACCTACAAATTCCTATTTCTGCCTATCCCCATACATTAGATGTTTATGAAGTAAAAACATTCCCCGTTCCTTTAAATCAATCTACAAACCACGCTTCACAAATACTGGATCTACCAAAATATTTGGCTATTTCTCACGATAAACAACATTATTTCCCATGAATAATCCTACCTGGAAGAAATGTCATGGAGATCATGTCAAATTATGTCCTTTCGTGTATCCTTTCAGGACTGCGACGCATTTCTCCTGTGTTACAGCATTATTTTTTGACTTGTCAGACGTTATTACTGAAACTTGTAATTTCCGTTTTCTGCGTAATGTCGTTCAACCCAACGTGCGCGAATTATCAACAGGAAAATTGTTGTTATATAATATCACTGATATAACAGTGGAGTGCCCTACAAGTACTACTTCCCAACTAGGCTGTCAATATTGTGTGATACATTACTCATTTTTTTGCGGTTTAACCTTAGATAGTTTTTATTTGCCTCCTCGTGTTTATGATTGCAAGAATGATACATCAATTACAAAATTACACCCTGTTAATCTTGGTTTACTGCAATATTTTTATTCCAATAAAGAAATATCACAAATAGGAAGTAATGATTTCTTTTCTCAACCCCTTGATACTAATTCTTCCAGATTACACATGTACCAACAAGATTTTTCGAAATTTGAATTTAAGAAAACTAGCTCAAGCAGCAAAACACAATGAAAGAATGTATTCTTCAATGGCAGATGCTATTGCAGCAAATGAGATTTTGCTTCCATCAAATTCAAAACAATTTTTAGTTTGGATTTCCTTAGCAGTTTCGAGTGCGATTATGCTCGTTGTGATCTACTTATGTATCAAGATTCGCATTTTAACGTTAACAGCGATGACCCTTAAAAATGTTAATACAGGTGAAGCGATGCCAACTGTACCAACATGGATATTGGGTACAACTACAAAAATTAATTATGAAGTACAAACAACTTGTGATGATCCATATTCCTTCATAACATTTCTAATTGCATGTGTTTGTGTAATTTTGGCTATAGTTTGGATACGAGATAAAATTATTAAGAAATTATGCATCTTCCACAAGGCACTTCTTATTTTAGAAATTGCCAATGACCAACGATGCATTACTATTCCTATTATTCAACTGAATGGAAGTCCTCATTCCTGGCATTTTTATATGACGCAGATCTCTGATATTTTGCAAATTGAAGGTAAAATTAGATCAAATTTATTGATTGATTGGCACGATTTGGTGATAACAAACTACGTAACTGGTCAGACAATACAACTACCAGCACGTGTTCCGATTTCGTTTATAAAAGCAATACAATTAAACAAAATTATTGATCGCGAATTTTACAAATTTTTAGCCATTAAACATGCTGGAATGTTATCCTACATTCGATATTGTCCACAAACGTGCACCGGATCAAACTTAGAATCTTAAATATAACTTGATATTCTCAAACCATCAAATTTTAAAAGAACGGCATAGTAAAATTACGGAGCAAAGCAATTGCATTCATGATGTGTGTACGACAGTTTGTATTTAGAAATATTATTTATGTTAAATGTGTTTATGTGTATGGAATGTACCAATAATTAATAAATTCAGATGGACATATGACACTGAAATGAAATGAACTGATTTTACATGAAATGTAATGAACTCTGTTCCAGAGACAAAATGTTGGAACAAATGAACATTGACTTTTAATGTACATACATATAAGTATATTATATTATTACTATTGTCACAATGAATTATTCAGTGAATGAATATGACATAATTTCATATTTAATTGACATTTATGAATGATTTATAATGGAAATATTAGTGGAGATGTCCAATTGGATATTAGTGAATATACAGGAAATTGTGGACATTTATTCACAAGAATAGTCACAAACACGGACTAGACGTTTATTTTGTTGTAAATGATGCAGAATAAACATTATTTTCATTGAATGAACTTTAATTTAATCATTCAAATTATAAAAAAATTATATCCTTGACAAATGGTTAATGATTTAAATGTCATTAACATATTGCGTAATATGTTAAGAATTACTATTAAATAATATACATGTAAGTATATTGTTGTTACCTTAGACTTTATACACTTTATAACGATATATTATTAGCAGTAGACTAAATTGCATGCAAATTAATGTATTGGAATTAATTTCTGTTTTAGAAAGCAAGATGACATGGAACAACAAATATAAATTTTTAAAGGAATTATTGTTTTTGAATATCAACAAATTGTGGATGTACGTAAATGTATTATAAATAGTGGTTATTCACAACCATTAAGGAAAACACTACAGTATGGATGATAATAACAAACGAAATGCAGATTTTCACCACGGACAATGTGCTGGTCACAATGTTGGTGATGATGGCTGTATATTCGAAAAGGAGTCATGACCCTATAATCCAACGTAGTGTATTTAAGAAAATATTATAAAAATGTGTCAGAGCCATAATAAGAGAATTACATGTTAAAGTTACACAAAATTATTAATAAAGTTCAGCATGTGTATTCTTGGGCCGCACATTAAAGACAATAAAGGAAAATACATTACGCATCCACGCGTATCGCAAAATTTGATTATTATTATTTATCCTTTCTAATATATTCATTGTTTCATGTCAACTAAATAACTATATATATATATATATATATATTATACCATATTATTAAGTCTAATGACAGTATTTTAAAATTTTTAAATAGTTTTTTTTTAGTTATGCAATGCTTGTGCTTCTACATTCAATAAAATAGAGAGAATGTATATCGTAATAAAAAAAAGGGAATTCGAGGACGAATTTATTTGAAAAGAGGGTGTATATCGTAATGAAAATGATTAAAAGTACAGATACAAAGTTGTGATCGTAATGAATACATTGTACCTTTTATAATTGATACAATATACATTTGTTAAGAGGATAAACAGTGTAAGTAAGAGAGTTAAAGAGTGCATGTGTTGTTCAATAATAAAAAAAGAATAAGGGAGTATAGTTATCATTCCTTCAGGATGATACAATGAAAAATGTGTATTAATAGAAATGGCGACCTAAGGTCAAGTAACATACCATTGCCTAATAAGAGAATGATTATATTTTGGTAATGACGTAATGATGGAAAGTTATGGAAAAAGGGATAATCATAGACATTGTGTAAGAGCTGAGGAATTATTACATTACCAAATAAGGTAATGTAGGAGAAAGACTTTGTGATACATCATGACATTGGAATGATGATCTATAGGATAAAAGAGAATACATTGTAACTGGAAAATAAGAATATACGAATAAATCTTTTAGGCTCCCAAAAGATGTATGTTCTTCATTTATAGTACTGGCGGAATAAAAGGTACTATAGTAAACACCCTGATATTTTAGAAGTAAAATCTAACGAGTCTTGAAGATGTGAATTGCTTTAATGTTATCATTTTGTTTACCAATGAGGCTCAGTTTTCGCAAATTGTAAATAAACGCGATCGACAGCAGAACAGCTTTTGTTTTCAGTAGTCTTTGCAATTTTAATGTCGACGGTGAAGTCGCTCCGGACATTATTAAACAAACAGTGCACAGTCTTGATGGGACTACGAAATATAGTACCAAGTGAAAGGAAATACGAGCAGGACCTCAGCTTCCTCTCACTGGGCATAATTCTATTTGTTTTTAAATTCAAAATGCACACAGGACTACCAGGACCCCAAGAGGGAGGGGTCGTGAGAGGGAGGGTCGCAAGCTAGCTAAGACATTGTGGTTGAAAGCAAAGCCGTCTGTTAACTGTGTCACACACAACATTATCAAGTTGTCTAATATATCATTTAAAAGAAATCGAGATAAAAAAATTAGTTGGAGACTGCTATGGTTCACTCAACCGTCGAATTCAATCAATAACTGATGTTCCTGAGCTTGCGTCCCGCCGTCCGCTGTGAGAGGAATGGATGTCCTTGGAATGGATATCAGGGGTCCTATGTAGGGTAAAACATTTTTTTGTGGGGGTGGGGGGACGGGAGGGGAGAATGGGTGCCTAATAAGGATCCGCCCTTGTCATAGAGGAGGCAAATCACGGATATTAAATCGCTCCATTATATACTCGGAATGAATGTGTTTTTATCTTGTTGACAATTCTCATAGAATTTTTTTCATGACGCTTTCAATATTACAGTTTTAAGACTCAAAGCCGAGGATGTTGTCCATGTATAAACCCGAACACCAAGCATGCAATCCGTTGATGCAAAATCTTCATCCATTCATTACTTGAAGTCATGGGGGTGATTTTCAATAAGTTGAGAAATGAAAACGACCGTTTTCAGTTGTAAACATGCAGAGTCAAAATATGCTACATTTTGAAGAAAAGCACAGAATAAATCACAAATGAAATCGATGAACTGAAAAAATTTGTGTATTGCAGACAATTATAAAATGGGCACATTCTCTGTGTTAGTTCTACTGCTGGTGGCAACGTAGGTTGTTTATGTGTTCACGTATGTAATATAAGGCTTTGCCACTTTAAATTTTGTACATTATTTAAGCTCTGTTATAAATAGTTGACATGGACATAATTGCAATTTCAGTTTATCAACAATTCTCATGCAAAGGGGACAAGTTGTAATGGTGGCAGAAGAGCAGCTGAATCGGTAGCACTGATGCACTTTTAACAAAAGCCCTAAATGCTATAATAGCAGCGTTAACGCCTTGGCTTTCCGTTGACGTTACCAGCTCTATCCAGACAACAGCAGCATTAACATCGTGGCTTGTCGTTACCAGCTGTATTTTTATATATTTTGCAGGGACAGGCGGAGGTTTTCCTCTTCAGTATTATTCACCCTAAACATATTAATTACCACTGAAAGAATTTTAACTAGTGGACAAACCTTGTAGTTAAAGTAGCATTGACCTACTAGTATTTTTGCTTCCTTGAATAATTATGATTAACTGAATTTTTCCCGGAAAATAAATCCAAACGCTTTATTGAAATACATGCCGCAGCAGTTGGTGCCATATTAGTTTAGATGGGGGACTACAGATCCAACTCAATGATCAAATACAAATAATTAAATATTAGATGTATCTTTAGGTTTATTGTCGCGAAATACATGAAATGCATCCTTTTTCGACAAGTGGACAAAACGTTACTATGGTACCGTTGGACCTCTTAATACGTCAGTTTATCAATTTTCTTGTTAGTAAATGAAACGGTATAATACGTATATTTGTCCAGATGAGATGTTCTTGTTAAATATATTTAAAAGGAGCATAGAACCGATCCAAAGAACCAATATTAATTTTCTGAATAATATATTCATAGGTTGTTATATTGCCTCGATATGAGTCATTCATCAGGTCTCAAGGATGGTTGTTCTTTCCTCAGCGCATCGTGTTTCCACCCCCCCCCCCAAAAAAAAAAATTAATTAATAATAACTAAATAAATAAACCAAGGAGCAAAAAACGAGAACAGTCATGTGTGTTGTCATGATAAAACCTTTAGTCACCCCTGAAGATATAAGACTTGCAATTTAGATATCACTTGATAATGAAATGGCAGTGGATTATTAATAAATGAAACACCATCCATTTATCTATAGCCTATCAATTTCATTAAGTGAAATGATTCATCAATATTAAAAGTAACTTTAATTCTTGTTTTCGTGCTACGATGGTTGGTCAAGCCACCATCCTATTTGACTTGATGACAAGCAAAATAAGGACTGTTAACACGTCCATTAAGAGCGCCCCCCCCCCCCCCCCAACACACACACACAGACAGGAACAACCAGCTCACTGCCGCTAGCAGCATATGACTGATAAATCACGCTGTACTTTGATATCACCCTCACTGTGATGTGAATATATATAACTTTATCAAACAATACTTTAGAGTTATTAACATGCGCCATGGCCTTGGTATATCATAATAGGGTTGGGCCGTTCTGACTATGTAGACTTTGACACCGTCCTCGTTATTGACAACATCACCTGATTGTTGACAAATTTGAAGCAGTATAGATAGCCTATGAAATGATATATAAAGCCTTCGCAGCGGTCTGGCAGTAGTAGAGCGGGGAAGCCTGCATGTAGGGGGCGGGGCGCTGTGTCCACTCTTGGCGCCTATACCATGTCAATGGCTTCGAAAGAGATGTGTAGCGTCTTCAGTAAAAACTTTTTAACGTGTCATATATGCCTGAAGGAATATAAAGACCCGAGATTGCTCCCCTGTTACCACACATTCTGCCTGGAATGTATTGCTGACCATACAGCCAAGAATGGTGTCCAGAACAAGTTCTCCTGTCCCGTGTGCCGCCAAGAGGCCCCCGTACCACCAGGTGGGTTAGAAACTCTCGTGAGAAACTTCTACATGAGAAAAGTAATAGACTTCATGAAAGATCAGAAAGCTCCGGATGGGAGACTTTGTGAGTATTGCAACCATAAAGAGGCCACTTTCATGTGCCAAGGGTGTCCAGAAACCAACCAACTGTGCGCTACATGTCGTGAGTTTCATGACAAAATCCCGTCTTGTAAGGGCCATTCGTTAGTGCCTCTGTCACAAGTCGATTTGTCAGTTAACCCAGCTAACATGCGAGAACAATTACGCCATGTATTGGATAAATCTCAACACTGTGACAAACACGACGGCGAGTTGTTGACTTTCTATTGTGAAGAGGATGACACCGTGGCATGTAGAGATTGTATTTTGGAAACTCACAGTAAACATGACTTTAAAAAGGTAGGGGATGAGGTGAAAGTTCAACGAGATCTGATACAAGACAAGATTAAATTTCTTACAACAGAAAAACTGTTTCGTTTTGAAAAGGCAGAAAAAGCCATTGTGCAAACCGAAGACGGGCTGACTGAAAATCACACGAAGGTTCTTCGTTTGGTGGATTCTCAGAATTTAGTTATGACTAAGGAGATAGATGAAAACAGTGCAATCATTAAAAGAGAAATCAAAGATTATTATCAACAACTAGAGAAAGACGTACGTGAACAGACGGACATATATTTGACCACTGTCAAACAGCATTTGGAAACTTATGAAACAAAAGTACAGTCCGATTACACCGAAATGAAAAGATTTATAAATGGCAGAAGCAGGGAAATAATGACAGAAGTGAAGGCACTCACATCCACGCAGCTGAAGAATCTAGAAGCTGAAAAGGACAGGCAAGAAATGAACAAGATTTTAATTCAGAGCATTCGTGATTTCGCTCAGCAGCTCACAGACTACGGTTCTGACACCGAGGTCAAGACCCACTCTAAAAAACTCCAAACTAAAATCCAAGAGTTACAGACAGTAGAACCAGTCTTTGATACCAAGATCACCGATATAACATTTACACCAGGGCAAACAGAAATGGACGTAATGCTACAGTTTCCTAAAATCCCTGAACCACAGCTGTCCATCAAAACAGGGTCCATTACGGCCAAAACATACCGCGGTCCCTTGAATGCACATTTTGGAAGTTTGAAACAAGAGAGAGCGTACTATCCCGAGCTCATGAAATTTCAGAAAGTCACATGGCCTCATGCACCAGAGCGAAATGTGCGTTTTAATGTTAAGGATTTGCTGTGGGATATCCAGTGCACAGATGGCGGTTGTCTTTTAGTTTTACATGGTGACTTAAGCGGGTGTAGAACAGTGTCCGTATTCTCAATCACAGGTCAATGTAATCGTAAGATCAGTATAGAGGGAGGGGCGAGGTGTATCACTACAGTCAGTAACGATAGATTCGTGGTCACATGCAGAGATAAATACTGCAGACTGTATTCAACATCAGGTCAGGTTATCCGATGTTTTGGTCAGGGTGATATGTCTAACCCCTGGGGTGTCAATGTAGACCGTACAGAGGGTAAGCTGTACGTGTGTGATGGCGGTGCACAGTGCATCTGTGTGTGCGACATAAAATCTTTTCAACTTGTTAACAGAATTCCTATCCCAATGTGCAGTAAAGGTTCACTGCGCTGTGCATACCACCACGGCATCAGTGCAATCATAGTCAGCGACAACAGTGCCCACTGTGTGTATGCAGTGACACCCCAGGGTGACGTCATGTTCCAATACGGAGCACGAGGTCAGAGTGGAAGTGAAGACGGACAACTGAGTTATCCACGGGGAGTGTGCGTAGATAAGTTTGGACACATATTCATAGCTGACTACGGTAATCACAGGGTGGTTGTCCTTGGTTCAGACGGAAGGTTTCTACATAATATTTTGTCAAGGAGTGACGACATTGGGCATCCTATATCAGTTGATGTTAACAGTAACGGAGAACTTGTTGTTGTAACTATCAGATGTGAGATATCCATATATAAGTATATTCATAAGAAATGACTTATATCATTTGACACTATGATGATGTTCGAGTTATGATATCAACCACTGAAGAAAATGTAGAGAACACACTACAAACGTTCTTTAAAACCATCCAGCTCTGTTTGTTTAATATACATACTAAAAGTGTGAGATAATTATGAATGAATTCGATAAATATAAGAGTAAAGACATATGATATCAATTTCATGTTTTTATCACTTTTGCCCGCTGCAAATCAACATATAATTCATTTTATTAACAGCTCCTTTTTTAACTTTTAGAATTGGATTGTTTACAGAGATCTTTTTTTGTCTATTTATGAATTAAATTGGTATTATTTTTATTATCATTATTATTATTAATGTTAATTGGCGTATGGTGGATATGGCATATAACAAGAGTTATAAAGATGAGACTCTGCCGATTATTGGTACTATTCTAAAATACAATTTGATGTTTTAGAAATAAAATCAAATGCGTTTTGATTATGTGAATTGTCGTCATCATGAATTTCATAAGCACTGAGATTCAGCAAAAACAGTGGCCGCCGCAACAATTTTGTTTTAATAGTCTCTACTGTGGAATTTTTGAACCAAAAGTGCACAGTCTTGAGGGGACTTCCGAATGTTGTGTCCAGTTAAAAAAAAAAAAAAAAACAAAACAAAACAAAAACACGAGCAGGTTCCTTAACTTCCGTTCCTTGTACTTCGCAGTTCTGTCAGGAGACATAAGATACATACAGTGGCGGGTTTGGGGGGGGGGGGGGGTGTCCTGACCTCTCCCCTTCAATTTCAATAAATAGCAAGAATTATAAAGAAAGGACTTTGCTGGTTATTTTCGATCTATCTTCGTGCAGCTAAAATATGAATTATCGGCGTTCATATATTTTCTTGCAATGTATAAGCATATGTATCTGAAAGCTTTAATCGTCAATTTTAACACCTTTCTACATGTATTTTGAGGTGAGATAACGATCGGTATGGGGCGAACAAGATTTTACCCCAAAAATTGGCAGAGTTGACCAGGTGTGTATAGACTACAATCCCGTGCCATATTTTTGGTTTAAATGTTTTTGTTATGGAGTTATGAGCCCCTTATTCCAGATTTTCATTAAACAAATCACAATTTTGCTTTATCAACGATAAAATCTGAGGTAAGACTTTTAAGAAAATTCGCTGGCAGGGTTTGGAATACTATATGATATCATTACATCGGCGTTGAACGGTGATCGTGGATGCTCAGGTCAAGGAGAAATTTGGGAAACAGATTTTTTTTTAGATTTTACACCAAAATCGCAATTATGACGTCACACGTAAGATGAAATGTGTGTAAATGTAAATAAATTTAGTCAATACACACCAAAGATTTGTTTATTACCCAAACAAATGTATGGAAGGCAGTAAATAAGGAGTTTTGGGCGAAGGGTTACAACATTCGTAGCACGTTTTCAGTATGGATCACAATAAACAACACCTAATTTCTTTGCTTTGTTTTTATATTATTGTATTTATTATGCTGGCAAGCAGCGGATACCGCCATTAGTTATACCTGTATACTTTCAATAACATATACTTTGTTATTTTCTTGTCTAATATTTCATTAAAAGAAACAGCATATCTGTAAATAATTGGCTTAATTGGCTTCTTCTTTGAATTATGAAGCCACCGATTTCAAGTCATAAATGATGTTCGTATATTTTCGTTCCGACGCTCGGCTTGCCCGGCCAGTTACTGCCTCCGTGTCAGTCAATTAACACTGGTTCCTGCAGGTGGTCTTCCAGTAAAGAAGCTCAAACCTCCCGTAGCAGCCCTTTAATTTCATGCACCTGTTAACAGCACACAACTCATATGTCCCGCCGTTGAAACACTCTCCTTCCAACTGTTTTATAGAGTAAAATTTCCGAGATCCCTGGATGTAACCGCACACCTCGTACTTCCCTTTCTTGGCCGTGCTCCTGGAATTGGTAATAATATGTATATATCACAGTAAGATCACGGACTAAAAGGATCATTTGAATTTTAAAATAGCTGATAGCCAATTTGTCTTTTAAGACAAGAATTAAAATTAAGAGCTATATGAAGTTCAGTAAAAAGGATCGCCCAATAGCTTTATTGTCCCAGTCTGTCGGATCTGAAGACCTTAAAGAGATTGGACGAATTAAATTTACACAAATTAAGTCCTGAACTGATCTACATTAATTATCAAATATTTCAACGTGCGTCTTGGAACTCGGTCAAAACGGAGGATAGATCAAAAAGATAATTTGGAAGGTTCTCAATAATACTGTATATGGACCCTGTGAGGGAACTTATGGTTTACTAAAGCAAACAATGTCTACACAAAATGATGTAGAGTTCTATATACTTATGATCATAAATATATGGTTTATGTTGCCAATAGCATTGAGGGATATGACTGGTAAAAGAAACCACATTTATCCACTCCGATATTTCTCAAATGTGGTGTATACCCAGGCAAGTCAAGGTTTCACGTGGACAAAATTGCAAGATAATTTATTATTCGCCATGTATTTACGTGAAGGCCCCTAATCAACCCACTATAAGTCCCAAGGAAGCCCTGCATGGGAAACGTGACAATTCAAAATGGCCGCCAAATACACTTCTGCATATATGACCTGTCCCATGCCAATGCCTCATCACAAATTTACGCTACATATTGATTTATTTGCAAACATTTCCTATTTAACATCATATTAAAGTTTTATGTTAAATCCTAAATGACACCCAACACTCAGTTAAATAACTATCCACTACAGTTGTCTTCAATATTGATGCATTAAACTTTTCAAGCATGATTTAGAGCTCATCATAAATTCCAGATATTTTGTTGACTTAGATTTTAACATTGAAGTTGTACGCAAAATTTAAAGCTTTATATTGTTTAACAAGGAGGGCGTGGTCCGGTATCATAGGTATACTCTAGAATGGGCATTTGCGGCCATCTTGGATAAAACTCTCGGGCCCAGTTTTATCAATATGGGATAGCGCTATCCTATTGCTAAATAAAATTGTTATCCTCTGGAAAGTTATCCTGGGGACAGCAATCTTTTTTAACCCATGGAAAGCAGTACCAGAGACAAAAATAAGTTTCTAGTGTTAAGTAAACGTTACTTAACGCACAGGATAATTGCTCATAGGATAACAATTCCATCCAATGGATACCGTCATCCAGAAGATAGCGCTATTCAGAGTTGATGAAACTGGGCCCAGCCTGCCTTAAACATGACACTAAGTGTATTGGAAACCACTCTGACATGTAATATAACAAAAGTCTGACCTAGAAGAGAAATGATTTAATATTTTAGGAAAACACATATAGCGGGGAAAATATAGGGACTTGTATGGCTGTTATGGCTATTGAATTTGACGGCCATCTTGTAAAAACATCTATATTTTCAAATTTTGCACCGTGACCATAGTTTAGTAGAGATGTAGTGCATATTGTTCTTTACCTTTTGCCGCAGGTAACTATCCAACGATGGGATGTACTAGTGCAGTTCTCACATTTTCCTGAAAAGTTTTAATCAACTACATATTTTTCCATAAAGATGAAAACAAAGAAAGAAAAGAAAATGAAAGTATTAATGAAAATACTTATTAAGATATGCATAAAACAGGGGTCTATCGACGTGCATTATTTTTTTATAATTTTCTGAAGGACATAGTTACATTATAAAGCCATTGGAATATTTTTCATAACTGAAAAAAGTATCTGTATGCTATTATACTTTAAATGTCTACCTCTCAGCCCATATCCCCCCAACACGCACGCATACATATACATACACACACATGCACACACCTGAACACATAAACAGAAGCACACACACGCACATGCCAACACGCGCAAACACATATACATACAAATACCCTTGGCTACACACAAACTCTTCCACACTTCTCCTTGACCTACTTATCCATTACATACCTCAAACGTACATTGGGTGACTGGAATGTTACAGTTAATAACCGAGACCGTATAATGTCTATCTACAGAGAGCGAAACAACCATTATCATGTTGGTTTCTGAATAACAAGAACTCACATATAAGTTTTTGGTGTTGAGGAATGCATCACGCACAAAAACCACTCGTACCTAATTTTTCTAAGTATTTCTCCCAGTTTTCTTTGTCCTCTTCTTTGACGTCGTTGTCGCCTTCGTCTTCAAAACTATCTTCAGTTTGTTCTACAAATTAATTTATTTACCATTATGGTATACATTTTTAAGTAATAACGCAAACGAAAAGACGAGGATTCTTATACTTTTTAGAAAATTTACAGTCTGTTTTGTTCTACAATCCACACGAATGAGGTATAGCTGTATCTTCTTGTATAACCCTACTCATTAACTAAATTATTGATAAACAAAATGTTTCTTAACATGAGTGTTACAATTTTTTGTTATTTGCCTACATTATTATAGAGAAGAAATTCAAAATAAATTCAAAATTCTTTGTTAATCAAGAAGAAGTGCAAAAGCGACCTAAAAACAAAGCTACCGTTACCATCATCATCGCTGTCGTCATCATACAGAATTCTTTTTAACACGTCGAGGATGTTTGTGAAGGAGCTGCGTTTCTCTCTCGTGTCGTCTGCAGAGCAGTTCACCACCCCCAGAGCGGCGCACAGCAAGATCAATATCCCCACGACAGGCTTCATGCTTCTCCTGGCGTCTGATGAAGACGGCGTCCCTCCCTCTTTAAGTGAATGTGGCAGCAGTAGGTAGGTGTACGGGTAGTTTGGGTGAAGACGTTTGCTCCTCCGCGTGGATGCACACGACTGACTCAATGTGAGACGCTAGACGGTCTGGTTAAGAAGATTTCTGTACCCCTTAGTGTCACCAGTGAGGGGCGGTTTAATATATGGAGGCGTTTTTGGTCTAATTTCATGCAAGCACACTGGTCGGCGGTTTAAGAGACATCCATGTCCTTATATATATCCATTAGGGACACATTTATAGGCAAATGATGGCTGCAAATGTTTTGTAACGTCTACTTCAAAGTGGAGCAAACATTTTAATTGGTGTAGTTTTATCCAGGGACGTAATAAGACGCCTAACCCTGCCTCCCCCCTCTCTCTCTCTCTCTCTCTCTCTCTCTCACACACACACACAAACACACACACATGCACGCGTGCACGCACACACACACAATGAAATACACGCAAACAGAAATAAGAGAGACAGAAAGAGAAAGAGATACTAACTGTCTTCTATGGTTACATCTAAATTAAGCCAGTGGTATACGGGTGATATCAAATCATTGTGTCACCGCCAGTTCTGTGTTATTGCGGGTCATGTAAACAGAACACCATCTGATATCTCATGTGCCTCTAAAAATGTATAGAATTTTGTAACAGACTGCTAGCAGATTCTGTGGCCAAACAGGGTCACCACAGGAAACCGCTTCAAAGGTGCGCGAGCATTGAGCCTTTGAGCTAACATTTACTAGTGTTTGTCACATTATCTTGATACGATTCATGTACTGACTTTTCAGGGTTATGGATTCAAGATTCCTTTTATCCTCGGTTTACTGAAGAAACGGGCGATTTGTAAAGTCAGTCAGTGTATCTTGAAATCTCATGCGAGTCAATCAAATATGAAGAACCGTTTTGGAACTCTCTTTGGCGTCTCAGCGGTAGACAGACTCGGCAAAAGAGACCCCCTCCCTCCGTTTATATCCTGGCCGTCAACAAACTGAAAAGATTTATCTGATATATGACAACACATACACGGCCCAACGTTTATATAAAAGACATTTACTTTAAAACATAAAGGAGAAGGAAACGATAACGTGAGCTTACTCGGACCATGAGACAAGCTGCTGTGAAGCACCATGGATTCTGGCAACGTGGTTCTTGGGGTGTTGCTGAGCGTTAACCATTGAGTCTATTAGTAGCGGTATGGAAATATCTTGAAAACTTTGACTTGTGGTTGGACTGTAATTACATGGAGATCAGTTTCAGTAATTAATGTGTCGGGGTGGCACACGTAACTACACTGGTGTCGAGTCCATGAGATTTATTAGATGGGAAAGTATATACTTTAAATTTTACTTTGCAGTTTATACCTCTGGCTCTTGTATTCTCTGGTATTGAGAAACCGCTATTGTTAGGTAAAGCGATTTTAATTGAATTAAAATTAAAATGTTTTGTTTTTGTTGTTGCCATTACAGCATGAATCCGCCTGCACGTTTAATCATTTACTGAGTGGACTGAGTGAACCAACCCCCCCCCCCCCGGCACCTCCCCTCCCTCCCTCCCACACCTGCATACTTCACCGGGTGGTAATATTGACAGGAACGCGCGTAGGCTGTCCTCGGTATGCCAGACCACTTAATACCCCACCCCTACACAAACACAAACACAAACACGCATAACGTTCATTTAGCCATTATGGCACATTGTCGTTGTCCTCGCCAATGTCCTTGGTGTCACTTTCCGTGTCACCTGTCCTCGTCTTCCACGCTGAACTAATACCAAACCACGGTTCCACTCCTTAGTGAATTAACACCAACTTTAAAATAAATGTTATAAACAAACCCCGGGAATTAGCATTTTGTCCAAATTACTTTACTCCTGCATTACAATCGTTGACAAGAAATCACTGTGGATGTGACAGTTTTATGTGTTCTGGTTTTCAGGTGACAGTTTGTCTGCTGGTAGAGGGAGCTCAATTGTTTTGTTTTGCTTTAAAAAGCTAATTCTGGTAGATTTATGTGCCACGGTTTAAGACAACAGCTGAACTGTAAAGACACTGAGATCATCAATACACCTACGCTAATAGCTTGTAGACAATTATATTTCTTCTGCCAGACAGAAGTGGCATGGATCGTATCATATGACTGACGCCCATTTTAGGTTGACTGCCGTTAAAAAAATTACAGTGAACTTAACATCTTGGGTAGATGATAACAAAAAAGAAAAAAAGAAAGAAATGCATTACAAAGCACATGTGAAATTTTCTATCTTTAATGAAAGCTGTATCTTCTACAGTGGACTAGCGTCCTAACAAATGTCAGATATCTGAATCGACACTGGTTCTCCAACTGCGTTTACAGTTTTGGAGGACTTTGCGAGGAGTCGATTTGTGTGTTACCATTACAGCGAAAATAACTTTATGACACCACGGTTCACTATAGAAACGGAAAATAAGAGAACATTTTGTTAAGTTGGCTTCAAGTTTTTAAACATCTAAAACTTACAAATAAAAACTGTGTATCTAAACAACGAAAGCTTGTTGGGGATTCAATTCTTTCTTTTATATCCCAAACCAGAAAACATCATTGCAATTCTACAATGTGTTCTATAATCCTCTCGAGGAAGCTGTCAGTAAAAATAATTACCAATAAAAGGACATGTTTTGACCTTTTGATCTACTTTTTTATTAGGAACGATTCCTTTTCCAATAACCATTGTAATGTAATCTGTACATCCTTTTGCTGTGAATATCATTTACAAATTTGTGTAAGAAATCCAGCATTTTAATGCCATACAAGTTGATATGTTTAAACAACTAGTATTAGTCAAGTGTGTTCTTAGATCTGTCAAAGCACAAAGATCGATCCATCTGGATAGAGAGCGTATCTAGCAGACGTTGCGGCATTTCTTGGTGTACACCTCGCACGTGATTGGTCCGTTGCAACCGGAAGTGAGCACGCATCTCTTTGACTCACATTCCTTCACTTCGCCTGTGCATTTGCTGCCTTCCTTGCGTTTACAGTTCTGGAATCTTTGACCGCCTTAAGAGAAAAATATTAATATTCTAATTTATCTATTTTCAAACGATGGAACAATCAAACTGCAATACAAACTCATATACACAAACACATTTTTTTAATTTTAGAACATTAGCACACCAAAAAAGACCAAGATATCCATGACCAGGACCAAAAAATCTGAGGTATTTTGTTTTCTAACCGACAGTCATCATGTCTAACACCACTATGTATTTAATGTGACGTGGACTGCACGTATTACATACGCTGCCTGAGGAACATTGCATTTAAACTAAAATATATCTTGAATTAACTTGCTTCAGGGAGGTAATAGAGCTGAGGTTCACGTTAAAAATTCTTCATGAAATTTTGTTGATTTTTTCAGATATCAAAAAGGGGTCAAATTTAAGTGTTTATTCAGTAATTAACTAATTGACCATAAACAATTAATCAATAATTAAAATATATTATTTTAATAAGAAATGAGGTTATTAATCAGTAAATTGGTAAACAATAAAAAGAACGACTTATTAACAAAAGATATAAGAGAATGAGAATTGTCTTGTCTTGGCTAACTTAATGTGTATATTCGCTGGCTAACTTACTGTGTATGATCTGTTGACTTACTTTCTGTGTATAATCCGCTGGCTAACTTACTGTGTATAATCCGCTGGCTAACTTATTGTCTATTATCAGCTGGCTACCTTACTGTGTATAATCCGTTGGCTAATTTACTGTGCATAATCCGATGGCTAACTTACTGTGTATGATCCGGTGGCTTACTTATTGTGTATAATCCACTAACTAACTTACTGTGTATAATCCGATGGCTAACTTACTGTGTATAATCCGTTGACTAACTTACTGTGTATAATCCGTTGGCTAACTTACTGTGTATAATCCGCTGGCTAACTTATTGTCTATAATCCGCTGGCTAACTTACTGTGTATAAACCGTTGGCTAACTTACATGTACTGTGTATAATCCGTTGGCTAACTTACTGTGTATAATCCGTTGGCTAACTTACTGTGTATAATCCTCTGGCTAACTTACTGTGTATAATCCTCTGGCTAACTTACTGTGTATAATCCTCTGGCTAACTTACTGTGTATAATCCGCTGGCTTACTTACTGTGTATAATCCGCTGGCTAACTTCGCACACTTCAAACTCGCCGCTCTCAACGTTCTTCTCGCTGACTCTGCAGTACAGAGGTCGGGTGTGGATGTCTTTCTTTTCACACTTGTGGCACTTCAGGTACTCCTCTAGCCCGATCAGTCCTGGGGAGTGGCAAATAAAAGACAATGTGTTTAAATGGATAACGACTCTTTATTTTGGCTAAAAATTTATTCTCCTGGGGTTAATAACAATTTTGCCATAATTACTAATGGTTACTGAATCCGTTCCGACATTCAAAGTTTTTTTTTTTTTTTTTTTTGGTTATAATCTCTTAAAAGATAAATACAGAGAGCAGCCAACTATGGAAGTCACGTGGTAAGATGGCAATCACAAATTCCAAAATAATTGTGATAACCGCCGTTGTCGTGGTAAAAAACTTCATATCTATGAGTTGTTTGCAATGTATTTATTGTGAAATATGTATATCATTCGAAGAGTTGTTATCCGTTCAATATATGTACAATATACTACGAAAGAAGCTTCTTATGGTATGTAGATAGGATAATAAAATATAATTTATTACATGTACAGCATGGTGCTTTGTCTACAGTTTACCTGCAGAAATAGACAAAGTAATGGAAAACGGACTAACGGTTCTACACACCGGATACACACCACTCCTGTCACAGCAACTCTCTCTTTACGCTTACCTTATGAAGTGAACTGCCTTTTTCTAATTTCTGTTCTTTTTAATATTTTTATATTTCTGAAGCATTCATAACTAGGCCTGTGACTTTTATAATAGACCAACACAAGTAATACCAACCGGAAGCGGTTCGGGTAGTACTAATGCCGTGAAGGAAAATTAAAACTACTAGTTAAACCATCTCCATCCATGTCAACCCAAGTTCTGACACCGGCATCTTAGAAAGGACGTGTCACTGGCAGTGTGGACAACAGCGATGACGTCACCAGGCACCATCACAGAGAGTCAGAGAGTATTGGCAAACCTTTTCTGTTAACAGCATACATCTGGCGTCCCCAGGCTCCCACTGAGTGTCACTGGCAACCCATATACACACACTGGACAATAGAAGTGTCACCCCTACTGAACCAACACTTTGGGGGAGATAAATAACTGTTGAATGATATGCTCCTGGTATAATTTTACTAACATCAAATTTCATAAAAAGACCAACAATACAATTCCAGGGTACAGCGATTTTGTATTCATTAGTCAGTAGACCAGGCATTATAGAAGCGTCACCCCCTGAATCAGAGTAATCAAAGTTATAACTTTGATTACGCTGATTCAGGGGGTGACGCTTCTATAGTCCAGTGTGTTTATTATTCAAACGTGGCCTGTGCTATGTCCAGCAATCAGGGAGACACCGAAAAACTTAAACTGTGTGTTAACAACAATGAATCCAATAGTTATATATCCCTTCTGTATTTTATGTAAAGAAGCAATGTCATTATGCTGTAGAAATGAATTACTTACCTCTTAGAGTCAGGTCTTCATCATGGTCGTCTACCTCTTCCTTCTCTTTGGCGTCGTCTTTCTCCTCTGTTTTCGAATGTTCAGAACTTTTGTCTGTTTCTTCTGTTGAGGGAAGTATATATTATTTACACTCAAAAAACCGTTTGTATAAATATTTATTTCTATATTTCTAGCTTAAGTACTTGAGGAAAAAATAACACGCTTTTGTAAGAATACATTTTAATATCCATTTTATCTCGCCTGACTGTAGCCAGTTAAACAGTCATTAATGCTAAACTGACACAAAAGGACTATTTATTATGTATGCCAGATAGTCTGGGATAGTGTGTTTTCTCATGACCATATACTTAAAAACAAGACAGTATTTTGAAAAATAGCCCTTCAACTCACCGTCCAGTAGACGCAACAGGAGCTTCTTTAACGTATTTTCCCTGTCGCCAGCGCTGGTGGCGGAGACGACAGCACACAACATACACAAGAGCAAGACGATCCTCATGGCGGAGACGGGGGTTGAGACGACACAAACAGTGATGATACCGTGGCTTAAGAAACCAGACAGCAAGACGCGGGCAGAGGCGTGCGTGACGGAGTGAACGACGCTAGCGTTCCCAGTTTATAGTAGGGGATAAGTAGTTAACCGCTGACACCTTACGTGTTTGTGATACAGCGCGTTTAATTAAAGAAAATGCCGGGAGGTATTTAATGTGTTTTTTAATGAGAGGAGAGAGGGTAATGGTTTCGAAAATAGTGCTTTGGAACTAAGGCAAATTCTTCACAGGTGCAGGCAGTAACTGTTGCATGAATGAAGGTGCCACTTGAATATAATATCAGACTGAATGTCAGAGATTGGCCCTGGTC
>NW_019774848.1:386272-516480 GCF_001039355.2 Lingula anatina | reverse complement strand
GAGGGCTCTAATCCGACGGCAGACCTTAGGGTCCTTTATTTTCTCTGTCTTTATCTACATAGGCTACATGTAGAATTGCAATTGAAATATAAATAAATAAATAATACTATGTAATACTATGTTATAGAGTTTCTTAGTTGAAATATTTTAGAAATTGCCTCCGATGACTGTAAAGTTTACAAATTTACATGTACATATAAATCAACACTGGCTACCATAAAGATTAAAAAAACTCAGTTTAGTTAAAAGTAACATGTACTTCTAACTAGTAAACCCCCTTCCAAAATATTTATAATCACTAAACTAAAATATAAAATTCATCTTTAATAGGTATACCACCGGGAGAACAACACACAGTCGGGATATAGATCTATAACAAGGTTAAGGTACATGTAGATGAAGAGGAGAGGTCACAGTGGAATACGTGCCCCCGGTCCCCCGCCCCATCCTTCCCCGGCACCCCGTTTTTCCCTCAAGACACAACGCCAAACTGAGCAATTTTAATTCCCTGTGTCCTAGAAGGAGCCCTCGTCAGCTGTGTTCTATTTGCTATTGACTCTGCCCCCTTTCCCTTTACTCAAATCATGGATCCACAAGTGCTTTAGACCGTTATCCTATTGTAGCCGATGGAGCTGTGACAACGAATGCGTTCACGCAATGGAATATACGACTGTGCGAGGAAAAGAAGTGAAAATCGTATCATTTAGTATTGGCTCTCACCTAACACATTGCAAGAGACCATTTCAGCTTTAGGCGAAGGGGAGATTATATGTAAATATGAATAATAAAGACCATTCCGTTCTTTCTTTTCTTTTTTTTTTTATTTCTTTAATTCTTAAAGAATGAAAGCTGAAAAGCTGCAGAGTTCTAAGTGCTCCATCATCATGCCACGCCTCATCTCCAAACATTGGCGACCGTTTTCCGTTTTCCTCCACCGATTCTATTTCCAATCTTCCTTTCCTGGCGACCGACAACTCACACAGCTCATCTGGCTTTTTACTTCATTTGTCATTTCCCTTTTCTCACAAGGCCTGCTCACGAAATAAACACTCGGTTCCATTTTCTGTCTTTTTGCTCTCCAAAACGCCTCTGCCCTTCATTCTTAATTCACTTTCCCAACACTTCTCTTTATTATTAATATCATCCCAAGTGATCATGGTCATTGTCCTTCATGTCTCAAAATACTTAATCATTTACATATATTCTGCTTCCCGGAACCCACGCCCTCACCTGATCTAGAAACTGCCGTGACATCTTCACTAAGAGCAACCTTATATTTCCTACTGAATACGATAAGATCGATTGCTGAACAAGCTGTATATTATAGTGTTTGACATGCTGGTGCTGATATTGGTTTGAGACAGAATGTAAAAAAAATAGTAAAAGAAACAAAATAATAGATGGGGCGCTCATGCCTGGAAAATTTATATATATATATAGAGAGAGAGAGAATGAAACATACCTGTATAGCACGTGGTCGATGATGTTTAGACACGTGGCGAAGCCATGACAAGCGCTTCAAATCACGCAACTGCTATTTCTCGTTTGGCGTGGGTTATTTTGTTGTGCTATTAATCTGGTGTGTCAGCTCCAAAGAACAAGAAATTAACCATAAACCACACATCGACAAAAATGGAGAATTTACAAATCGCTAAGAAACGGGATCGACTTGAAAATATACAGAAAACAAATAACAAAACACATTTAAACTGTTCTACATACAGCAGATGTGATATGTAGATAATTAATTGTATTATCTTTCGAGTGACTAAGGTACCGTGGCGTCTTCATTACCACTGTATATTAAAGGGATAACATCTCTTCAAATAAGATTCAAAAGTCCAAGATAAATACATTATAAACAACACATAGAAGTATAATAAATTCCATTTTACCACCAAAACCGCGGCTATCGCAAGCATTCTGGAATCTGTGCTTGCCAATGGACCACGTGGACCTTCATAGATGGCAACCTTCCGTAATATTCTCTAAAATGGTTATTCCCACTAACCACACTTAAAATAATTAATCGATTCACTTTGAATGCCGAACCGGATTCATTAACCCTTGGAAAGTATGATAAATTGTCTTTACCCCCAGAAAATCCGTTTTATGACACTTTTCCCGCCAAAGTGAAGAGTTGTCATCTCTTTATGTTAAGCATACACCTGTTATCCACGGGAGTCTGGGGGGACTGGTAGAACACTAGGGGATCCAGGTTATGAGACATTAGGGAAATATATGGACATTTGAGGTATTTAACAGTATTTTTGTGGGTCTCAGACCAGTAGGTCTACTCTTTCGGTAAGGGACACACCCAAAGGCCGAGTCCGGTATTTGAATGGGAAAAGGGGGTGGGTGGGCTACCCACCCCCTGAATCTTTCAGAAAACAGTGTAGCATCTACTGTTATCGTTAAATGACACAGTGTCCTATTGTACGATCACCTTATACACACGCGTTATCATATTGTGCAAGGACAGTGTCTAGGTGGTAGCGCCTAGCACCAACGAGCCCTGCTTTGGCGATAACGACATGGAGATTAGAGCATGAATGCGGTGTGGAGATTATTTGGTGCATTTGAATCCTAGTATAGTAACTTGAATGTATCAACCGCTCCTTCGTAGCTGTCATTTGGTGATGGCTTAGTGTATTACAAAATATGGCTTTTAGATCATAATGTTTCTTTCAACACAGGTAAACTACACTACCGGTAGCTGTACATCTGGGTAGAGATTATTCTAACAACCACAGCCTCATTTTGATGATGTCTTGCGAGACCCTGATATAATGAGTGGTCATAACTTTTGTTGAAAAAAACAAAAAATCAAACGCTTATGTTCAGTGCTGGATGGATTTAAAGGGCCTTAGTTACATGTATCCTCAAGGTCGCAGTTCCCATTATTTACTGAGACGATGTGTAGGTTTGATCTTTTGAAGTGCACTGATGCTTACTTTATATTAATAATTGACAAACCAGCTAGCCCCCAGATTTAAAAAAAAAACAAGCAAAGTTCCTTTCAAGGATTAAACATATGTGTTGAAATAACACCTTTTCCATAATATCCTGTCAGATTCGCCCTCTCTGAGATTATATTGCTTATAATTTAATAACAAAACACGATATGACATCTCATGAAAAACGATATTTGAGTCCAGTTAGGAAATCTTATAAAATCCCGCCTCTTTATCGTGAAGGTCAACAAAATAATATATGTACTGCTGAGATAGCTGAGAACCGGGCTCCCCGTGCCACCCCTTGTTGTGTCTTAACTGGGACACTTCGGCAGACCACCACTCCCCTCTGTTCCGGTCTGACAGAGACTGCGCGAGGGAGAATAATGGGGATCAAGATGATTAACACGCTGCTAATAAGCGCTGCGATGGTGCTTTCCTGTGCAAAAAACGCTCTTGGTAAGTATGAGCACTATCGGGGACGATTTGTGACAAGGGCATTTGGCCTGATCTCTTAAAATATCGAAGAGATTAGTTGGTTTCGTTCTCTTCGGTGTATTTCACATTTTATATCCCCTTTGCTCACTATGTTATAGCCATCTCTGGTAAAATGTCTCTGATGGAAATTATGTGACTTAGCAGTCGTACCGGTCACTCCTTCAGCCTCGTCCTTGTCGTCCGCTCGAGTATCTGTTTGTTGTCAGTGCGTCTGTTTGTTAATTGTGCTCTATGTCGGATATCTATCTGAAGCTATGATTGTGGAGATGCAGTGCATGTGTAACAAGCATTGCTCCTTTGTCTTTAATTGCCAAAAGATGAATACGTATCAGAAAGAAAGAGTCTAAAGTTTCTTACACATTTTTAAACTGTAATGTTTTCCACATCTGTTTCATAAACGCGTGTTAACAATCGCGTATTTATATTTAAGGCAATACAGTGGGATTCGTCAAAGTCCGCCCACACCCAACCATGCACATGAAATGGTCGAGTTTGATATATAGGTTAACACAAACGATATACATGTACACACGTAGCTTCAGTCGACGTGAGACCTTTCTTGTAATTTTCAGGTAAAGGAGCCACATGTAATTTTGATGGATCCTTTTGTGGGTACTCGTTGTCTGCAGATGAAGATAGATTTAAATGGCAACAGATTGGAAGAAATAAGGGATTACCAACTGAAGACCACACAGTTGGCACAAAAGGTATTTTTTCTCCCCCTCTCTTTGTGTGTGTGTGTGTGGGCGTCTGTGTGACTGTATGTGAAAAGGTTTAGTGCAAATGTTCTGATACCCTTAGATATCTGCTCTGTCTATTGGAAACTGCATTGAAATCAAAGGCCGGCTCGAAAGGGTTATTATATAATTTTTCCACACTCCATTGCACGACAACGTTTTATGGATAACATTTTTGTTTTCGTACCCAAGGTCCTAATGGTCAGTTCCTTACAGTCAAGTGGACAAGTGGTACTGCTGAAAACCAGAAAGCAATTATAACATCACCACGTATTTCTCAGGCAAATGCTCCATGTAGCATAGGATTTTATTATTACATGAACAGTGACCAAATAGCATTAACCGCACACTTGAAAACAGCGACAATGCGAGAGACAAAACAAATATGGGCCCACCAAGTAAGAAGGAATATGTGGACATACAGTGGACCAATTAACATCACTTCTTTCTCCAACCTAGGGGACTTTCAGGTATGTGAAAGCGGCCGTATCCGTTTCAGGCTAGCTTTTTATTGTTCATCTTTTTTTTCCTTTTTCGGTATCCCTTACTTTCAAAGGACACAAAAGATTTTGATTTCGAAGTATCTCATGAAGTTAATGCAAATTGGAAATCTATAGTCAATCGGGTTATATCTACTGTTGTATACGAGTAGTTTTATACATCATTATATTTACTATTCAGGTACTGATTCAAGCCCAAATAAAGCCTGGTAATGCTTTTAGTACGATCGTATCCATCGACGATATAACATTCACTGGCTGTGGTACGTTTTCTTTCTTTAAAATATACACACACTATGATCGCATTCACAACGAGTTGAGCCAGGCTTTACAAATCCTGGGGACTAAATATGGCGGTCGTACATGAAAGAAAAACCGCCTTATCTTTTAATAGTCTGTCCGCCTCTCACACGCCTCCCCACACGTCGTCCCTGCGGGGGGACAGTCATTATATCTCGGCTCCATTGGGACGACACATGGGGAGGCGTGTACTTAAAATGGGCAGATGTAGAGTAGCAGATATTAATATAAAAAAGGATTATTCTCTGCTGCACTAGTAGAACGGTTTGAATCATATTGATATTTAAACAGAACACGTCAATGCATTACATGGAATTGGTCATCCTTAGGTCGATTCTTTTATATTGGAAAATAAAAGTGTATCTGCTAATAATGATATCACACATTACTAGTAGTTCCCTAGTCGAGTTCAGTTTATTTGCATTTCATCATCCTGTTGTTGTTTCCCTAGGCAATGGCGCAGGCCCTGTTAATCCAACCTCATCAACAACTCTTAAAACTACGACCACGCCTTCCACCACATCTAGTACGACAAATTCGAAGAAAATTACTACCTCGACGCCAACTTCTTTTTCAGGTAATATACTTGTTTCCGATTATGAGTAAATATTAATTTGCTTTCTTTGTTTGACGTAAGTTTTATGCAAATATCTGCGCTTCTGCTGAATTATGTTTGAAATAAATTGGATTGTAGAACACCCCTTATCTATAAAATATGAAAAAGTTTAATTATTCTGCGGTTAACGCTATTTTTTAAGGCCGGATAAGTAGTTAAGGAATCTTCCAGTCCCGACTGTTTAGAGAATCATATTTATAGCAATAAACCTGTTTTTATTTCATATCCTCATAGCTTTTTATCTGTTAAGTCAACTGATGTAAAATGTCTCTGTTGGAAATTATCAAAGATATAGCAATTGTACCGGCTACCTATATGGCTCCTGACGCCCCGTCCTTGCTGTCTTGCTAGGGCGTCTGTTTGTGAGCTACATGTGTGCGTCCATTCGTTAATTGTGCTCTCCATTGAGATATGACAAGCATGTATTAGCCCTTTGTGTTTAACTGCTAAAAGATGAATAGACATCATAAAAAGAGTCTTATCAACATGTTTTAAAGCACTCTCCTGTCAAAAGACAATGGGTCGCGCCGTGCTTTATTTCGTGTAAAGTCACGTCATCCACGAATGCGTTCCACGCACCAGTGCACAGGGTTAATTACTCGTGCTTTAAGCCAGATCTCGGCGCTGAGCTTTACGCTTCGCCTCGCCAATTATCTGCTCTATTTCGCGTAAAGCTCAGCGCCTCGTACTTTATCTATACCTTCTTACCCATTCTAATTGCAATGATTTCTACATTTGTATTACAAACACATATTTTATACATATATGGCCGCATTCTGAACTGGAGTAACTAGTCTGCGGGTCAAATATGGCGACCCAATAAATAGCTTGCCGTCTAATCCGCTTATAGACACTGCCCTGTAAATAGATTCCCGTGCGGAAGCATTCAAGTGGGTCGGCCATACACATGTATTTGACTGCGCACACCTCTACCATGCAAATGAAATGGTTAATATTTGAAATGCTTAGTCGTATAGAAGTAATACTTTCCTCCAGATGAATAATAATTTTTACACCTCTCCGAGTAGCATTTTAATGCAAACGATATAGCCTGATCATGGACGTGAAACTATTGACTTACCGTATTTTCAGGTGATGGAGTTACGTGTAATTTTGATGGATCCTTTTGTGGGTACTTGTTGTCTTCAGATGAAGACAGATTTAAATGGCAACAGATTGGATGGAATCAAGGATTACCAACTGAAGATCACACATTTGGCTCAAAAGGTGTTTTTTTTCTCTCCCCCTCTCTCTGTTTGTGTGTGTGTGTGTGTGTCTGTCTGCTTGCGTGCGTGTGTGTGTGACTGTAGAGAGTTTTGGCAAGGCCTTCCGTATGACAAGTAACGTATAGTTCAATACGCAATACGGTTCACGTACGCGAGAAAGCTAGCAGTGGTTTTGGCAGGTCTCACTCCGTATGCGGTTTTTTCCGCCAGTAGAAGTTTACCTCCTTCAGCAACATCTCGTCCATGTCATCAGTAAAAATTATGGATTTTTTCTTGGCTGACATACTGACTTTCCTGACTTTATTAGCTAGGCTATTATATTATGATTATCTGCAATTCAAAAAAATAAAATGATAAGGGTATAGGCCTATATATATGGATTGCACGAACATAGGGCTGCTTGTGGATTCTTTTTAGATAGATGAATAATTAAGATGTTGAATGGAATGTGTTATTTACGTCAACTGATGCCGCAGATCCTGTTGTTTATGAAAAAAAAATCAACTTAAATTGAATTTGATACTACTACGGACGACTGATTGACTGGCTGTTTTTACAGCTGTTTTCACAGAGTATTTCTACCGACTGCGTCTAAAAGTGATTCAGTGGAATCTTAACACCCTATATATTCCTCTGCAGTATGTTAAACTTGAAAGAAATAAGCGTAAATCTATTAAATTCGACACGTTTCTTACCTACGTGTAATCACCGATTCATACGTAGTGCCGTATGACTTATGACTTGAGAAAAACTACGCACAAAGTGATGACATCGCACGTTATACGTCGTACGGAAGGCCTTGCCAAAACTCTCTTGTATGTGAAATAATACATACCTAGGGATGTTATATGACCGTGGCGATATGATGATCACTGAAGCCTGTCCATTTAGCCAAGCTTCAGTGAAGATCGAAGGCAACCTCGAGCCGCTACCCAAAACGATCTCGCTTCACTCGACATTTCTGCGTAGCGTCTCTCGGAAAACTCGGATTTAACCTCGATGTAGTCTAGAATTCCACGACTACATCTTGGTTATATCAGTCGAGGTCTCTTAAATGCTGAAAGCCAAATACAGAGTGATCATGCGACCTTCTTGGCATCAAGAGAATAGTTACATTGTACGTTGCTTGCTTGCTACCAGTAGACAAATGTAAAATCTCTCACACTCTCAAAAAATTAGCATAAACTTTTCACGTTTAACAATTATTATTTATAATTTTATTACTAAGTCATATCATATGGGTATGGTTTGAAAACGGGAATTCGTTTACATTTAAGCCACACGTGCATACAAATTATTTGTAAATCTATAACTTTTTAACGAGGGTTGTGTTATTTACCTTTTGTTTTTAAGCTGTTCATTCTTCCTCTTTATCAGATATATCGGTAAAAATCAAATATATTCCCCCTTTGAACTTGTAATTACATGTAGCACATGAATGCTCTGAAAACTAGCACATGCATATTCCGAAACCGGCTCGTAGTAAAAAATGTCACCAAAACGTAAAATTGTTACTCCTGTGGACTCGAAATAAACATCCATTTGATTTTGACTATATAATGTAACCGCCTCGTCGTCAGAAATAACAATAAAAACTAGAATTATTACTCCCGTGAACGTGTAATAAACAGCCGTCTGATTTTGACTATATTCCGAAACTGCATCGTTGTCAGAAATATCACCAAAAAGTAAATTTCTTTCTCCTTTGCACTTGTGAAAAATTATATTCCGGTCCGACGCTCCTTGTTTATTAAATACCTTTCAAGCCAGTTGAACGTCCACGACAAGTATTTAGCAAAAATTGGCCAAATTGGTCAGACATTACGTAAGAATTTGGCGGGAGGTGACCAGAATTCGTATAACATCTCTAGAGCGTGATATAGGGTCACTTTATTCGATTTTAGGGGTGTTTTAGGATGAAATGACTGTATTTTTTCTCGGTATGTATGTCAGATACATGTAATACACTCTCACCCTCTCGCGATATATGCCATTATGGCATATATCGCTCGGGTGACATTGTATTATCTCATACATAAAGTGCAAATGGTCAGATAACCTTTGAAATCTGCCTGGCTATTGGGAATGCATTAACTTTAAGGCCTCAATTGCCAGAATTATTGTACGCATTTTTTTATCAAATCCACCGCACGACAATGTTTTGTGGATAATATATTTGTTTTCGTACCCAAGGTTCTAACGGGCAGTTCCTTACAGTCAAGTGGAGAAGTGGTAATGCTGGAAACCAGAAAGCAATTATAACATCACCACGTATTCCTCAGACAAATGTTCCATGTAGCATAGGATTTTATTATTACATGAACAGTGACCAAATATCATTAACCGCACACTTGAAAACAGTGTCAACGCAACAGACAAAACAAATATGGGCCCACCAAGTAAAAGGAAATGGTTGGACATACAGTGGGCCAATTGATATCACTTCTCTCTCCAACATAGGGTACTTTCAGGTTTGTGAAAGCGGCCGTATCCGTTTCAGGCTAGCTTTTTAATGCTCATCATTTTTTTCCTTTTTCGATATCCTTTACTTTCAAAGGACGCAAAACATTTTGATTTCGAAGTATCTGATGAAGATAATGTAACTTTGAAATCTAGTCACTCGGGCTATATCTACTGTTGTAAACGAGTAGTTTTATACATCCTTCTATTCATTATTCAGGTTCTGATTCAAGCCCAAATAAAGCCTGGTTATGCTTTTATTAAGGTCGTATCCGTCGACGATGTAACATTCTCTGGCTGCGGTACGTTTTCTTTATTTGAAATATACACACACTATAATACTTAAAATGGCTAAATGTAGTGTAGTAGATACGAATATGACACAGAATTATTCTCTGCTGCACAAGTAGAACGTTTTGAATGATATTGATATTTTAACAGAACACGTCAGTGCATTACATGGTATTGGTCATCCTTAGATCGATTTTTTTTTATTTTGGAAAATAAAAGTGTATATGCTAATAATGATATCACACATTACTAGTAGTTCCCTAGTCGAGTTGTTTATTTGCATTTCATCATCCTGTTGTTGTTTCCCTAGGCAATGGCACAGGTCCTGTTAATCCAACCTCATCAACAACTGTGTCTACTCTCAAAACTACGACCACGCCCTCCACCACATCTAGTACAACAACTTCGATGAAAATTACTACCTCGACGCCAACTACTTTTTCAGGTAATATACTTGTTTCCGATTATTAATAAAGATTAATTAGCTTTCTTTGTTTGACGTAAGTTTTTATGCAAATATCTCCGCTTCTGCTCAATTATGTTTGAAATCATTTGGATTGTAGAACACCCCTTATCTACAAAAAATGAAAAAAATTAATTATCATGCTGTTATTGTTATTTTTCTTAAGGCCGAATCAGTACTTAAGGAATCTTCCAGTCCCGACTGTTTAGAGAATCATCTTTATAGCAATAAACCTGTTTTTATCTCATATCCTCACAGCCTTTTTATTTGTGAAGTCATCCTAAGTAAAATGTCTCTGATGGAAATTATCAAAGATATAGCAATTGTACCACCCAACAGGCATAGTCGCGTTGGATCAACGTTGAAAACAGGCTGATACGGTGAACTGCCGTTGATTTACCTAAATTCAACGTAAAATCAACGTTGATCCAGCCACGTCAAAACACCGTCATAATGAGACGTTGACTTAACGTTGTATTTTGGTCATTGACACAACCTTGCAGACATGGATTGTAATTTAAAATATTAATTATTGAAAACGTGATACTTTGTTTATCAATACTGTAACTAACTTTATCAAAATAATAATAAAAAAGTGTTTTAAAGTAAAAGTGACAGTTGTTTTGTGTCTATAGTGAACTAGTGGATTTTGTTAACTTGTTATTCAGAAATACATTCCAATAAACTTCCTTGCAAAGTCAGCTAAAACTAGGATGAATAAGTTGCTGTAAATGTGATGGAGTGAAGTTAATAAAGTTGACAGTTCTTGGTACCCTGTTATAGATAGGTTGAGGTGACTGTGACTTTGTTATATATATATATATATATATATATATATATATATATATATATATATATATATATAAAAGAAAATAACTATATATATATATATATATATATATATATATATATATATATATATATAACCTAAACCTTGGAAATTATAACTTAAAGGCCATACATATATACCCTACATATATTTAGCCATCAAACATGTCCTACTGCTACACACATCCAGGCTAAAAGGGTGTACCATGCTTAGGTGCAAAACATGCTTCGGAGTTAAATGTGTTGAAAAAAAATCAGACAAAGCAGGCACATGGATGTTTTTACAGTGTACGTTATAATTGTGTACCTGTCTTTTGTACCAAAAATAAAAACATTTCAGGTCATTTTAATGTCTATTCATGCAAGAATGTTGTCTAACAACTGGGGTTGATACAATGTTGTTATCTGACTTTAAGTCAACTTTCAAATCCAATGTTTATCCAACGTATTATCAACGTTATGGTTCAACGTTGTTTCAACATTAAAACAACATAATTTGCCCGCTGGGCAGCTACCTGTATGGGTCCTGAGGCCCCTGCTAGGGTGTCTGTTTGTGAGCTACATGTACGCGTCCATTCGTTAATTGTGCTATAAGTTGAGATATGACAAGCATGTATTAGCCCTTTGTGTTTAACTGCTAAAAGATGGATAGACATCATAAAAAGAGTCTTATCAACATTTTTTCTTACCCATTCTAATGTGGGTATTTTATTTGTGGGTACTCGTTGTCTTCAAATGGCAACTGATTGGATGGAAACAAGGATTACCAACTGAAGATCACACAATTGGCACAAAAGCTGTTTTTTCTTTCCCCCTCTCTCTGTTTGGAAATGTGTTTGTGTGTGTGTATTTGACTGAATGTGAAATAATATGGTGCAAATGTTCTAATACCCTTTGAAATCTGCCCTGGTTATTGGGAACTGCATTAACTTTAAGGCATTATTGTATAATTTCTTTATCACATCCATTGCACGAAAATGTTTTGTGGGTAACATTTTTGTTTTCGTACCCAAGGTTTTAACGGACAGTTCCTTACAGTCAAGTGGACAAGTGGTAATACTGGAAACCAGAAAGCAGTTATAACATCACCACGTATTTCTCAGACAAATGCTCCATGTAGCGTAGGATTTTATTATTACATGAACAGTGACCAAATATCATTAACCGCACACTTGAAAACAGCGACAATGCAACAGACAAAACAAATATGGGCCCACCAAGTAAATAGGTATATGTGGACATACAGTGGACCAATTGACATCACTTCTTTCTCCAACCTAGGGGACTTTCAGGTTTGTGAAAGCGACCGTATCAGTTTTAGACTAGCTTTTTATTGTTCAACATTTTTCTTCTTTTCGGTATCCCTTACTTTCAAAGGACACGAAACATTTTGATTTCGAAGTATCTAATGAAATTAATGTAACTTTGAAATCTAGTCACTCGGGCTGTATCTACTGTTGTATACGAGTAGTCTTATACATCCTTCTATTCATTATTCAGGTTCTGATTCAAGCCCAAATAAAGCCTGGTTTTGCTTTTAGTAAGGTCGTATCCATCGACGATGTAACACTCACTGGCTGTGGTATGTTTTCTTTCTTTGAAATATACACACGCTATAATACTTAAAATGGGTAGATGTACAGTAGTAGATAGGAATATGACACAGAATTATTCTCTGCTGCACAAGTAGAACGGTTTGAATCATATTGATATTTTAACAGAACACGTCAATGCATTACATGGAATTGGTCATCCTTAGATCGATTTTTTTTTTTTATTTTGGAAAATAAAAGTGTATATGCTAATAATGATATCACACATTACTAGTAGTTCCCTAGTCGAGTTGTTTATTTGCATTTCATCATCCTGTTGTTGTTTCCCTAGGCAATGGCGCTGGCCCTGTTAATCCAACCTCATCAACAACTCTTAAAACTACGACCACGCCTTCCACCACATCTAGTACGACAAATTCGATGAAAATTACTACCTCGACGCCAACTTCTTTTTCAGGTAACATACTTGTTCCCGATTATTAGTAAAGATTAATTAGCTTTCTTTCTTTGACGTAAGTTTTATGCAAATATCTCCGCTTCTGCTGAATTATGTTTGAAATAAATTTGATTGTAGAACACCCCTTATCTATAAAAAATGAAAAAGTTTAATTATTCTGCGGTTAACGCTATTTTTCTTAAGCCGAATCAGTACTAAAGGAATCTTCCAGTCGCGACTGTTTAGAGAATCATCTTTATAGCAATAAACCTGTTTTTATCTCATATCCTCATAGCTTTTTATCTGTGAAGTCAACTGATGTAAAATGTCTCTGTTGGAAATTATCAAAGATATAGCAATTGTACCGGCTACCTATATGGCTCCTGAAGCCCCGTCCTTGCTGTCTTGCTAGGGCGTCTGTTTGTGAGCTACATGTGTGCGTCCATTCCTGCCATATTTGACCGCGCACACCTCTACCATGCAAATTAAAGGGTTAATATTTGAAATGTTCGGTTGTTAAGAAGTAATACTTTCCTCCAGATGAATAATAATTTTTACACCTCTCCGAATAGCATTCTAACGCAAACGATATAGCCTGATCATGGACGTGAGACTATTGACTTATTTTCAGGTGATGGAGCTACGTGTAATTTTGATGGATCCTTTTGTGGGTACTCGTTGTCTTCAGATGAAGACAGATTTAAATGGCAACAGATTGGAAGACATAAAGGATTACCAACTGAAGATCACACAATTGGCTCAAAAGGTGTTTTTCTTGCAAATGTGTTTGTGTGTGTGTGTGTGTGTTGGGGGGGGGGGGGGGGCGTCTGTCTGCTTGTGTGCGTGTTTGACTGTATGTGAAATAATATGGTGCAAATGTTCTGATAACCTTTGAAGTCTGCCCTGGCTATTGGAAAATGCATTAACTTTAATGCCTCAATTGTCAGAATTATTGTATGATATTTTAAAATCAAATCCATTGCACGACAATTTTTTTGGATAATATTTTTGTTTTCGTACCCAAGGTTTTAACGGACAGTTCCTTACAGTCAAGTGGAGAAGTGGTACTGCTGGAAACCAGAAAGCAATTATAACATCACCACGTATTCCTCAGACAAATGTTCCATGCAGCATAGGACTTTATTATTACATGAACAGTGACAAAATATTATTAACTGCTCATGTGAAAACAGGGTCAATGCAACAGACAAAACAAATATGGGCCCAACAAGTAAAAGGAAATGATTGGACATACAGTGGACCAATTGACATCACTTCTTTCTCCAACCTAGGGGACTTTCAGGTTTGTGAAAGTAACCGTATCAGTTTCAGACTAGCTTTTTATTGTTCATCATTTTTTTCCTTTTTCGATATCCTTTACTTTCAAAGGACGCAAAACATTTTGATTTCGAAGTATCTGATGAAGTTAATGTAACTTTGAAATCTTCCCAGCGGGCAAATTATGTTGTTTTAACGTTGAAACAACGTTGAACCACAACGTTGAAAAGACATTGAATAAACGTTGGATTTGAAAGTTGTGTCAACCTCAGATAACAACGTTGTATCAACGTCAGAAAAAATGTTATATCAACCCCACCCATCGGGAAATTAGCCTGGATGTGTTTAGCAGTAGGACATGTTTGATGGCTAAATATATGTAGGATATAATTGTATGGCCTTTAAGTTAAAATTTCCAAGGTTTATATATATATATATATATATATATATATATATATATATATATATATATAACAAGGTCACAGTCACCTCAACCTGTCTATCTATAACAGGTTACTAAGAACTGTTAACTCCATCACATTTACAGCAACTTATTCATCCTAGTGTTAGCTGACCTTGCAAGGAATTCAGTTTATTGGAATGTATTTCTGAATAACAAGTTAAGAAAATTCACTAGTTAACTAAAGACACAAAACAACTGTCACTTTTACTTTAAAACCATTTTGTTATTATTTTGATAAATTTAGTTACAGTATTGATAAACAAAGTGTCACGTTTTCAATAATTAATATTTTAAATTATCCATAACTGCAAGGTTGTGTCATTGACCAAAATACAACGTTGAGTCAACGTGGCTGGATCAACGTTGATTTAACTTTGAATTTAGGTAGATCAACGGCAATTCAACGTATCAACCTGTTTTCAACGTTGTATACGAGTAGTTTTATACACACTTCTATCCATTATTCAGGTTCTGATTCAAGCTCAAATAAAGCCTGGTTTTGCTTTTAGTAAGGTCGTATCCATCGACGATGTAACACTCACTGGCTGTGGTATGTTTTCTTTCTTTGAAATATACACACGCTATAATACTTAAAATGGGTAGATGTACAGTAGTAGATAGGAATATGACACAGAATTATTCTCTGCTGCACAAGTAAAACGGTTTGAATCATATTGATACTTTAACAGAACACGTCAATGCATTACATGGAATTGGTCATCCTTAGATCGATTTTTTTTATTTTGGAAAATGAAAGTGTATATGCTAATAGTGATATCACACATTACTAGTAGTTCCCTAGTCGAGTTCAGTTCATTTGCATTTCATCATCCTGTTGTTGTTTCCCTAGGCAATGGCGCAGGCCCTGTTAATCCAACCTCATCAACAACTCTTAAAACTACGACCACGCCTTCCACCACATCTAGTACGACAAATTCGATGAAAATTACTACCTCGACGCCAACTACTTTTTCAGGTAATATACTTGTTTCCGATTATTAGTAAAGATTAATTAGCTTTTTTTGTTTGACGTAAGTTTTTATGCAAATATCTCCGCTTCTGCTGAATTATGTTTGAAATAAATTTGATTGTAGAACACCCCTTATCTATAAAAAATGAAAAAGTTTAATTATTCTGCGGTTAACGCTATTTTACTTAAGGGCGAATCAGTACTTAAGGAATCTTCCAGTCCAGACTGTTTAGAGAATCATCTTTATAGCAATAAACCTGTTTTTATTTCATATCCTCATAGCTTTTTATCTGTTAAGTCAACTGATGTAAAATGTCTCTGTTGGAAATTATCAAAGATATAGCAATTGTACCGGCTACCTATATGGCTCCTGACGCCCCGTCCTTGCTGTCTTGCTAGGGCGTCTGTTTGTGAGCTACATGTGTGCGTCCATTCGTTAATTGTGCTCTCCATTGAGATATAACAAGCATGTATTAGCCCTTTGTGTTTAACTGCTAAAAGATGAATAGACATCATAAAAAGAGTCTTATCAACACGTTTCCTTACCCATTCTTATTGCAATGTTTTCTACATTTGTATCACATACACATATTTTATACATATATGGCCGCATTCTGAACTGGACAAACTAGTCTGCGGGTCAAATATGGCGACCCAATAAATTGCTTGCCGTCTAATCCGCTTATAGACACTAATTAGATTCCCCGTGTGGAAGTATTCAAGTGGTCGGCCATATTGACCGCGCACACCTCTACCATGCAAATTAAAGGGTTAATATTTGAAATGTTCGGTTGTTAAGAAGTAATACTTTCCTCCAGATGAATAATAATTTTTACACCTCTCCGAATAGCATTCTAACGCAAACGATATAGCCTGATCATGGACGTGAGACTATTGACTTATTTTCAGGTGATGGAGCTACGTGTAATTTTGATGGATCCTTTTGTGGGTACTCGTTGTCTTCAGATGAAAACAGATTTAAATGGCAACAGATTGGAAGACATAAAGGATTACCAACTGAAGATCACACAATTGGCACAAAAGGTGTTTTTCTTGTAAATGTGTTTATGTGTGTGTGTTGGGGGGGGGGCGTCTGTCTGCTTGTGTGCATGTTTGACTGTATGTGAAATAATATGGTGCAAATGTTCTGATAACCTTTGAAATCTGCCCTGGTTATTGGAAACTGCATTAACTTTAAGGCCTCAATTGTCAGAATTATTGTATGATTTTTTTATCAAATCCATTGCACGAAAATGTTTTGTGGATAACATTTTTTTGTATTTAAGGTTCTAACGGACAGTTCCTTACAGTCAAGTGGAGAAGTGGTACTGCTGGAAACCAGAAAGCAATTATAACATCACCACGTATTTCTCAGACAAATGTTTCATGTAGCATAGGATTTTATTATTACATGAACAGTGACCAAATATCATTAACCGCACACTTGAAAACAGTGTCAACGCAACAGACAAAACAAATATGGGCCCACCAAGTAAAAGGAAATGGTTGGACATACAGTGGACCAATTGATATCACTTCTCTCTCAAACCTAGGGTACTTTCAGGTTTGTGAAAGCGGCCGTATCCGTTTCAGGCTAGCTTTTTATTGTTCATCATATTTTTCCTTTTTCGATATCCTTTACTTTCAAAGGACACAAAACATTTTGATTTCGAAGTATCTGATGAAGTTTATGTAACTTTGAAATCTAGTCACTCGGGCTATATCTACTGTTGTATGCGAGAAGTTTTATACATACTTCTATTCATTATTCAGGTTCTGATTCAAGCTCAAATAAAGCCTGGTTTTGCTTTTGGTAAAGTCGTATCCATCGACGATGTAACATTCACTGGCTGTGGTACGTTTTCTTTCTTTTGAAATATAGACACACTAAAATGGGTAAATGTAGAGTAGTAGATACGAATATGACTCAGAATTATTATCTGCTGCACAAGTAGAACGGTTTGAATCATATTGATATTTTAACAGAACACGTCAATGCATTACATGTAATTGATCATCCTTAGATCAATTTTTTTTGGAAAATAAAAGTGTATATGCTAAAAATGATATTACACATTACTAGTAGTTCGCTAGTCGAGTTCAATTTATTTGCATTTCATCTTCATGTTGTTTTTCCTCAGGCAATGGCGCTGGCCCTGTTAATCCAACCTCATCAACAACCAAGCAGGCAGAGTGACATTGGATCAACGTTGAAAACAGGTTGGGACGTTGAATCGCCGTTGATCTACCTAATTTCAACGTCAATCAATGTTGATCCAGTCACATCAAAACGCCGTCATAATTTGACGTTGACTGAACGTTGTATATTGGTCATTGACTCAACGTTGTTGTTTGGTCGTCGTGATACAAGACATGGATCGTACTTTAAAATATTAATTATTGAAAACGTGATACTATGTTTATCAATATTGTAACGAACTTTATCAAAATATTAAAAACGGTGACAGTTGTTTTGTGTCTTTAGTGAACTAGTGAATTTTCTTATCTTGTTATTCAGAAATTCATTCCAATAAACTTCATTGCAAGGTCAGCTAACACTAGGATGAATAAGTCGCTGTAAATGTGAGGGAGTGAAGTTAACGATGTTGACAGTTCACGGTACCCTGTCATAGACAGACAGGTTGAGGTGACCGTGACTTTCTTATAAATATATATAAAAACCTTGGAAACCCTAACTTAAAGGCCATACATATACACCCTACATATATTTAGCCATAAAGAGCGTCCTACTGCTAAACACATCCAGGCTAAAAGCGTGTAACATGCTCAGGAGCAAAACATGCTTAGGAGCTAAATGCGTTGAAAAATGAGACAAAGCAGGCACTTAGATGTTTTCACAGTGTACGTTTTAATAATAATAATATAATAATATATTTATTTCAAGTCTAAAATCCATAAAATGTTCAATAGACTGTACAACATAAAATACAAAGAAGTTTATAGATAAAAATGGTTAAGATATATTTTACATAAATAAGAGCTAAACTAACTTAATTGTAATAAACAGTAATTAAAAGTAAAAAATCCAAGGTTTCTTTAAAATTGTAAAATTTAAGATTCATGAATAAAATGTCTTAAAAATATGAGTTTTTAATTCCTTTTTGAAAGATTCTTGTGATTCTATTTGTCTAATAAAAATTGGCAACTTATTCCACTCTACTGGTGCAGCTACACAAAATGATATGTCACCATATGATTTTAACCTTGATTTTGGAACTTTCAGTAAAAGTTTGTCACCAGACCTCAGGGATCTTTGAGGGCTATAATGTTTGACTAGATCAGTTATATATGGTGGAGCTAGATTATAAAAAGCAGCATGTGTAAAAACTAAAACCTTAAATAAAATTCTGGCCCTAACTGGTAGCCAGTGCAGATGCTTTAAAATTGGAGTGATATGGCAATCCCTAGGCTGTAGCATTAAAAGCCGTGCTGAGATATTCTGGATGCGTTGTAATCTTTTGATCTTATCATCTGGACATCCATATAATATAGAATTGCAATAGTCTAGCCAGGAAGTTACCAATGAGTGTATAACAGTAGCAGCACATGATTGATTCAGATGTTTCCTTATGGTGCCAATATTCCGAATGTTGAATAAACAAGACCTTGTGATGTTGGAGATCTGTTTGTCCATTGAAAGTGTAGAATCAAAGTATACTCCTAAATTTTTTACATGGGGGAAGGAAAATGCCATACTAGCTCCAATTTTAAGTTGCAAGTTATGAGCAAGGCCCTTGTTGTGGGGTTGAGTAATGACTAAAAATTCTGTTTTTCCATCATTTATCTTCAATTTGTTTGAAATGAGCCAACCTCTGAGGTCTGACATGCAATCAACAATTGTGTTCACAGACAATGCTGGATCATGGATGTTACAAGTTGTGTACATCTGGGTATCATCGGCATAAAAGTGGTAACCTATCTTATGATAACGCAGAATTGCTCCAAGGGGTAACGTGTAAACACAAAACTTAAGCGGGCCAAGCACGCTCCCCTGAGGAACACCAAATAAAAGCTGTGAGAGTTCAGAAAGCACACCATTTATATTAACTTGATGCATTCTCCCAACAAGATATGATCGTAAAAGATCTAAGGCCTTATCTCTAACCCCTACACTCTGCTCTAGAAATGTCAATAAAATATTATGGTCTACTGTGTCAAACACAGCATACAAATCTAACAGTACCAATAACATAGCAGAATGTTCGTCAACACCACTTAACAAATCATTTTTAATTCTCAAAAGTGCAGATTCTGTGCTATGATTGAATTTGTAGGCTGACTGCATTTCCTCAACAAGATTGTTTGCTTCTAAATGCTTAAATAGTCTAACTGCTGTAACCCTTTCTACTACCTTAGATAAAAATGAGAAATTGGAAACAGGACGATAGTTTACCAAAAGATCCGTGTCAAGGTTGTCCTTTTTGAGTAGTGGGCGAATTATTGCAGATTTAAACTTTTTTGGAAAAACACCCACAGTGAAACATTTGTTGATAATTTCCACAATCAAAGTTATTACAGCCGGAAGAATCTGAACCAATAATGATAATGGGATCGGGTCTAACATGCATGATGTCTTTTTGGAACTGTTTATTATCTTTGTTACTTCACAAGTGGTTGTTGGTTCAAATATAGTGATGAGTGACTGCGGTTCTTGTAAAAGTTCTGACAAAGGTGGATGCGATGGTGTAGTCACAGTCTTTTCTAATTCAGAAAGTTCAGCGTTGATATTACTGACTTTAGACACAAAAAAGTCACTCATGTTATATGCAAGATCTTTCACTGAATCTGTTTTGGGGTACTTAGAGCAATTAGTTTTTCCCAGAATAGTGTTGACAGTTCTAAATAAAGCCTTGGTATCACCATCACATTCTTGTATCATGTTAGAATAATACGTTTCTTTAGCTTGACAGATTAATTTGTTTACATGACAACATGCTTCTTTATAGATCTGATGATGAACAGTTAATTTACTACCTCGCCACTTCCTCTCCGCTTTCCTTCTGTCTCTCTTTGCCTCCAGATTGTGATCATTCATCCAAGGTTGCAGATCTTTCTTAACAAACGTTTTAGTTTTGATAGGTGCAAGGTTGTCAAGTGCAGTTGTCAATGTCCTGTCATACAGAAGCACACATTCCTCAGGACTCAAATTATCAAAACTTAAATCACCCAGCTGTGATGTAATCTGTCGTTGTAATTCATTTACATCAATGCCCTTGATTTTTCTGAACGAGACTTTCTCCTTACTGGGGTGCGGTCTGCCACATCTAAGCGTGGTGTTGATAACATGATGGTCAGAAAGTAAATGCCCTACCTCACATGATGATACAAGTGAATCACTTTCCCTAGCCAATACCATATCAAGCGTATGACCGCGAACATGGGTGGGATCTAACACGTAGGCCTACTGTGTAAGTCCAAATGAATCAATTAATGAAGCAAACTGCTTGGTTTCAGAAATGTGTTGATCATCCCAGTGTATATTCAAGTCGCCGACGATAAGAAGTTTCCCTCGAAGAGGTGCTAGGTACTCAAGGAGATCAGAAAACTCACTGAGGAATAACATTTTTCGCAAATTATTGGTTTTAGATGGAGGTATTCTGTATACTGTAATGTTATAATTGTGTACATGTGTTTTGTACCAAAAATAAAAAACATTTCAGGTCATTTTAATGTATTTTCATACAAGAATTTTGTCTAACAACTGGGGTTGATACAATGTTGTTATCTGACGTTGATACAACGTTGTTATTTGACGTTGATCCAACTTTCAAATCCAATGTTAATCCAACGTCTTGTCAACGTTATAGTTCAACATTGTTTTAACCATAGAAGTANTCGTTGTAATTCATTTACATCAATGCCCTTGATTTTTCTGAACGAGACGTTCTCCTTACTGGGGTGCGGTCTGCCACATCTAAGCATGGTGTTGATAACATGATGGTCAGAAAGTAAATGCCCTACCTCACATGATGTTACAAGTGAATCACTTTCCCTAGCCAATACCATATCAAGCGTATGACCGCGAACATGGGTGGGATCTAACACGTACTGTGTAAGTCCAAATGAATCAATTAATGAAGCAAACTGCTTGGTTTCAGAAATGTGTTGATCATCCCAGTGTATATTCAAGTCGACGACGATAAGAAGTTTCCCTCGAAGAGGTGCTAGGTACTCAAGGAGATCAGAAAACTCACTGAGGAATAACATTTTTTGCAAATTATTGGTTTTAGATGGAGGTATTCTGTATACTGTAATGATACGCAATGTCACTGATATAGCTGTAACTAAAACCTCAATGTACTCAAAAGACAATGGATCAATCCTTTTTGGCTGTTGGGTTACTGTGAAGCTGTCCTGTGAAAGAAAAGCAACTCCACCCCCTCTCCGAATCGTGCGGGGTATATGAATACACTGGTAACCGGTTGGGGTAATATCGGCAAGCATATGATGTTGAAGATCGGGTGTTATCCAGGTTTCCACTAAGGAGACTAAATCAATATTGTCATCCTTCACCAAGTCACGTATGATAGACCCCTTATTCCTCACTGATCTACAGTTCATAAGTGCCAACTTGACTGTGGGTACCTGTACAGTTCTTTCAGTTATCACATACTTTAAGTTCAGAAAGTTTACACCACTTTGATAATCATCATTCCCATTTCTACTGGTTCTAGATGTTATTCTTCTACTTGATACATATTTTATCCTTCTATTTCATCCAACTCCTCCTTTACTTCCTCTACAGTTTCTGAAAATTTTGAACTTACAAAGCAGTTTCTTGACATTGTTAGGTAGATTGTTTACATCAGATGTTGGCTCTGGTTGTAGATGAAAAAGCTGTCTTCTACAGTAAGTGATGGGTGGCACGTACTCTTCTACTCAATGTCCCAAAGCTACTAATTGCCATGACTTGTGGTTGAGTGGTCAGTAACTCTGACAACAACTCAGACTGAGCAGTATTTGACCAGTATACTGGTGACCTTCCTTGTGTTGAATAACTTATAGCTGCACCATGTGTACTTAGTCCACCAACAAAAAATGTCCAAAAGCTCCAAAATGTAGCAGTAGAAAGAGCGTCCAGTGGATACATTGAAATCTTGGATCAATCACTAAAATCACAGTCTATGAATTATGCATCTAAAATACCAGAACCAGGTAAAAAACGACTAAAATTGTATAGTTGTATTGTATAGTGTATAGTTTTTTAACTGAGGAGGGAGGGGTGAAGTGTGTGTGCGTGCATGCGTGCGTGCGTAGAAGAAATGGGCATCTGTATCTGTTCGTGTACGTCTAGAGACACCAATACTGGTATGAAGTAGACGGAAAGAAGAGAGCGCATGGGAAACTTTAGTCAAATAGTAGTCCTGATCTAAAGCTTTCAACAGTTTCAGCGTTTACTTGTTGGTCACTGAGTCCATTCCAATCGGAAACTGTTCTGATGAAGAAAGATTTTTTTCAGTGTAGATAAGAATGCTGCTATCATGCTTTCTTCCTCTTTATTTCAGATCACTATTCCAGCAGTAAAGTAATCTGTTTCATGAATAAGTTAAATAATGCTTATTTTCTTTCTCAATTTTGTATCTTATATAGAAAGAAGTAAAATATAAAATTAGGAAGGGAAGGGAAGGGAAAAGAAGGTCGAGGGGTTTGTTTGATACCCTATTCCTGTGCAACTATGATAAATGAAGTAAATCCAAAAACATTCATTCCGACAGATTTCAAAAGAAAAAATTAGGTTACATTGTATTAAATATTGTAAGTATCAACTGGTCCTTAAACTACACCACATTTATTAAAGGACATCATTTTTAAATTTCTAGATAATTGATGCAGATTCTTCCTCAGAAGATTCCTCTTCTCCGTCTTCATCATCTTATGGAGGGGACGAGTCAGATATAGACACTGCATGGTGCTAACAATGAGGAGACTGATATTTAAAACTGAGTTTGACTTACATTGTACATACATGTAAACATTGATGACATTTTTCCTACGGAATGAAATTCTATAGTTCTTTCTGCCTGATCACAGACCACAAATGTGCCTGAATTTTAGTAAAATTTGAAAGAATCATATCATCAGCACAATTGTTAGCATAAAAAACTCACAAATGTTGTTTTGATTTTGTAGGGTTATTTGTTTTTCCAGATTTTTAAAAAATCATTTGTCACAACTCACAAAGTATATCATGTGTAGCAAGGGAAAAGATATCTATGAACAGCATTTTATGTCACATGTTATGTTTGGAAAGAGATATACATATATTTTTTGCCAGAAGAAATGAACTCTTTCCAAAATAGTCTCAGGTAAAGTTTTAGATGAACAACAGCATTAAAGTAGAATATTTTATATTTTTATGAATGATGTTCAATAATGCTTGAATGCCAATGGGTCTATAATATTTACTAGGTCACATGAAATCCTCAGAAAATATGATATAAATTGTATCCTGTCTTGGACACCAAATTAATTTTCCTCAAAAATGTTTTTTGCACATCACTGCTCATCATGTTCAGGTCTGCACTTGGATTCATTCTTTTGTACTGTATCTGATTTAATAATTTGTTCTAAATGACAGAACTGGCACCCAAGGTGACAACCACTGCCATGATATCATATTGATTGGTAAAAAATTGATATTGAAAATATTTGTATGCAGGATTTTGAAGTTAGTGTGTGAATAGAAAGATGGATCATCTCTACTAAGTAGATTAGTGTTGGCAGTTTGTAGTTTGAGAAAATTCATAGAATATTTATCATTATCTTTATCTTTCTGTCTAAGATGTTGTGAACTTAAAGTGCATCCATGCATGTACATACTAGAAATTAAAGGTAAAAATTTAGAAGTTTTTCTCAATGGTTGTGCTTGCATAATGATAGTATATATTGACAGTTACAGATTTATTAAGAGTATATATTAAAACAAATTTCATTAAAATCATTTGTGTTGACAGTTGCAGATTTACTAAAAGTATATATTAAAACAAATTTCATTAAAATCATTTGTGTCAAGTTGTTCATTTTAGTGCTTGTTAAAAATTTTTGGTATTTTAGAGAGTGAACAGTGGCATGGTATGGTTTAAAACTATGATTCAGCTAGTCAAAATTCTAATATCAAGAGGGGACAATTGGTGGGATTTTTTTTTTAAGGGGAGGGGTCAGGACCTCCCATCCCCCCTTAAATCTGCCACTGCATCATTATACAGGGTTAACAGGATTATTCTTTAAAATTGATTCAAATATATATATATATATAATTGCAGTTGGCTTAGGAATCAACTTGAATCTGGTCTATGTTTTAAGTCTTATTTTCAAAATTGGAATCCTGTCCCATTTTATTTAATTTACTCGTTTGGTAATATTTTAATGTTGCGAACACGCCCTTGTATTGAAATGACTATACGTTGTGTTAGTTGCACCGACACCTATTAGCGCTGTGTTTTGCTGCAGTTGGACGATTTCTGCAAATATTTGCCTTAGTTGTAATAAGGTGGTAAATATATATTTGCTGTCAGTTTGCATACAATTGCAACTACTTTCTTTGTGTATAGTCCTTCATATACTGTCCCTATGTTTGTGAGGGGGGGTTCCCATTTTAAGGCGAGGTAAAATGAAACACTGTAAATAATTTTTACGCGTGGTTGAGCTGATTTCGTCAGGTCAAAAAGTAGGTCAGGGCTTCCAACAGTCGGAGGTATGTTGTGTTTGTTGTCATATATTTATTGCATTTAAGACTAGATTGGTGATAAACTTTATAATAACTATTTAACACTAATATTCTGTGTTTTTGAAGTACGCGGTATCTTTTGATAATCGAGATATATTCAGATATACTAAAACAGTGAGGTGTTTTCTGTACTCGGGAGTAGCACGAAAGTTAAAACTCTGTGGCTGTAAAACCGGTTCTGGAGACTCTTCTACTTTCTGGAGTGTTTGCTTGCTTTGTCAAGTTTTCTCAAATTTCAACTTTTACCAGTTTTAGTGAAAAAAATTGGTTATATATCTTTATAGTAACTTCATAAAATTACCGAATACCCACTTGTTTAATAAAAAGACCTATGCTGGGATATTAACTATATTGAACTGTATATATTGAGCACTATTGATAATTGAGTTGCACACAATTATTATACTACCCCACTTGGTGTGGATATTTCATCACAGTACAATCCACACCTTTTCAAAAATGCAGAATTTCAAAATTGTGAAAACAATCTGATAGTAACATCTCACTCTCTAGTGCTTTGTAATGCTTGGTTTAATATATTTACAAATGAAATATAAATTTACGTATAAGTAGCAAGCAGCAGTAGTTTATGACATGATGCTGAGAAATAGGATATCCTGGTAAAGAAGTGAACACAAGTAAGAACAAAATTTAAGAGAGAAATTTCCTGTTAAGTTGCCTTACAAATTGGACAGGTAAGTGCAGGTGTGTTACTTAAAAAGTGGACAGGTAAGTGCAGGGATGGAGATATGGAGTAGGCATCAGTGTTAGTCTCTAAAATTCATTTATTGACATTATGGGATATTTTTTCTCTCCAAAAAACCTGTTTGTATATTAAAAAAAGGATTTTTGCTCCAAAGTTCATTTTTCTGGAGAAGAAAAACCTATTACCTCCTATTCATTACATGAATCATTGCTTGCACTTGGATTTGGTATTTCTACATTTTCTTATTTAAAAAAAGTATTTCTAAAAATCATACTTAATTAACACTGCAATGTATTCCTGATATTTCAGATTAGAATTAAGACCATTTGGTACTTAAATTTGAGTGGATTTATTAGTTAGTTCTTTAGTTGGAATACATAAGATATTTAGTATAAAAATTACTTTAAAACATTTTCAAAGGTCAAACGTCTGTACCAGCTGACTGCTAAGGTCTTAAGTTGGCATCAAAATAAAGTCTTTAATTGAATGAGCTCTGTAGAAGGAATGTGTATAACTTATCCATGAGGTTAATATGAGTGAATCCAAATAAGGTGATCTATTAGCGCCATTCTCAGACTTCTCAGGGAGCTGCCTGTCCTCTGGCTAGTTATTACCTGGCAGTTCTTATAGATACTGTGATATAGATTACGTGACTGGGCAAGGCTAGAATGAACCTAATGGGAGTGATTCAGTTGGATCTGTAAGATGGATATTCCACTATAGCCACATCATGTTGTTTGGTCTCTAAAAGTCTTTGAGAAATAGAAAGTTGCTAAAATTAAAAAGATGACGCATAAAACATGTTCTTTAAAGTTGTTTCTCTTCCTCAATATTTTTTTAAGTCTGTATTGCCCTTGAATATAATAACCTTTCTGTTTATTGAAGTTTCTCTCTCCATGATGTGCAGGTATGAAAGAGTTCCATATTTATGTAGTATATGGAGCATGTGTTGAACCAGTTAATAGAGTGAATTGGCAGCTAGGTGGGGCCACTGTTTACACAGCCAGTTGCTATATTTGGAGGTTCTGTACCTCATCCTGCTCTGTGGTAAATGTTCTGGTGTTGAGGTGGCTGGAGGTTAGGAAAGCTGACAACCACATTCTACATGGCAGATTTCATGTAGTCAGCATTACATAGACAGAGTCAAAGCTCTGTAGAGTTACTGGTGTTGTTGAGTAATTACAATACATTAATGATTTAAGTATGCTATTTACCAATTTGCAATTTGCTGATGAGCTGCTTATAAATAAAATATGTCAGCCCCTCAGAAGATTCAAGGCTATACAATTATACTTGATAAAAGTGAATATGGCAATGTTTTAAAATCTGTGTACAGTTAACAACATTTTTTAAAGTATTTTCCATCAAGTCCTGAAAATGTAAAAATGTTAACTTTTCTTTGTAACTGTAGAGCCATTACCATAGTGTTAACTCAGGTGAATGAAAAACCAGGTAGACTTTCTGTAGCAGACACATTCCTGAGAGAGAAGAACTATCCATGAATATTCTGACCCATCTAAGTCCTATTGCTGTTGGTTTTTGGCCTATATTATATATGTTGACAGTAATGCTAATATAGAACATACTTAATATGCCAATTAAATTTGATCAAATCATAACATTGAAGTTGTCAGTGTTGCTCAAGCTCTGTGAGAGGGAGTGAGCCATAAATAGTAGAGGGTGAGGTAAGTCCTGAGTTATTTATCATGAATCCTGGATTCTCGTCAGGAAGACAGGGTTTGTAGTGCGTAACAAATGTATATGAAGTTTTAGGTCAGTGTAACAATAAGTCAGGATGCAGAGTCATTGAAAGGATTTCCTAGGTGGAGCCACAGTGACTCAGCAGTTCACAGCTCTTAGATTTCAACTCTCTCCTTGGTGGGGACATACTTAAAAGGTAAGGTGTAAAATGGAGCCAATTTAAGATATGCAGGGGTAATTTACACCCCAAGAAATACTTTCAGAGTTTATCAATATGTGGTTTGTTTTTGAAAAACATCACATTCTTAATAAGACCTGTACTTGATCTATATCTCTTGTTGGACAGTGCAGTATTTATCTTTAGGATAGAGTGAAGAACACAGTGTATTAATGTGTGTATTTATAATCAACCCAGGTGACTTTAATGTCAGCACCAGCCCCATTTAAAGTAGAAATTCCAGTTTATAGAAGGTGTTGTCTGTAGATTCTTGGCACTTGGTAAATATGGACCACAGGTAAATATGGACCAAAGGCTTCAAAAAAGAAAAAAGGTCACTGCGGGGTGATATCACTGTGACAGAAATTGACCCCCAATTTGTGTGAACTATAACTTAGTCTAAATACTGACTCAGCAAAAATGTTTTTTATTCAAGTACTAGGCATAAATACATATATATGAAGTTACAGTGTTGACATGTATAAGGATGTCTGAAGCAGCAGGAAAGAACCAGTTGAATCACTAACACATAATTTGTTTGTGTTTGCAAGTAGCCATTTTATCAAGGTACAGGTAGTACAGGTAGTGTACAAAACATGAAGATGTCACTGAAGCAGAGAGATTAATAATGGGTATTAAAAGAGTTCATATGGCTCCATTACAGCCATGCCTTCAAGACATTACTGTACATATATAATGAGGTGAAAGTAGAGGTGTATTTATCTATATATCAATCAACTATTGCTGTTAGGGTCAGTATCTTCATGTGTTCTAGTTAAGATAATGAAGAGAGAAGTTTTGAGATTAATAATTTTGATATTCTCGTTTATGTGAGCTATCCATTAAAATGTACAAGTTAAGGTACAAGGGACCTTGTATTCCCTTTAGTATGTATGAATGAATGAATGAGTATAAGAACCTTTATTTCTATTTTTTTTTTTGGGGGGGGGGATTCATTAGTTACATAAAGTTATGGTCAGTGGTTCACTCTTTTGTCCCAGTCTTTAATGCTATGTTTTAAAAATAAAATAAGAATAAATGTTGATGTTTGCTTATTTATGCTGATTACTAGTAATTTTACTATTGAACTCTACATCAGCATGAGCAGGATGAGCTTCAGAGCCTCCAAATATAGCAATATAATATTTTACTTTAAAAGTTGTGGTATAAATCAATAGTCATGAAATATCCAAACAAATATTTTGAATTAACCAGGTTTTTTTAAACTGGGATAAAAATGGAGCTCATGTTTGACATTGGAGTCCCTACGTTTCACCCTTATCACAAGGTCTTCAAGTAAACTGAAGTTGTGCTGTCACCAATGTCACCAGGTGACAATCTACCTCAACTCAGGTGACACAGATGACACTGCAATATTCACCCATTTAATAAGCTCTGGACACACGTTTCATATCAAAAACATTTTGATCCTAAACTCAGAGGAGGACTAGTTCAGAAGTGGAATGAAAGAGGCCGCTCATGAGCCTATTGAACAAGTCGCCATCACAGCAGCCTGCTACATGTATACCAACTACCACATCTGTGGGACAAGGACCTGGGGGACATCCCGCACAGAACCTTACTACATGACATTGGGTACAGGGATCATATGTGTGTCTGAAGAAGGCCTTATGATAAGGATGAAATATTTTACTATAATTTCCTCATCATCTTAAACCCCATTTACACTGGACATCATCCTTTCTGCATCCTTTGTGCGACCTTGAAACTGGCATCGCTGTGGTCATAAAAAGGAGACACGGGGATCGCTTTCGTTACAAAATAAATGCTAAATGATCGTCCATTTGTTGGCATGTAAAGTTTTCTCTTTATTACCCTCAAAATACTACAGGATGCAGTAAGGATGCCGTCCAGTGTAAAGGGGGCTTAATATGTCAAAGCTATGTGTGTTCCATTTCAGTATCAGTTAGAGCAATGACCACAGTCCAGTTATTGGTGTTGTGTTCTGTTTCAGTATCAGTTAGAGCAATGACCACAGTCCAGTTATTGGTGTTGTGTTCTGTTTCAGTATCAGTTAGAGCAATGACCACAGTCCAGTTATTGGTGTTGTGTTCTGTTTCAGTATCAGTTAGAGCAATGACCACAGTCCAGTTATTGGTGTTGTGTTCTGTTTCAGTATCAGTTAGAGCAATGACCACAGTCCAGTTATTGGTGTTGTGTTCTGTTTCAGTATCAGTTAGAGCAATGACCACAGTCCAGTTATTGGTGTTGTGTTCTGTTTCAGTATCAGTTAGAGCAATGACCACAGTCCAGTTATTGGTGTTGTGTTCTGTTTCAGTATCAGTTAGAGCAATGACCACAGTCCAGTTATTGGTGTTGTGTTCTGTTTCAGTATCAGTTAGAGCAATGACCACAGTCCAGTTATTGGTGTTGTGTTCTGTTTCAGTATCAGTTAGAGCAATGACCACAGTCCAGTTATTGGTGCTGTGTGTGTGTCTGGTCAGCCAGGCCAGTGGGTACAGTAGTGGACCCCCAGAGCTGGCCTGTATCAGTATGGTCCCCAGTGGTCATGGCGCCAGTGGACAGAGAGGACCCTCCCCATACACTATCACCCCCAGTGTGGACCAGTATGCAGAGGGAGGCAGTGTCACACGTGAGTTTATAATGATATATCTCCAACTCTTAGCATGAAATGTCCCTGTAGATAGGAATATGTGACATCCTCAGAGGTGGCAGCACATACACTTTTACATATCATATCATGCCACATTTACTCCTCAGTTCTAAGCCCAATTTTGCTTTTTTAGATGAAATAATAATCTTGATGCCAAGTCTTTAAAAATTTTTTTACAACTACTTAACCATTTATTTTACAATATTTTCATACCCAGAAAGCTAATTTATACATCAGCACACTGATGATGTGCTACAGTTGTACTGACAACATCACTCTTGAACTATTTATAATCCTTTACATATTTAAAACTACTAAATAAATAACTTAATGAATCAGTTAATAAATGGAGAAATAAATAAATTTCATTATATTTTAGTTCTTATGCATGTGTTTCAGTTACCATAAAGGGAAAGAATGGAGAGAGGTTTAAAGGTTTTTTTGTGCAGGCTCGTAGAGCAGATCCATCACTTAATGTAGAGGAGCCCATTGGAAGATTTGACACCATTTCTGGGTCCAAAATTTTGTGTGACAAAGCGCTTGGTGTAAGTCCCTTAATCCTATGTGGATTTAAACCTATATTTGGTAACAGCACCGGATGTACTAGTAAATATCAGAGCCTCATTATAGAACTAGGTCATGCAGACAATTTTGCCACATTTTAGAGTAAAATTTCTAAAAAAATAAACATGATTTTTTGGTAATTTATATCCCAAACAACTTTCTTTAAAGTATGTTTTGTTTGAAGATTTTCATAATAAATCACAGTCTTGTTGAAGGACTACATTATTTCTCTGCCCTGTATTGTTGGTAAAGTTGAGACAAATGTTAATTTGTGTCATTTTTCAGAATGCCATATCTCACAGTAGCGGCAGTGACAAATCAGAGGTGGTTCTAACCTGGAATGCTCCAACCAGCTTCCAGGGACATTTGGTTTTCAAGTAGGTGGTTTTAAGGACATGTTATCTTTTGACAAAGGCCTCAGTTAAAGTGGAATGTTACTGTTTAAAAATTATTGCAGATCTCGTCATTTCTTTGCATCAGTATTGTCCCAGCTAGATTGAATCAGATAGTGAGTTTTTTTTATAGTTATAGAAAGTTGTTATATACAGCCACTGTATGTGTCTATTTATTCTGATCACTGTGTCTGTCTGTGTCACGAGTCATCACATTTGCCATTGCTATCCAAATGTCAGTCCCTACCCAGTGAGGCAGGTTACTTACAAAAATCAGCTTAATGGGATTATTTTTTTAAAAGCTGATTTTTTTTAAATACTGATGCAACAGTTTGCTGGATATGGTATGTATATTTGCAAGCTGTGCAGTCTAGTCTATTTTTAGTTTTTATGAAGTATTAAAACTTAACAAAAATAACCTGATATTATCCTTGATTGTTCTTTCAGAGCTACTATAGTTCAGACGAAGACCGTGTTCTGGGATAATGAGATATCAGCTCTTGTGAGGGATCCGACGGCCCCAGATATTGTCACCACCACAATGGGGACAGGACCTCCTATAGTGGTAGGTGATACACTGTCCTCATTTATCACATCATCCAATATATGGGGGACAGTGTGTGTGTGCGTGCGTGCGTGCGAGAGAAAGAGAGAGAAGTGGGCAGTGTAGATAAGAATGCTACGATCATGCTTTCTTCCTCTTTATTTCAGATCACTATTCCAGCAGTAAAGTTAGATGGTTGTGGTAATAGTAAGGGTTGCTACAGGGTGCCAGCAGGCTGTGTTCAAGGGCAGTGTATATATGCGTTGTCATGGCAGAAAGATGGAGAAGACAAAATCAAGTTTGAAATGATTGGTAAAATGGAGGGAGATCAGAAATACGTGGCTGTTGGGTTTTCCAATGATAAACAGATGGTGAGTGTGAAACAAACACTCCTTGCATACAGGGGTGGGGGATATGATATCCATGTATTAAGCAATGATAGATTATAGGACTGATATGAACTGTGGCATTTGGAGCAACATTTTATATGAATTCATCTTTTCTGTTCATACTAAAAACATCAAAAATGATTAGATTCACTTTTTTAGAATCCTGTTGATGGTTTTGTATAGTTTTCGTTTAGACTAAATGATTATGTTTTCTTATTTTCTTTTTATAGTATGTTCATTGATTCATGCATAAGTCCTGTAGATTTTTGAAATTAAAAAGATTGTACATTGATAATGGAAAGAGGAAATCTTAGTACTGATGTAGTTAATCTACAGAATGTTAGGCTTTGATTTTTGATGCTATTCTAATTCTTTTACATGGTCACCTGGCTCTGTTATGTAAATTATCCCATAGCCAGCACTTCCAACAGTAGGATAGTTGCACTTGTATTTCACTTACAGGCTCTCCTGTATTATGATGTGATGGGCTTGTAGCTAAATACAAGTGCAATCATCCTGTAGTTCAAAGTGTCAGCTGTGGTAAAAGTCAATTACAACTACTCTTGGTCCACTGTTTGTGACATGTGACAGCAAATTATATCTCTGCTGCGCCTTGATTTAATTACACTCTTAAATGTTGAATACATTGGACGACTAATATTGTAAATAGTACTAAATATACTGATTTTCACACTGAAACATGACCTTATTTGTCATTCTATTTGAATCTTGACATTTCATGTAAAAAAAAAGAACAATTGAAGTAAATTCCCAAGCAAATTTAGTAAAGAATTGAAATTTTGTCTACTTGTGTTGTTCCCTAGGGTGATGACAGTGTAATAGCATGTATATATGATGAAGACAAAGGAACAACAGCAGTTCATCAGTATTACAACTCTGAGGATCCACTTACCTCTGGACAGATTGGAGTAAGTCAACTTTCAATATTAGATGGCTTTTTATTTACAGACACATATGTGCCTGTACATATAGCTGTCACCTGCATCTGTCGTGGCCGTCGCCATCGTCGCCATGCACTTTCACCACCGATAACACGATAAGTGGAAAACCGTTTTATCTTTTGGCTTATACTTGCAGAACTGATGAATATTCATAATATGCAGGTCGAGTTCGTAAAGCAGCATGATCGGACCATTTTTTAAAAGATTGTGCATTTTTTCGCTTTTTTCAGCATATATGCAACACTGAAAACACATTTCAAGGAAACCGATAGACCTATTTTCTAGTAACCTACAGGAGTGATCAATATTGCTATAATACAGGTTGCATGTTCGAGCCATTTTTTTAAAGTTATGCTGTTTTTTCACTTTTTTCAGCAAATATGCAACACTGATACGTAAAAGTGTTCTTTTGGCATTTTGTTCATCTTAACAATATTGTTAGTTGATTATATAAAGATGATGGAAAACCTGTTATCATATACGTTGTATTATATATTGGCATTTTTAGGCATGATTTAAAAATTTTATGGGCATGAAGACCTTTGCTAGTCACATGTGGGTGGTCAGTCTGATATGTCTCATTTTGTAATCACTAGCTAAGTTTAGAGCCATTAAGTCACTTGCCTAATTAAGTTTCAAGTGGCCATTAAATGAGATACATAAAACACACATGCTGAGGTTTCCCTGTAAACTCCCATAGGTTTAGCTCTCTGCCAGATACAGTTTGTAAAAGTCTAAATTAACATTGTCACATAATAAGGAATCTGTGATAATAATACTGGTAAATGTTGTTTAATATTGCAAATAAGTTTACAAATGAAAAAAATATTTTGTGTTATGCCAGCATTAATGTTATAGATGAATAATAGTGCCTTATTATCCTCAAACTCAGTGGGATTATTCATATCATTTTAATACAGCCAGATCAAAAGTTTGAATAGCAGTTTTATTGGAAAATTTTTCTTTTTAATTTTTTTTTTCAAACACTTGCATTTTCAAGATGTGACTTTTAACTCCCATCCACCTGATTATGCTGTTTATTATTGTGTAATACTGCTTCAAATCTGATAAAAAAATCTTTTATACAGTTCCATCATTATTTTCTGCTTTGCATTTTTACATTTGGATGCTTTGCTATCTTGTATACCACATTAATTGAAATTTGTCAGAAAAGTGCATATTGTACAGTTTCTTAGCATTTTAAAGAATGTCATTTTTCCAAGTATTGGAATACTTTCACTTTCCCATCCATTTGGGTCACAACCACATCTCCATCCTGGTTGATGGCACATCCCCATGGTTTATTTAGTCCATCAGCTCTGGTTGGTATGTACTGGATGAACTTCCCATCTGGGGATACAAGGTGTATGCGGTGGTTATCAAACTCCGTAACCAGTATGTTGTTATAGGCATCAACACAGACACCACGAATGTCACCTAACTTGTTATCAGGTCCTGTGTACTGATACAGTGGGTCACCAGATGGGGTTAGGATGTGAAGTTTGTTTGGTGTTTCATCACTAACAACAAGGCACCCATTGCTCATATATGCCACTTTATATGGTTTACTGAACAACTGCTTCTCATCTTTGTTCTGTATCACATCAGTTAAAGTTATTTGCCCTTTGATATCAATGCTGAAAACACTCATAGACTTTTCTTTATACTGTGCCACAGCAATCTTTGTGCAGCTGTTATTGAGAGCCACACCATATGGGTTGCTGACATCTACAGTTTGCTGTACTTCCCACTGTGGTGACAGGATGAACAGTTTGTTATTGTTTCTACAGGCTAGAACCATCCTTCCATCAAGGAAGTGACAGATCCCTGCTGGCCATTTCAGCTGTGTGTCTGAGACACTTGTAATCTCTTGTCTTGATGTACCATCTGAACTAAATACCTTGACCTTGTTATCCTGGTCATGTGTAGTAACATACTCCCTTTTTGGACTCACTGAAATGCCCACTGACCTCTTACAGCCAGTGTCAAACTCCAGCATACATTCAGCCTTTGGTTTAAACTTGGGCAAAGCTGGTTGTCTAGATATCTGCACATTCCCCAGTCCAGCCCCACTGGATATCTCTTGGTCCACTTCTGTGTTGGTGGTGAGTGTGAGTTCAAGTTCCTCTGGAATTTCTTCCACAGATGAAATGGACTGTAGCTCATCTAGTCTCTGTCCAAGTTGGTGTTGTAACATGAGGACATCTATGGGGGCACCATGCTGAAGGATGTTCTTTACTACATCTGTCGTAGTTTTAATAGAGGAGCAAGTGGCTTTGCAGTTTTTACGGGAAATTTGTAAATTATTTCTGTGAGTGCTGGTGGTTTGATGAAGCTTCTGTAGTAAGGTTTTCTCTCGTTGATCTACCAGTTGACGTAGATGAGCTGCACGAGCTTTGATCCTCTGCTGAACAAAGCTTTCATTTTCTTGGAGGGTTACCAATATTTCATCAATTTTAGCTATTGCTTTCTTACCCCTTGCAAATTTTTTCTCCATGCCACAGGATTTGGTCAGAAGTTGTGGCTTTACCATCTCTGCAGCTTTTTCAATGGTGATAAGTTTGTGGCCATCATGGTGTAGATCTCTGCAGTCACGACAAATAGGGACACTGCAGTCTGAACAAAAGTATCGTATCATCTCACCTTTGTGCTCTGGGCAGATAATCTTTTGCTGCTCTTGGATTTCTTTTTGGTACTCACTACTGTGAAGTTGTTGAAAAGTCAGCACCTTGTGGTTTTTAGTGAGTGTGGTACCACAGTGGAATGGAGAACACCTCTCACATAGGTAGTCATGGCAGGTGATACATTTTGAAGTAGCCACTGTTTCTTTTTGGGACACCAAAACACAAAAGCTGCACTTTTTCTTATTTGTTGACTGAAGTACAGTGTCCTGCAAGCTTTCAATGAAGAAATTGTGAGTGAAGCCCTCAAGGCCATCTTTAGGAACTTCAGTCTCTTTCTGACACACAGGACATCGGAATTTACTTCCTGGTGTTGGGTTTGAAATATAAGTCTTCAGACAACCTTTACAAAATGTATGCCTACATGGTAAATCTGTCGGGTCTTTGTGCTCCTCAAGGCATAATGGACAGCTGACAAAATATTCAGTTATTTTGGCTCGTAGGCTTTCTTCTTCATCTCTGTCATTGCGAGCTGTAGCCATTTTTAGGGTGTGTAGCGAACTGTTCTATGTAGAGCAGTTATCTCTTTTCAGCACTAAACTGGTGGGAGAGAATGGACTATGAATGTGTGTTCAGCAGAGTTATAACGGTTATCTTATCAGTGACCCAGTTGCCTCTCGTCTAAGGCCACAGCAGTTTGTTTTTACATTTCACATATGTTAGGGGTCAAGAATATATTTAGTTTTATTTCACCAGTGAAGATGTAAGGTATGGGCGGCCAAAAGGGCAAAAATTCATGTCGTCGATTCAGTTATGTTTCGTCGATTCACTGCCTTCCCATCGATTCAGTTTCAAGTTTAAACGACCCTGTCATAAATTCAACATCTACTTTTGTCAATTCAATTGTCAAAGATTTCTCATGTACGGTGTATTAAAACCAATACTGTCACTATTTTCGTCGATCGTGTAACTATTCTCGTCGATCGTCTAATCTCGTCGATCGTCTAACTATTCTCGTCGATCGTGTCATCGATCGATCGCCAGAGGGCGCTGGGGTAGCAACATGCGCTTCTGTTTGTCAATCACACGGTAATTTATAACTCTGCCAGCCATGGTCAGAGTTGAAAACAACTAGAAAATAATGTCCCTACAACCGAATAGATTTTAATTATTAACAATTAAAATTGAAATTGTTGAGAAAATTTTCTTATTTCACTAGCAATCATTTTGTTGTCTGCCATTTTGATAGTCAAGTGATAGGTCAATGTGCTACCACAGCGCCCTCTGGCAATCGATCGCTGAACGATGAGGTGACGTTACAGGATCGACGAAAACCGTTAGACGACCGACAAGAATAGTTTGACGATCGACGAGAATAGTTACACGATCGACGAAAATAGTTACACGATCGACGAAAATAGTTTGACAATCGACGAGAATGGTTACACGATCGACGAGAATGGTTACACGATCGACGAAAATAGTGACAGCATTGGTTTTAATACACCGTAGATGAAAAATGTTTGACAATTGAATTGACGAAAGTAGATGTTGAATTTATGACAGGGTCGTTTAAACTTAAAACTGAATCGATGGGAAGGCAGTGAATCAACGAAACATAACTGAATCGACGACATGAATTTTTGCCCTTTTGGCCGCCCATAGTTAGGCTCTGGAGTAGTTCAGTCAGTTAAGGTTGATGGATTCAGTGAGAGCTGTAACTACAGTGTAGATATCTTGCAGTGAAGACGCAGGTGCTCTTTGCTCTTTGTCTTGTGAAGTCAACACTTGTGTTGTAAATGCGACTCCTGCTATCTCTAGGTGTGCAGGTAGTGCACCTAAAATGATCTGAATTTGCAATTTCAGATCACAGATGATCTTTCATGCTCTTAATCGTTATAGAAATGGTCTTAACATAGACTGACCCTGCTTTCAAGATAAAAAACGAACTTACCCTAGATGAGGAAAACTAAGTTCTAGTTAAGTGGTCAAGCAATTATCTCCCCCCTCACATTATCCATATTTCCTTAAGCCCTGGTCACATATTCTGAATGTCCCTGTTACCAGTATTGCACAATAAAAATTTGGTGTGATTATGCTGTTGAGCATTATGATGTAAAATTGCATCAAAACAGACCAGAAAAAAACATATTGTTCACAAGCATAATTATTTTCTGCCTTCTGTCTGTACATTTGACAGCTCTGCTGCCTTGTTGAAACTTTTATCTCAAATATCATGTAAGATTTAAGGCAAATATTAGAAAAATTATTGAACTTACCCAGCTTAGATAGTAGACTGCCATTTAAAAGGTCACTGTATATATGGGCTGGAAAGATATTAAACATATTATTACACAGTTGATTTTTTTTCTTATTTTAGAGCAGTGGTTTAGTAAGAGAGGGCGCCACATATGCCAACAGCACCATCTGGTGTCGGTTCACCCGTACAATCACCAGCTCTGACGCTAAAATGATGAAACCACTAAATAACGAATACCATATATTGTTTGCCAAAGGACCAGTTGCTTGTATGTTGGACTGTTTGGTGGAGTAATGGATAAATTGATTGAAATGTGATGTGAAGGCTTCACTAAAAAACAATTAATGCAACAGAAAAGAGTGAAACATAATATATTTTTCTAATAATTAGATTTCATCAATGGTGATCTGAAAATTGTATTTCCATATGTTAATGCACTGGGTCTTGAAAAGAATGGTTTGCTGACCTCTGTCCTTTCTACTTCTTCCAGCTGGTGCTGTGGGAAAGCATGGATTTGACTACTATGGTGGCCCAGCTGTGTCGCCACGGAGAACCAACTTGATCAAAACTGACAACATTGGAGGCCGCGCCAGCTACCCTCTGGTGAAAGCTCATGGTAAGTGAACACTGAGAACATTTGAGGCCATGCCAGCTACCCTCTGGTGAAAGCTCATGGTAAGTGAACACTGAGAACATTGGAGGCTGTGCCAGCTGCCCTCTGGTGAAAGCTCATGGTAAGTGCAGGCTGTGCAGGGAGGGAAATGGGAATTTTACCCTCTGGTGAAAGCTCATGGTAAGTGCAGGCTGGGCAGGGAGGGAAATGGGAATTTTTCAGCACAGGTCAACATGGACCAGCTGACTCTGGAGGTAGTGGTCCTAGGCCTTGGGGCACTAGTCCAATCATGAAAGAATCGAAAGGGGGTGGACGGTTTAAACATACTGAGCAACTTCATTTTTTAAAAATTATTATTAAAATGTGCCAGTAATAAATAAATAAAGCAAATGAAGTTTAATTTTCACATTTTTATTTTGAACTTATTTAAAAGAATTGAAATCAACCAAATAACTCCCAAAAATTCATCAACATTTATTCACATTTTAAAAACTAAACAGCTTTCTCCACCTTTTATGGTTAAAGGAAATGACACCACATTACACAATAGGAATCGAGTATTTTAACTATTAGGTTAAAAAATATAAAGATGTCATTAATCTCTGGTAAACTGTGTTTACCCAAACAAGGTTTGGAATTAGAACAATGGGTTAACACCCATTGTATTAACACAAAATAGGAAGTGACTTTAAAGTCCCAAAAGTTAAAATATAAACGTAAAACGGAGCAAAAAATCCTCGCCTTTTTATTTTCCTCAAAAATCTGTAGCTGTTATAAAGGAAGGTACCTGCACTCTCTTTTTTTTTTTACATTTAGTGCTAGGTTGTTCGCTTTCGTCATTTGTCGGTGCTTTTCGTTTTAGAGGCTCTGGCGGCTTTGCCACACCAGGCAAAAACCTCCACATCGCTATAAAATTGTAAGATAAGTTGAACTTATTCAATTCACACACTGATTGTAGTTTTGATTTAATTTCCAGCAACAAGAAAATATTTCAGCAGCATGCTAACGGCCCCAACAGGAAAAGTATTGTTTCTTGTAAAATCTTGAATGTAACTATGAACTATTGACATTGAAAAAGACCAGAAACCATTTAAAGAATTATATTTACCCTTCAAAACTACAAAACAGCACTCAAGTAAATTAGTATTTTTACCGAAAAGGTTTGTTGCGTACGTAGCTTTTCAATCCTCGAGGCTCTGCTACTTCTTACGGCGCAAATGCTGTAATAAAATCTGATTGGTTAAAATTGATATTCTGATGCAAGAGGTCAGGTCGTATGCAAATAACGTCTGACATGTTCGGAAGCGTCATTAAAATAGGTCAACACATCTGAAACTCGCGTAGTCTTCAATGCAGACAAAATTGGGAGCGGATTTTTTTAAAAAAGGAAAAATATCTAAGTGCAACTTAGTATAAACCCCGTATATTTCACATGTTGCTGATGCTTACAGAGCAGTCACCCGTTTGGACCAGTTACTGAGTTTGGCACTCACCAATTCGTTTTAGCAGTCGCATTTGGCGACTGGCGACTGCCCATTTCCCTCCCTGCCAGTGTGCCAGCTGCCCTCTGGTGAAAGCTCATGGTAAGTGAACACTGAGAACATTGGAGGCTGTGCCAGCTGCCCTCTGGTGAAAGCTCATGGTAAGTGAACACTGAGAACATTGGAGGCTGTGCCAGCTGCCCTCTGGTGAAAGCTCCTGGTAAGTGAACTCAGAACATTGGAGGCAGGGCCAGCTACCCTCTGGTGAAAGCTCATGGTAAGTGACCACTGAGAACATTGGAGGCTGTGCCAGCTGCCCTCTGGTGAAAGCTCATGGTAAGTAAACACTTACAACATTGGAGGCAGGGCCAGCTACCCTCTGGTGAAAGCTCATGGTAAGTGACCACTGAGAACATTGGAGGCTGTGCCAGCTGCCCTCTGGTGAAAGCTCATGGTAAGTAAACACTTACAACATTGGAGGCAGGGCCAGCTACCCTCTGGTGAAAGCTCATGGTAAGTGACCACTGAGAACATTGGAGGCTGTGCCAGCTGCCCTCTGGTGAAAGCTCATGGTAAGTAAACACTTACAACATTGGAGGCAGGNTATTTCAGGTATCTTGATGATCCTGGCCTGGGTGTTGACCTCCAGTATTGCCATCATATTGTTGACCTTCTGTTGTTTTATTTCAGGTATCTTGATGATCCTGGCCTGGGTGTTGACCTCCAGTATTGCCATCATATTGTTGACCTTCTGTTGTTTTATTTCAGGTATCTTGATGATCCTGGCCTGGGTGTTGACCTCCAGTATTGCCATCATATTGTTGACCTTCTGTTGTTCTATTTCAGGTATCTTGATGATCCTGGCCTGGGTGTTGACCTCCAGTATTGCCATCATATTGTTGACCTTCTGTTGTTCTATTTCAGGTATCTTGATGATCCTGGCCTGGGTGTTGACCTCCAGTATTGCCATCATATTGTTGACCTTCTGTTGTTTTATTTCAGGTATCTTGATGATCCTGGCCTGGGTGTTGACCTCCAGTATTGCCATCATATTGTTGACCTTCTGTTGTTCTATTTCAGGTATCTTGATGATCCTGGCCTGGGTGTTGACCTCCAGTATTGCCATCATATTGTTGACCTTCTGTTGTTTTATTTCAGGTATCTTGATGATCCTGGCCTGGGTGTTGACCTCCAGTATTGCCATCATATTGTTGACCTTCTGTTGTTCTATTTCAGGTATCTTGATGATCCTGGCCTGGGTGTTGACCTCCAGTATTGCCATCATATTGTTGACCTTCTGTTGTTTTATTTCAGGTATCTTGATGATCCTGGCCTGGGTGTTGACCTCCAGTATTGCCATCATATTGTTGACCTTCTGTTGTTCTATTTCAGGTATCTTGATGATCCTGGCCTGGGTGTTGACCTCCAGTATTGCCATCATATTGTTGACCTTCTGTTGTTTTATTTCAGGTATCTTGATGATCCTGGCCTGGGTGTTGACCTCCAGTATTGCCATCATATTGTTGACCTTCTGTTGTTTTATTTCAGGTATCTTGATGATCCTGGCCTGGGTGTTGACCTCCAGTATTGCTATCATATTTGCCAGATATTTCAAGCCAATGTGGCCCAATGACAGGCTCTGTGGAGAGAGGGTCTGGTTTGCTGTAAGGATCAAGATTATCATTCTGCGTTAAAATTCCTTCTCCATTTTTCCTCTTTGAAGAAAGAAAGCTTCTTACAGCAATAGGACTTTGTTAATAATGGTGTCAGTGTGAAGTATAGTGCAGTACGGTGTGATGTAGTAACATAATTAAATATGTAATTATATGTGTTAAAAATGTAGTGTAAAGTAAGAAGGTCACTACAAGGACACTGTTGGAAGTGACCAGGGATGATATCATAAATGAAGGTTACAAAATGTCACATGGATTTTCTGCTCTTATTTCAGAACCACCGTACCTTGCAGATCAACACGCTGATCTTGACCATCATTGCTTTTATACTCATCTTCATTGAAGTGATGGGATACAGCAACGTAAGCTTTTCCACTGCTTTTTTATTTTTACCAAAACGAAATGTTTTAATTACTTGAGGAAATTTTAAGAAGTGTTCATTTGAGGGTAGACAACATTCTGTAATGTGTTACAATTGTGAATAGTGGCTTGCTCTTATTCCAGATGGACTCTCCAGGCTTTGCTGTGGCTCACCCTATCATTGGTATCATAGTGACCATACTGTGTGTACTGAATGTAAGTATCACCCTATCATTGGTATCATAGTGACCATACTGTGTGTACTGAATGTAAGTATCACCCTATCATTGATATCATAGTGACCATACTGTGTGTACTGAATGTAAGTATCTCCCTATCATTGGTATCATAGTGACCATACTGTGTGTACTGAATGTAAGTATCACCCTATCATTGATATCATAGTGACCATACTGTGTGTACTGAATGTATCACCCCTATCATTGGTATCATAGTGACCATACCGTGTGTACTGAATGTAAGTATCACCCTATCATTGGTTTCATAGTGACCATACTGTGTGTACTGAATGTAAGCATCCCCCTATCACCAGAATTAATGTGACCTCTTTATTTGAATGATGACTTATTAGAATGGCTTTCTGTGAAGGTGGTAGTTGTAAAACAGCAGCACGTGAAAGGATTCATCAAAATATGCAGATTTTTAAGATTCTCAAGTGATGAATTTGTTTATGGAATTGAAATAAGAATATGCACATGTCAGTTATCAAAGTCATAACTTATTTTCAGCCAATCATGGCTCTGTTCCGTTGCCACCCCGAGGATGATTATCGGCCCATCTTTAACTGGTTCCACTGGATTGTTGGAACTGTGGCGCACATTCTGGCAAGTACGTACAGGGTTTAACTTATAATGATCATAATTTCAAGATACATATTAAAACAATATTGTGAACAGCTCAGACAAATGTGTAAATAAATAAAATCTTATTAAATTAATGTTTCACTGATGTACTCACAAGTATTCAAATTCAAAAGTTTGACAGAAAGCTTTTTGTCCCCTACTATAACCTTGTTTACTCTGACAACACTAGGTGGTGTCTAGGGGTGGGGAAGGGGGGATATAATATTTATCATTTCACTGTTCTAATTTTGCTGACCCAGTGAACTATTGGTATTTCAGCCATCAAATTTTTCTTTGGTATGAAATATTTCTCATTTCCCTGTTCTAATTTTGCTGACCATATGACCTATTGGTATTTCAGCCATCAACATCTTCTTTGGAATGAACCTGGCCAAGTCTGGGGTACCCTGGTGGGTGACCTGGGTCATGTTGATCTGGGTCCTGGTCCAGTTTATCACTGAGATTACCCTGGAGATTCATCAGTGCTGTGTACACAAGAGAAACAAAGGTGAGAATATCCCGCAGCCTTTCAGTTCTTAAACACTGTAGTTGTAGTCTCAGTTGTAGTCAGTCATATGATTTTGATGAAAGTTTGATCTGTTATTTCTGTAGACAAAACCACACAATTTCTTAAGTCAAAATCACCATAATATTTTTTTCTATGCACAATATTTAGTTTCTTGAAATAAACTTCAGTACTTTTGCAAGTAAAGCCATTGATGATTTTCTTCCAGACAAGCGTGAACAGTGGGAGATGCAGAAGCGCACTGACCCCCGTGCAGAGAAGGTGCCGGAACCTGAACCCTCCGTAAGTGACAGACTACAAAATCTAGAAGCTGTATTAATACTAACAGTATTTTAGGGAAACATTTTTGGATGTTCATTGTCTTAACGTGTCTGACTGTTAACCATAAATAGATTATACGGAAATAAGTTTTTCTTATCATGTCACACAGTCCATACTTAATACTGATGGTATTCAAGTTTCCCGTAATTCCTGTTTCAGGGCCGTCGTTTCAAGTCGACCATGTTGGCCATTTACATCACCCTGACGGTCATCCTGGTCATCATCATGGTCATTGCCATCGCAGTGTCCTAAACTGACCAGAGGTCAACGTCACCATACTATGACATGGAGCTGGGCTGGGGAAATGATTGTAGCAAGGAAAATCTCAAGTTTTACAAGTGCCTCTGATGTGATATTTGACTAACTAACCATAGAGATGAGCCAAATTTTTAACATCATCTAGGTCCATGTTGTGGATCACACATTGAGATAAAATATTGTAGTAGATAAAGGACCACAAAGTGTTTGAATCCAATTTTTTTACCTTATTTTAGAAAGGAGCGTGTTTGATGAATAACAAGCTATTTTCATAAACCTTCTATTTGGATCATTTATTAAGACCTGCCTGAAAGTGTTCAGAAACCTTTGTTGCGTGAGATCATATTGAGCCACATCAGCAGGCATTTCTTTTGTGAATTACTTCTAGACTTAGGCACCATTGATCATGTTAGAAAACGATTTGCCCAAATGATGTGATCGGTCTGAAAGGAGCAAAGATTTGCTAATGGATGATCAGTAACTTTCATATTAAGTTGAAAAGTGAAAGGTAACCACTAGGTTCAGGGTAACACACGTGACTTTGCAATATATTTATATACCTTTTTGATACACATCTTTTTAGTAATGCACTATATTTGTATCTATTATATTTACTATGTGGGGAGATTAAAGGTTCAGGTTGATATTGATTTACCCCTGGCTATGTTTTGAGAATAATCTGTCAGTTGAAAAAAAACCTTGATTATTTTTCTTTGATCATGCCAAACCCAAGGGCTTGCAATGACTACCTATCTGTGAAATATTCTAATATGTTTGATTTGCTACATGTAAGTATATTTATTGGGTCAACATTTATTCAATATTGTGAAATCACATCATACTTATAAGTAATCTATATAAGTAGACAATTTTAGCAATAATACATCATATAGTGTTACATTTCCTACCACAGGACTTTTTACTGATTATATCAAAAGTGAGAATTGACTGTTTGAAGAAAGATCTGGAGCTGTTAAATGGCAGAAATTGAAGTGTTTTACAACTTATAACGGTTGTCACAATGTGGGAATGTTGGCATTTGTATATTCATATTTTTTTGCTTTTGATTCCTGACTGTATTATTAACTTTTATACATCTGTCTATAAAACACTGCTGAAACAAAGTTCTTAAAATATTTTATAGTCTTATAGTTTACAGTATATCAATAAAGATGTTTCACCACTGTCAGAGTTAACTAACTCCAACAGTCGCTTTCACACTAAAAGGAAATCAAAAAGGAAATCAAATATATATTTAATTGCTTTAAAATTATGTAAATATACATACATAAAATTCGTTCAAAATGATAGTTTTACCTAAAATGGATCTCAATACTGTTTGCCTCCAGCTTCATTGCAATACTCTCCAAATAAATGGTGAATAAATCTAAAGTTGCTATTAAGAAACTGGAAATAGGCGAATTTGTTAAGTTTATTTTTTACCAATTTTACTGCATCAATGGCAATGTTTTGATTGTCAATTACCCGTGATCAATACCATGTTATAAACCATATTGTTTATCACATTAAATATGGGGAAGCACCACTGGAATAACATTGCAATGTGGATTCAATTTGGTCCTTTGGAAATAATTCCACTGAAGTAAATAATAAATCCTAAAGTATAAGTCTACTTAATAACACAATGACATTGTCTGAAATCAGTCCTAGTGTTGCCGATGTCCTCCTCCCCAATATGTCTGCAGAGATATGACCTTGAGGAGGAGACTTGGGGAATCATCTTCAGACCACAGTGAAGATTATCGAGGATTGCCATGGCAACACTATCTAGATTAAAGTCAAACACCTGAAAAATAATCAACAATTGTTTCCAAAGCAGGAAGACAAACTTTTTAAGATAAAAACAAGAAACACTCAAGCACAGAATGTATTAGTCTGATTCATCAAAATACAAGTGTATTGACAAGGTTTTTGTGTCATTAAGCACTTATGTAGTCACATGCTAAGATACAAACAGATCATAAAAGTGATAATTAAGTGGTCCAGACAAAGTAGGAGTTAGCTGATGTAAATTAATTAGTTCCTTTCCCTCCACAACTGTAGACTGTGACAGAGAAAGGTTTTGTTTATGTATCTGTGTTAGTGGGATCATAGGAAGAAGAGAATGATATATTCAGAATATTTTTAGAAACAATATTAAAACAGAAAACAAATCATACTAGACAAATAAAAAACAAACATTAAATGTAATCAAGTTATAACATGCCATTTTTTGAGGATATATCTAAAGCCAGTCTAAGAGTGTCACCTTGTCTAGTCCCACATTTGTGCAATGTGGGTCATAAAGTCTTGTGGTCTGTATGGATCCCACGATGCATGTAAACCTGTGTGGAGGCCATGCAGGGTGGTCATCTGACTGTCAGAGAGGGTGAAGTCAAACACCTGACATTACAAGATGGAGACTACTGAGAGAATGGGACTCTAAGGGACCATTCAGAATGAGAAGATCCGAGTATCAACTGGTCCAAGTCTCAAATATGGAGGACCCTACATGAAAGGAAGACCGCTTAATCCTGTTTTAGTTTGTCTGCCTCTCACATGCCTCCCCAAGTGTCTGGTCAAATGGAGTCGAGATTTAATTACCCTGCCCCAGCAGGGACAACACGTGGGGAGATGTGTGAGGCCAAAAGACCATTACAGGATTAAGCCATCCTCCTTTCATGTAGGTCTGCCATATTTTAACCATGGACCAGTTAGCACTCAGATCTTCTCATTCTGAATGGGGTTTAACAGGCCTCTAAAGCAAATTATTGCTCTTTGTGACTTTGAGACACAGATTTGTGATCACCATATAAACTGTGAACCATTTGGACAGCTTTAAGTGGATCGCTTGCTGTCTAAATATGCCAAATGGGAAGGTGAGGAGACTTGTTCTTCGTGGTTTATTTTGTGGTCATTAACTTGGTGATTGCAATCACAAACCTGTCACCCAAAGACACAAACTGTAATTTGGTTTCAAGACCTGGGACTGAACTAAACTAACAGTATGGCATATAACATAATAAGTATATGATAGTGTTTAGGCTGATAAAAGAAGATGCACTAACTCAAAATAATGGAAAATAGCTCCATAACCAGTTACATAAAAACAACAAAAACAGCATACAATTTTATTCAGCAGTTATATCAACTAAGAAATAAACAAATGCAAGCAAAACTTTTACTGAAAGCACCTAGCTGTACAGTACATTGTTACATTGTATCAGTAATGACAACTAAATATAAAAGTTTAACCAAAGCACACAAAACATTTCTCTATACCTGACAATTCTCCAGTACTCTGGATTCTTTTGTAGATTTGGGTATTGTAACTATTCCATCCTGTAAAAGAATTAAATCATTTTCATGATAACTCTGGTTATATCTCTGGCAAATCTTAATTTTTATTTTACAAACATAACATTGTACAATATAAGCTCAGCAGTCTGGAAGAAGTGATGTTCAAGCATGAGTGTGGTGAGACAGAAGGCTCTGTGAGTGTTATGGTGACTCGTTTGCGTTTGTTGTCCCTTTAAGATAAAATTTTTTTTCTTAAAAGATAAGCCACTTCACACCCACCATCTCTCTCAAGCCAGGCACACTACTGGAAATTAGCCTTAAACCTGTACATGTAACATAGGCCCCATTCAGACAAGGGGACTAACAAGTCCAAGGGACAATTATGGCGACCCACTACAAAGCTTGCTGTCTAATCCACTAACAGACACTGAATAGATATCCCATGGGGAAGTATTCAAGTGGGCTGGGCATATTTGACCCTCAGACTAGTTAGTCCCCTGTTCTGAATAAGGCCATAGTGAACAGGAATACAGGAATTAACACTCTGTAGTTGGATACCACAGGATCAGCTCCTAGCTCTATAACACCTCCCTGTGTGTGTTGATCTCTTACCTGCAATGACCACCTGATTAACACCTGAGCAGGTGTTTTGTTGTGCTGCTGAGCTATCTCCACAACTATGGGCTCATTAAGTATCCGACCTTTGGCCAGTGGGCAGTAACCCTGAAAATAAGTGACTCTGTGATATTATCCGACCTAACACACTGTGAGAGGTAAATCTTTGTCTTCTATGTGTCATTTGCATTATTTTGTTCTTAAATTTATACCTCATTTTGTTTTTACATTTATAGCGTTTACACTGGCTACAGACGACAATTTCTATCCACTAGAATTTTTTTTATTACATACAGCACCTGTTATCTTTGCAGAAATGAGATAGAGCTTTCTCCCACTGTTCAATGTGTTATATACCTCGTATTGAATATTGTTATCTTTACAGAACTGAACTAGAGCTTTCTCTCACTGTTCAATGTGTTATATACCTCGTATTGAATATTGTTATCTTTACAGAACTGAAATAGATCTTTCTCGTTGTTGTAAGGGTGATGTTCCACCTGGTTCACCATGGGGCGGATTCGACACTCTTCTAGCAAATCTTCAAGATGAGGAATGAGGAAGTTGCTGACACCAATTGCTTTTATCTTTCCTTTGGATAAATAAAGAAAAATCTCCTGATTTGAAAGATTCCTGTACATGGTTTATTAGCATAATTCCAATTCTTTAATTTTTTTTTTAATTTGAAGAACTGACTGCAAATTTCCAAAACATCGCTAAATAATAATAATAATGATAATAAAACAAATAGTCTAGTATTTCATTAAGACGTAAAAGTTGAATCCATTGTGAACATTCAATGATTTTAATGAATGATCTTACTGATAATCTTCTTAAAACAAGGTAATATAGTACTATAAGCTGGACTTTTCACATAAAATACTTTGGTTAAAAGAATGTTCACCTTCATCGTAAAGATCTTCCAGAGCTCTCCAGGACTCGTGTAGTGTATGTTTTGGATCTTTCTCAGCAAGTGGACAGTAAGGCCAGTGGAGCAGGTACAGGTCTACAAAATATTAAGGAAACAGTTAGGCAGCAACTCTCATGGAGCAGGTGCAGGTCTACAAAATATTAAGGAAACAGTTAGGCAGCAACTCTCATGGAGCAGGTGCAGGTCTACAAAATATTAAGGAAACAGTTAGGCAGCAACCCCAGTGCAGCAGACACAGGTCTACAAAATATTAAGGAAACAATTCCAGTAGAGCAGGTACAGGTCTACAAAATATTAAGGAAACAGTTAGACAGCAACTCCAGTGGAGCAGGTGCAGGTCTACAGATCGAATACATAGGAAACAGTTAGGCAGTTACTCTTGTGGAAGAGGAGTAGGTCTACAGAATAGATATAAGAAACAGTTCGGCAGTATCTCCAGTTAAGCAGGTACAAGTCTACAGAATACAAAGGAAACAGTTAGGCAGTAACTCCTGTGGATCAGGTACAGTGTAAAAAACATGATGCATAAATTTAGAATGACAGATTTAACCTCTCTTTAGTAAACATTTTCTTTACTTAACAGATTAAACAGCATTATCTGTGGAAATATCTGGTTAGATTAAATAACTTATCATTAATGTGATGCTGAGTTTGTTTAATCCATCACTTACCCAGATAATCTGTCTGCATTTTCTGAAGCGAGTTGTGAAAGGCAGCTTTGGTCTTCTCATAGCCGTAATGAGCTGGCCACAGCTTGGATGTCAGAAATATATCTTCTCTATGAATACCACTCTCCTTAAAAAATGAAAGAAGTCTGTTTGTTAATTTAAATCTGACATTAATTAAATATATTTTTTTTCAAAGTTTATGTTTAGATACGTCAATTAAGAAATCAAACATAAGATATGTCAACAGAGAACACCAAGGTAGGAAGATTTTTTAGCATATGGATTAACACTAGGGTGCAACCTATATATGCCCATAACTGGAACCATGCCATTCAAAGTCAGTGGTTGTTTTAGTCATACAAGGCACTATAATTATTACTATAAAGTCTGACACTATAAAGAATAACTAGTGGGCCAAACAATATGTCTCCATTATATCACTGCAATGATGCCTTAAACATATTTTATTACAATCCTAAAAAATTAATTAAAGGCACCAACAGACTAAAATGTTTTAGCGCAGACTGGTATAGATGGACTAGTTTGAATCGGGGACTGTTTTTTAATGCCCGAATGTTATGTCAACGTTGTCAAAGGATTGTCAGTAATCAATGTGAAGTCATTAGTAAAGAGCATGGCTCTGAGTCAGGTGGTCCAAACTTTATGGAGTTTGTACCAAGTTTGCAAAGATTGCATGTATTACAATTAGATCTATTTCTTTCTCAGACACCTCTATCTGTGTCCTTGGAGTGTTACTCTTTGTAATGTAGCAAACTTAATACAGAACATGTCGTCTAGACAGGAGCCATGGCACAACATGTTCCATACTATGTATGTGTGACTTCACATTTACACTGAGTATCGACATTGTGGCAGACACAAATCTAAATCACAACACCTATCTCAGACATTTAACCTTAATGTTATTGTTCATGGAAACTGTACGCGCATTCCATCAAGATACTCATCTATGGATGGGTGTGGCATGTTTGGTTTATCAAGTTATTACTGTGCTTTTCATTTCCCATAATTGTAGAAAATAAAACCATTCAATTACAGTACTTTGCATTGTATGGATATGTCTACAGGCTGGCATGTACCCAATATATTACCAACCTTGTCAGCTCACCTACAAGCTGATAAAACATGCTTTGAATTGAATGAAAAAGAAAACTGTGCTATCCAATTTAAGAGATTAGAGATTGCATACGGTATGCCTCTCATCCTCCACAAAAAAGAAAAAAAAGCAAAAGCATTGATTTTCTCATCAGGAAAAAATTAAAAATGGTGTGGTATTAATTGTAGGTTGTGAAGTATATCTATTATATTGATCTTTATATATTTTTTTCTATCTAGTTTAGTAGAGAGCGATTACAAACTGTCAGGAGGTGTCTTTTCTGAAAAACAACACAACTTAAAAATGCCATAGAAACTTTTGATTTACAGTGTGTAACATTATCTTCTTGTTTTTGGTAAATGTCATCAGAGTTCACAAGCTTCCATTAGTGGCATTCTTTGAATGACCCTTGGTCACCTACAGATTACACTTGATGACAGTTCTCAGCCATTGTTAAAGTAAACAGGTGTTCCTCATACTTTTTAATGTACATGTATATACAAGCCTATCACTTCATAATAAACTTTCGTAGAAGTCAGACGCATTGTTGTTGTCTCTCTCCTGAACAGAGTCCGGCACGTTGGACTCAGTAAAGAGCCATCTTATTACATGGTGTCAGAAGTGGTTGCCAGACATAGGCAACAGTGACGATCCATGGCAGTTTTAACATTGTGTTAACTGTTAGCATGGAACTCACTGGTATTCCAACACCTTCCATGGACTGGAGTGCGTCTAATCTTCCTGAACAGTGGAAAAAATTCCATAGTCTTGTGGAACTTATTTTCAATTAGTCCCCCACCTGATATGCATAAAAGCGTTTAGAAAAGCTCTTTCCTTCAATATGTTATGTGGCCAAACAATTTTCACGGTGCATTAAGATAAACAGTAAAAGAATATTCNAGTCTACTTAATAACACAATGACATTGTCTGAAATCAGTCCTAGTGTTGCCGATGTCCTCCTCCCAAATATGTCTGCAGAGATATGACCTCGAGGTGGAGACTTGGGGAATCATCTTCAGACCACAGTGAAGATTATCGAGGATTGCCATGGCAACACTGTCTAGATTAAAATCAAATACCTGAAAAATAAATCAATTCTTTCCAAAGCAGGAAGACAAAATTTCTTATTTCTAAATATTTTTTATCTTAAAAGATAAAAACAAGAAACACTTAAGCACAGAATGTATTAGCCTGATTCATTGACAGTGACAAGGTTTTTAGTGTCATTAAGCATTTATGTAGTCACATGCTAAGATACACAAAGATCATAAAAATGATAATTAAGTGGCCCAGACATCAAAGTACGAGTTGGCTGACGTAAATTAATCCAAGTTCCTTTCCCTCCACAACTGCAGACTGTGACAGAGAGAGGTTTTGTTTTTGTATCTGTGTTAGTGGGATCATAGGAGGAAGAGAATGATATATTCAGACTATTTTTAGAAACAATATAAAAACAGAAAACAAATCATACTAGACAAATAAAAAACCAAACATTTAATGTAATCAAGTTATAACATGCCATTTTTTGAGGATAAATCTAAAGCCAGCCTAACAGTGTCACCTTTGCTAGTCCCACATTTGTGCGATGTGCGTCATAAAGTCTTGTGGTCTGTATGGATCCCACGATGCATGCAAACCTGTGTGGAGTCCATGCAGAGTGGTCATCTGACTGTCAGAGAGGGTGAAGTCAAACACCTGACATTACAAGAAGGAGACTACTGAGAGAATGGGACTCTAAGGGACCATTCAGAATGAGAAGATCTGAGTATCAACTGGTCCAAGGCTCAAATATGGAGGACCCTACTTGAAAGGAAGACTGCTTAATCCTGTTATAGTTTTTCCGCCTCTCACATGCCTCGTGTCTGGTCAAATGGAGTCGAGATTTAATTACCCTGCCCCTGCAGGGACGACGCGTGGGGAGGTGTGAGAGGCCATGAGACCATTACAGGATTAAGCGGTCTTCCTTTCATGTAGGTCCGCCATATTTAAACCAGTTAGCACTCAAATCTTCTCATTCTGAATGGGGCCTAACAGGCCTCTAAAACAAATTATTGCTCTTTGTGACTTTGAGACACAGATTTGTGATTGCCATATAAACTGTGAACCATTTGGACAGCTTTAAGTGGATCGCTTGCTGTCTAAATATGCCAAATGGGAAGGTGAGGAGACTTGTTCTTCGTGGTTTATATTGTGGTCATTAACTTGGTGATTGCAATCACAAACCTGTCACTCAAAAACACAAACTGTAATTTGGTTTCAAGACCTGGGACTAAACTAAACAAACAGTATGGCATATAACATAATAAGTATATGATAGTATTTAGGCTGATAAAAGAAGATGCACTAACTCAAAATAATGGAAAATAGCTCCATAACCAGTTACATCAAAACAACAAAAACAGCATACAATTTTATTCAGCAGTTATATCAACTAAGAAATAAACAAATGCAAGCAAAACTTTTACTGAAAGCACCTAGCTGTACATTGTTATATTGTATCAGTAATGACAACTAAATATAAAAGTTTTACCAAAGCACACAAAACATTTCTCTATACCTGACAATTCTCCAGTACTCTGGATTCTTTTGTAGATTTGGGTATTGTAACTATTCCATCCTGTAAAAGAATCAAATCACTGTCATGATAACTCTGTGTATCTCTCTCTGGTAAATCTTCATTTTTACTCTACAAACATAACATTGTACAATATAAGCTCAGCAGTCTGGAAGAAGTGATGTCCAAGCATGAGTGTGGTGAGACAGAAGGCTGTGTGGGTGTTATGGTGACTCATTTGTGTTTGCTGTCCCTTTCCTTTAAGATAAAAGATCTTTTTCTTAAAAGTTAAGCCACTTCAGACCCACCATCTCTCTCAAGCCAGGCATACTACTGGAAATTAGCCTTAAACCTGTACATGTAACATAGGCCCCATTCAGACTAGGGAACTAACTAGTCCGAGGGTCATATATGGCAACCCACTACAAAGCTTGCCGTCTAATCCACTAATAGACACTGAATAGATATCCCATGGGGAAGTATTCAAGTGGATCCGCCATATTTGACCCTCAGACTAGTTAGTCCCCTGTTCTGAGTAAGGCCATAGTGAACAGGAATACAAGAATTAACACTCCGTAGTTGGATACCACAGGATCAGCTCCTAGCTCTATAACCCCTCCCTGTGTGTGTTGTTCTCTTACCTGCAACGACCACCTGATTAACACCTGAGCAGGTGTTTTGTTGTGCTGCTGAGCTATCTCCACAACTATGGGCTCATTAAGTATCCGACCTTTGGCCAGTGGGCAGTAACCCTGAAAATAAGTGAATCTGTGATATTATCCGACCTAACACACTATGAGAGATAAATCTTTGTCTTCTAGGTGTCATTTGCATTATTTCGTTCTTAAATTTATACCTGATTTTGTTTTTACATTTATAGTGTTTACACTGTCTACAGACGACAATTTCTATCCACTAGAGTTTTTTTTATTACATACAGCACCTGTTATCTTTGCAGAAATGAGATAGAGCTTTCTCTCACTGTTGAATGTGTTATATACCTCGTATTGAATATTGTTATCTTTACAGAACTGAACTAGAGCTTTCTCTCACTGTTCAATGTGTTATATACCTCATACTGAATATTGTTATCTTTACAGAACTGAACTAGAGCTTTCTCTCACTGCTCAATGTGTTATATACCTCATACTGAATATTGTTATCTTTACAGAACTGAACTAGAGCTTTCTCTCACTGTTCAATGTGTTATATACCTCGTACTGAATATTGTTATCTTTACAGAACTGAAATAGATCTTTCTCTCACTGTTCAATGTGTTATATACCTCATACTGAATATTGTTATCTTTACAGAACTGAAATAGATCTTTCTCTCACTGTTCAATGTGTTATATACCTCATACTGAATATTGTTATCTTTACAGAACTGAAATAGAGCTTTTTCATTGTTGTAAGGGTGATGTTCCACCTGGTTCACCATGGGGCGGATTCGACACTCTTCTAGCAAATCTTCAAGATGAGGAATTAGGAAGTTGCTGACGCCAATTGCTTTTATCTTTCCTTTGGATAAATAAAGAAAAATCTGCTTTGAAAGATTCCTCAGTACATGGTTTATTAGCATAATTCCAGTTCTTTTTTTTTAATTTGAAGAACTGACTGCAAATTTCCAAAACATCGCTAAATAATAATAATGATAATAAAACAAATAGTCTAGTATTTCATTAAGATGTAAAAGTTGAATCCATTGTGAACATTCAATGATTTTAATGAATGATCTTACTGATAATCTTCTTCAAACAAAGTAATATAGTACTATAAGCTGGACTCATCACATAAAATACTTTTGTTAAAAGAATGTTCACCTTCATCGTAAAGATCTTCCAGAGCTCTCCACGACTCGTGTAGCGTATGTTTTGGATCTTTCTCAGCAAGTGGACAGTAAGGCCAGTGGAGCAGGTACAGGTCTACAAAATATTTAGGAAACAGTTAGGCAACAACTCTCATGGAGCAGGTACAGGTCTTCAGAATATTAAAGAAACAGGCAGCAACCCCAGATACAGGTCTACAAAATATTAAGGAAACAGTTAGGCAGCAACACCAGTGGAGCAGATACAGGTCTTCAGAATATTAAGGAAACAGTTAGGCAGCAACCCTAGTGGAGCAGATACAGGTCTACAAAATATTAAAGAAACAGTTAGGCAGCAACCCCAGTGGAGCAGATACAGGTCTTCAGAATATTAAGGAAACAGTTAGGCAGCAACTCCAGTGGAGGAGAAGGAGGTCTACAGAATAGATTTAGGAAACAGTTAGGCAGTATCTCCAGTTAAGCAGATGTAAGACTACAGAATACAAAGGAAACAGTTAGGCAGTAACTCCTGTGGAGCAGGCACAGTGTAAAAAACATGATGCATAAATTTAGAATGACAGATTTAACCTCTCTTGAGTAAACATTTTCTTTACTTAACAGATTAAACAGCATCATCTGTGCAATTATCTGATTAGATTAAATAACTTATCATTAACGTGATGTTAGTTTGTTTAATCCATCACTTACCCAGATAATCTGTCTGCATTTTCTGAAGCGAGTTGTGAAAGGCAGCTTTGGTCTTCTCATAGCCGTAATGAGCTGGCCACAGCTTGGATGTCAGAAATATATCTTCTCTATGAATACCACTCTCCTTAAAAAATGAAAGAAGTCTGTTTGTTAATTTAAATCTGACATTAATTAAATATATTTTTTTCAAAGTTTATGTTTAGATACGTCAATTAAGAAATCAAACATAAGATATGTCAACAGAGAACACCAAGGTAGGAAGATTTTTTAGCATATGGATTAATACTAGGGTGCAACCTATGCCCATAACTGGAACCATGCCATTCAAAGTCAGTGGTTGAGTTAGTCATACAAGGCACTATAATTATTACTATAAAGTCTGACACTATAAAGAATAACTAGTGGGCCAAACAATATGTCTCCATTATATCACTGCAATGATGCCTTAAACATATTTTATTACAATCCTAAAAAATTAATTAAAGGCGCCAACAGACTAAAATGTTTTAGCGCAGACTGGTATAGATGGACTAGTTTGAATCGGGGACTGTTTTTTAATGCCTGAATGTTATGTCAACGTTGTCAAAGGATTGTCAGTAATCAATGTGAAGTCATTAGTAAAGAGCATGGCTCTGAGTCAGGTGGTCCAAACTTTATGGAGTTTGTACCAAGTTTGCAAAGATTGCATGTATTACAATTAGATCTATTTCTTTCTCAGACACCTCCATCTGTGTCCTTGGAGTGTTACTCTTTGTAATGTACAAGCAAACTTAACACAGAACGTGTCATCTAGACAGGAGCCATGGCACAACATGTTCCATACTATGTATGTGTGACTTCACATTTACACTGATTATTGTCACTGTGACAGACACAAATCTAAATCACAACACTTATCTCAGACATTTAACCTTAATGTTATTGTTCATAGAAACTGTACATGCATTCCATCAAGATACTCATCTATGGATGGGTGTGGCATGTTTGGTTGATCAAGTTATTACTGTGCTTTTCATTTCCCATAATTGTAGAAAATAAAACCATTCAATTACTTTGCATTGTATGGAAATGTCTACAGGCTGGCATGTACCCAGAATATTACCAACCTTGTCAGCTCACCTACAAGCTGATAAAACATGCTATGAATGGAATAAAAAAGAAAAATGTCTTATCCAATTTAAGAAATTAGAGATTGCAGAAGGCATTAAAAAAACTGTATGGTAAGCCTCCCATCCCCTAAAAAAAGAATGAAAAAGCACTGTTTTTCTCATCAGGAAAAAGTCTGAAAATGGTGTCGTTTTGTAGGTTGTGAACTATATCTATCTTTTATCTTGATATTTCTGATTTTTTACTATCTACTTTTGTAGACAGCAATTACAAACTGTCGGAGGTGTCTTTTCTGAAAAACAACGCAACTTAAAAAAATGGCATAGAACCTTTTGATTGACAGTGGACATTTTCCGGGAAATAAAAGTGTACATGCAGGTATATGTGACCCCCACCTCAACACATCCCGAATCTCCCCCCCCCCCCCTTTGGGCCTGCAAAACCTTGATAGCCAGTGGGAGTTTATCTTCTGTGCCGTACCTCTCTGCTGTATCAATATGTCTACACAGCTGTAATATACTTACCTTGATAGCCAGTGGTAGTTTATCTTCTGTGCCGTACCTCTCTGCCGTATCAATATGTCTGTAGCCGCAGTTTTTCAGGGCATACACCACAGCAGAATGGCTGTAACCACCCAAATGTGAGGTGCCTGAAATTATCAAGTTAGTTATTATGGCAACAAAGAGAGAGGTACAGAGTAATTTACACATGCATGGAAATATAGTAGTGACATTCATCACTCTTGGCTTCAAAATCTTGGCGTAGAATGTGCTCAATGTAATCATTTTTACTGAGCACTAAAATGTGTACAAGTTACATTTTACAGGCTCTCTACTCTAATCATAACAACTTTATAACAACTATAAAAATCTATACAAATATTTATATATTGATTACTGGGAAGGAGCTCAGGATAATACGATTAATGCTCTTGATGGGTGTATAGCTTTTTCAAACTTTCAGTTATGTATCTGGGGTAGCGATAACACTCGCCAATTTAGCCAAATGCAAAAACTGACTTAAATTGGATAAAACAAAAAGGGCGTGATTCAACTAATTTTATTCAAATTAAAAGCATTTGGATAACAAACTAACAAAAAGGTGATGATTTTGGCCTAGGGGAAAAAATGCTAGCGCTACCCCAGTGTATATATGTAAGGCTCTCAAGCATGATTCACTTTTTGGAACGAAAAGCCACTGGAATTTTTTATGATCTGTTTTTTTACTCAATATGTGACTTCTCCATTTATAAAATTACATGTACATGTAAAAAAGATCGATGAATTCGTCTGCAAAAATACATGATTGTGTTTGAATCCATGTGAGACTTACCAAGCCCGAAAATGGGCATATGCAGCCCATTGGAAAGTACCACAGTTTTGGTCAAGGCGCTCATCACGTCTGCATTATCAGGGTATCAGCACTGACGTGGGACTGCCCCTGTCAGCACGGGAGGCTAATACCGCTCGATTAGATTCAGAAGTATTGAAACCGAGGTAAATGTTTGGATGGTCAATAGAGTGTAAAGAAAAACAAAGAAACCTTAGAGAAATTATCGCAGTGGATTTACAATTTATACAATGACAGCTTTTGATAAAAACATTTAAGGTGTATAAGTTGTCAAATCAGTTCCAAAAGACAAAGTGATTATGAGAATGCTACGGAAACCATGTGAAGTTTATATGAGCTTGTCTTGACAAGTACTGACACCTTCAATTATGGCCGTCTTGACGAGCGCCAAAGTTGATTGATGTTTATAATGTAACTGTGGCATTATTTAACCTTTTGTTTCAGTTTTTTGTGATGGGGTCTTCTGCAGTCGAAAAACTGTTCTCTCGGCCTCTTCCTGTCACGGCGAAGTTTGCAGAGCGGGAAGAGAGGTAATGGTAACTGTAAACTTCTCACTTGACGTGTGTCATTGGGTTGAACGGATCGCTATGTCAAAGCACAAACGAACCTCTAACATTAACATAGAGCAAAGACCCAAATAAAATAAACATGCAAGGTCGTATTTGTCTATGTAAAGTTGAAATAACAGTCGAAAGTTGAAACAGCACATTTACGATACAATGCAATTGTTCGAAACAGAATACTTTTTCGACTTTAAAAATTAAACCAAAGATATTTGTGTTATTTTGAACAATCATTGTCAATGTTATTATTTAATAGATGTTAAATTGCCATTTTAGGAAGCAGACAGTATTGATAACCCTTGAGATGCATTCTATCACATCACCAATACATACCAAGGTAAAATCTTTTTGATTAGGCATTGCCTGTAAAGGGAATTGATAGACTGAAAAGATTATTTTGAAGCATATGCTTCAACTGAAATTTAAACCATGCTTCTAACACTATATTCCTGGGGTAGCGCTAACACTCGCAAATTTAGCCAAATGCTAAAACTGACTTAAATTGGCTAAACAAAAAGGGCTTGATTTGACTAATTTTAGTCAAATTAAAGTCATTTGGCTAACAAATTGACGAAAATGTGGTGATTTGGCTAAGCGTAAAAAATTGCTAGCGCTACCCCAGAATTCATTTTGCTGACCTCCAAAGTTTTGATAACTTTCCAGTTGATACATTGAAATTCTAGCTCTGGCACATTTTCTGCGAAGTGTCACTTTTTTCAGAGTGTCACTGTTGATTTTATGAGCATGTTTACGTTCTTCGTAGGAGCTGGTTGTCCGTCTTACAGATGAAACTGACCTCTTTTTCTTGTACACACTACGGTTGAATGAAGAAGACTTTCAGAGGTAATGTGCACATTGTTATGGGACCTTTTTTATTTTATTTTATTTATTTATTTATTAATATTATTATTATTATTTTGGTAATGTTTGTAGAAAGAAGTCATCAAAGTCAAAAGCATTTTTATTATTGGTGTGAAGTGAATTGTATTGGTCATTGTTTGAATGTTGACATTCCATATTGCAGCCTAAAGGCACAGCAGGGCCTACTGGTGGACTTCAGTGCCTTTCCTCAGAGATTTGTGGATCTTCTGGAGCTGTGTCTGCAGGAACAGCACAAAGAATCACCAAAGTAAGGTTTTACATACGGCAAGCTAACGCTATATTAATATGGTAATTTGGAAATTTATATACATTAAAGGGATAATAACTCTTCGTTTTGGCCAAAAAATGAATTTCCCTGGAGTAAACAACAATTTTCCCATACTTACCAATGGTTTATGAATCCATTTTTACATTCAAAGTTACTCCGTTTTTTTCTAAAAAGTTTGTTTTTTTGTTATAATCTCTTAAGAGATTATAACAGAGTATAGCCATCTATGGAGGTCACGTGGTCTAAAGACAAGCTCAGATATAAGAATAATAGCTATAACTGCCATTTTTGTGGTAAAAGAGAATATATTATATTTCTGTGAGTTGTTCACAATGTTTTTATTGTGAAATGTAGAACTCATACAAAGAGTTATTATCCCTTTAATTTTGTAGCATAGCTAAGCGTCTGCATCCTTATCTATCAATTGACATGGGCTGAATGGTGGCTTGTCACTTTTTTTTTGGGGGGGGGGTCTAGAAGATGTATGTAACAGTTACATTATAATTCTAACATGAAATACTGTGTACGTTGTATAGAAAGATCTGCCTTGCATCTACCCATTTGCATGAAGAGGAGTAAATAATTTAGCGATATAGACAAGATTGAATGTCATGTGGTTGTTGGTTTGTGGACATTTGTTTATCCAGGAAGCAATGTTTTTGAANGTTACATTATAATTCTAACATGAAATACTGTGTACGTTGTATAGAAAGATCTGCCTTGCATCTACCCATTTGCATGAAGAGGAGTAAATAATTTAGCGATATAGACAAGATTGAATGTCATGTGGTTGTTGGTTTGTGGACATTTGTTTATCCAGGAAGCAATGTGTTTGCATTCAACCTGTGTCAGTTTTATATGGTTTCAATGTTATGAAGTAATTATGAAATTTCTCATGCATGTATTATCATAGGTATTGCTTTCCTTCTCACCTCCAGGTTTATATTACATCTAGTGAGTTCAGACAAGACATGTGCCAGTTTAAATGTGATAGAGACCAACCCATTCAAGCACCTGACCCACCTGTCTCTGAGACTGGTGCCTGGGGCAGACTCTGATGTGAAGAAATACCTGGCCGATTGTTTAAAATTATTAAAGGTATAAGTTCTGCCGTGTCTCTATTACAGGGAATCTGTACTGGCAAACATTTCAGAATTATAATTTGGACATTTATAAAATAAGTTGTAAAGACTTCTTGGTGGATATTTGCATGGAAGAATATATCTAATTATTTTGTTGGTTAGTTAATATTTACGTAATTCCAGGACCAATATACCAGTCTGCAGACAAAACTGGAGACAACGGAGGCGGAGCTGAAGCAAAGGCTTCACCAGACACAACAGGTAATTTTTCCATTCAAACTTAATCTTAAATGTTACCAGGTTTGTGGCAGTACAAACGCAACTTCAAACTTTCAGGACTGGTGATTTGACATTCCAGTGAATTAACAATAGTAACCAAAAAAGCAAATGTGGTGATAGCTTGCTGTAAATTGGTCATCTTCATCGTGTAGAATATCATTTAATGAAAAGAAATGTGCTGTGAGTGCAAAACATAAATGTTTGTTAACTGTGTGCTGTTACAGGCGTTGTCTGCTAGAACTTTGGAGCTGGACAACCTGAAAGGAGACTGGACATCCAAGACCAACAGCCTGTCCAATCAGCACGCACGGGAAATAACAGCCGAGAGAGAAAAGGCACTGCAAGTGAGTAACAGGGTTGTTCTGATCAGACTATGTTGAGGTGCTCTTAAAAAGTCAGATGCAGTCATCAGTTTCATCCAAATCCATCCTTGATGTTTGACACACATGTATGTATGTTGTCATTTTACAATTCACTTCAGCAGCTGTTGTTGATGATTTCAGTTACAGAGTTCCTATCAGCAGAGGTATGAGCGGGAGAGGAAGGAGCTGGAGCAAGCTCACATGAAGATTGTCCAGCAAACAGAAACCAGGCTCTATGAATTAGAGGGCATTAACAAGGTTTGGTATTGTTACCACACTTTGTTTTAATGATGTACAAATATTGATTAAGGGGGAATTCTAGTTAAGAGTAGCAGGGAGATTATTACATTGGGTCAAAATTTTGATAAGTAGACATGTTTTGGGGCATAAAATGTCAAAGTGTTGTCAAGTTTAAATTCCATAGTATTTGAAATCATTATCAACCTAAGATAATTTAATTCATTTGTTTACAGGATTTGACAGACAGAAAGTACAAGTCAGAAGCAACGATACGAGAACTGAAGTCCAAGCTGAGCAGCTTAGAGGATGAACATCATCACATGAAACAAGAACTTGTAAATCTTCGTAAAGAAAACTCTGCTCTGGACTCAGATTATCATGAACAGGAAAAGCAGAACAATCAGTTAAAGACTAAAGTTGCTGTATTGGAGCAGGAGCTGAAAGATAAAGATCAGGTGCTGGCCAGGTCCTCAGATTTACTGGGATCTGAGCAGGAACAGAAGGTAAGAAACAGGTCATTGTGGTAGGTGTGACAACTGGTTGTGGTAGGTGTGAACATTGATTGTGTTAGGCTGATTAGACAGGGGATCTGATTGATGATGTTTGTTCTGTTCACATTGTCAAATAAACAAAGTTTTATTTAAAGTTCATTCACAAAACACTTTGATAAAATGCATTTTTATGATATGATTGTAATTCTATTTTAGCACAAGTATGAAGAAGAAATCAAGAAGAAGCAACAGCAAATAGTAAAGTTTGAACAGTCTACAAAAGCCATGTCTGAGGAGCTGATCAAAGGCAACCAGATAATACAGAAACTTCAGGGAGAAATCAAAGCCTACCATGGGAAGGTGGGTGGACAGGAATATTGTTCTTTATTAGTTGGAAGGTAATTCAGTAAAACTGCTAAAATATCATCTTGGATTGCTCTTAAGAGAACTATTTGCTATATGTAAATGTGCTTTGATATTTGGAAACCCTAAAATTTTCTTCTCTTAAAATTATTGTAAGGGATGTTTTGTAAATATTCTGTAGCTCAAACTAAGGAATCAGATAACCACAGAGCAAGAAAAACTTCTTGGAGAAAAAGAAGATACCATCCAGAAGACCACAGCAGATAATCAGCAGTTGAAGGAGACACTTAGACAGAGAGAGGAAGAGAACAGGAAGCTGAATGAAACTTTAGAAACTACCACACAGAAACTGGAGGAAAGCAGGCAAATAATTAAAACAAATGAAAATGGTAACCATTGATATTAAGTTAGTTGACTTACTAGAAATATTACTTTATTTTTATAATTTAAGTAAAAGAGTCATTTACTTCTTTGAATGGTCAGAACCCTACATTAAAAGAGGCTCTAAATAAATTGTGTAATTATTTTGTAGGGGATTCGAAAACCTTTCAGAATAAAACTTGACATCTGCCTGGGGTTAATGAAATCTGTATCTTTAAAAAAGAACTTTTTTTTTTATTTATTGCTGGTTTCAAAAGAAGTTATTTGATATATTATAGTGATCAACTGGCTGAATAAGCAGGTCACAGATTCCCAGCTCTCAGGGCAGCAGAAACTGACACATGGCACCTTTGAGATGCCGTCATCAGGTGGAAGTTCCTTCAGACCTACTGGCTCTGCTCTGGTGAGTTAACCACTTATTACTTATACTTCAGTCTGACTAGCTGGTGAGTTAAGGTCATTTATTATTTATTCCTTGTTGATAGATTTTGCCCCAAAGCTTAGATATGATAGCCTTATTGACTACATGGCAATTTCATGGCATTTAATGGTGAAGATGCCATTTATATTTATATCATGATTATTTATGCTGTCTGTGTAATTCTCTGGTATTTCTGAGCTGTGATTTCTGTCCGTTTAATTTTTTTTATTATTATTTTGCAGCACAACTTTAGCACTCCAGCAGTCAGCAGTATAGGGCGTCCCAGTTTTGAGCCCACTCCTACTGTCCCCCACCATCCAAGTAGACCACAACAGCCACAGGTAAGTTAATAGTATGGGACGACCCAGTAGAGCATGTATTCTCTAGATGCAGTACAGGCCAGTCCAGACTTGGGCTCCTGTGAGTAAGGGCACTACTAAACCACCTATATCATCAGTATAAGTCCTTTATCTCAGTAACCTACTTAGCATGCATTCTGTAGGTGCAGTACAAGCCAGTCCAGACCCATGGTCCTGTGAGTAAGAGCACCCCAGTGCCACCTTTATCATAAATATAGGTCCTATATCTCAGTTACTATGTATTCTGTAGGTGCAGTACAAGCCAGTCCAGACTCATGGTCCTGTGAGTAAGAGCACCCCAGTGCCACCTTTATCATAAATATAGGTCCTATATTTCAGTTAATATGTATTCTGTAGGTGCAGTACAAGCCAGTCCAGACTCAGGGTCTTGTGAGTAAGAGCACCTCAGTGCCACCTATATCATAAATATTGGTCCTTTATCTCTGTTACCATGTATTCTGTAGGTGCAGTACAAGCCAGTCCAGACCCATGGTCCTGTGAGTAAGAGCACCCCAGTGCCACCTATACCAGAGGAGATTAGTCCAGTTTACACACAACAGGGAAGGCAGCAAAACAGGCAAAACAAAGAAAAGTAAGACAAATTCTATTTTTTTTAAAGTCGATTATTAAAGGTGTCATTTCTGGGATTTCTGCACATGGGGTAATTTTTGAGTCTTGATATGAGAATTTTCCTTGCATGGATCAATCAACACTTTTTGTCTAATTCCAGTTTGGAACCATATGTGTGTGTGTGTGTGTGTGTGTGTGTGTGTGTGTGTGTGTGTGTCATATACTAACTCAGACCATATTTCTTTTACTTGGCTAAAAAAATTTATTTAAGAGTAAGGTTTCTCTAAAAAGACATGACAAGCATTCTGTTTACTGTAAGTAAGGAAGATTTAAGACAATGAAATTTCCAGAAATAATTATTTTCGCATACTTCAGTATTTTGAAACTGCCATTGATTTTTTTCTGTTTGATTACACATAATGTGTTGTAGCAATATTTTTGTAAAATATCTATATATGATAGACTGTAAATCATTATGTTGGCTCTACAAAGCTGTTATACCAGTGTTGTTTTGTGTTTGTAGTGACCCCCCTCTGAGCCAGAAGTACCTCCAGCCAGGACAGGCTGCTGTCCCCCTGCGTCACATGACCCCACAGACCACAACGCCACCTACAACACAGCTGGCCGCTGAGATACCTCTCCAGAAAACTACCAGACTCAGTCAGCAAATTGTTGTGCCGAAACTGAACCCACGACCACAGCCCCCCCTGGTGTCCTCTTACTTCCCCAGTAAACCAAAGACAACATGATAGAGTATATCACCAGTGTGTGCGTGCATGCATTAGTGCGTGGTCTGGTGGGGCGTCCAGCTGGTATAACAAGCACCAAATGGCATCAGGGCAGTCCCAAGGAGCAATATTACAGGCACTGTAATAAAATGAACCAGTTTTATTGCATGGACTTTCTCCCTTAGTGCACCCCAGAATAAACTACCGCTCTGAAACCAAACTGTTGGTGTATTAACTTGGACTGAGTTGTTATTTATGGTGCAGAGATTTCAGAGCCATATGAGAAACGTGCCGGTGAGACTTGCTTAGAATTACCATATTTTATAAATATGGAGACATAAAGGCACTGTAAATCTATTTTATAGTTCTCGTGGAAATGCAGTGAAATATTATTTGTGTACCAGAATCCAGGGAGTAAATGTGACGTGAAATAGTGTCAGTCTTGACTGATGGCATTGTGTGAACAGCAGGTCGCACAGTGTCAGGTCTGAGTGTTAGGTTGGAAAGTCAGGTCGTAGAGTATTAAATCGTCTGGTGAAGATTCCGTGATGAATCAAGCCTGACAACAAAGTTCCTCAGGGCCATCCACCCACGAGGAGCTTCCACGTGTGAGATAATACGATTTCCCCACATTATAACGGTCCACTGTCCACGTGTTCCGACATGGCATAGTGTGATGATATCAGCAGCGGTGATCATTAGACTGTTTTAGCCATAAGAAGTTATAGCACGCGCCGTTTCTCATCATGAACGTAAAATGTTCGTATTCTATCTCGTGCATGCGATTGTAGCTTGAAATAATTTAAAGAGAGTTCGAATACCATTGTGGCAGTTTTTCATCCAGTACTGTAGTTTTTCCATATTAGGTCTATTTGCTGGTGTGCTGTTAACTCGCCTTTTACAAATAGAACGTGTAGTATTCAATGAAATGATGTGCTCACGATATTTATAGTTATGACGGGCATTCGTCGGCATCTCGTACTACATGGACGCTGTTATAATACTAAAAACTAATGTGAAAATAAAAGCAGTTTTGTTACAACAACATTGTACAACATTTAATAATGTGGTTTAGAAGGAAACGCGAAATAAAAGTCGTGCGTCGGACTTTTCTTTTATAACATCGCTGATGCGTATAAAAGTACACGTATGTTCCAACTAAATTTTAATTTGAATATACATTCGAAAAGGTAAGTACAGTGTCGGTTTTTCAAAACCTTGTCTAACTTCGGGTGTTCTCGACTGAAAGAAATATGATGAACAGAGTGGTACTCTTGCAGGAAAAGTCTTCAAAATGACGGGGAAAACCTGTCATGTTTGTTTCATGGTTTCAATTTTCAGGTAGAATATCACCATAGAAAACATACTGCGTGAGAGCTGGGAATCGACATACATCAAACAATCTAATGCGAAATCTTTCTTTCTCTCAATAAAAAATATAAATATTACAGAAATCAACTAAAATTGGGAACAACTTCTTAGTATGTTCGACATCCAAATGATTAGATTATTATTCAGAAAGTACACACTTGGCTACCAAGTGGTCGGATGAGGTTCGAATTGATCACAGGTTGAGAGTAATTTATTGCTAAAAGCGTCTCAATGGTGTTGAACGCAGATCGAAATCTCTCCAGTCTGGGGCGTTAAGTAAACAACAGCGCATCGATCTCTATGACGGCATCACCGTGTGCCTGTTCAGTTGATACTGTTTTCCATCAAATGTCGCCATTGTAACTTGTCAGAAGTAACGTTCCTGGAGACAAGGGGTGGGAGGATTGTTCTATCTCTTTGTAAACTACCGTGAGGTAAGCTGATACTCTTAGATCACATCAGAGAGACGGAAGGCAGTTTGGACAGTTTTATCATGTAAACGATAAATGACAGGATATGATATAATACAAAAAAAGCCGAGAAGAAATTCCCAGAGACTGAACATTGACCACTACAGGTGTTTTAAGCGAGACAGGAACGTCAGATTACATGGCGCTGTTAGTGGTCGACCATGACAGCTAAGCAGACGTCTTGTCCTCGCCGTCACCGCCGCCATGAGGACGCGGCCAGGACAGAGGAGGAGGACGAGGAATACATGCACCACCATATCGTGCTGACAGAGGACTGGCTAAGAGAGCTTCAGGTCGCCACGCCCCTGGGGGGTAGGGATGGAGAGGAGGAGGATGCAGTACCCCCTCTCATGCGGCAGATACAAACCAATAGGAGAGAAAAGGCGCCACAGCGGGGCCAGAATCCTCAACTAGGGTTCTTTGAATTCCCTCGGAAACGATTGGAAAAGAAAATGTCTTACAGGTATTAATTTTTTAATCTGCTCAGTTATTCATTGACATAGTTTTAATCGTCTGGTATATATATATATATAATTTTTACCGTGATTTTCTTCGCGCAGAGTTTCTGTGTAAGTTTGCAAACAAAGCGGTCTGCGTTCATTACGTTATTTACCATAGCTGAAGAATGCTCAACAATTAACACAGTATGCGTATGCCCTCGGTCCGATATGATTTATTCAATATTTCCTTAGTTGAAAAGTTTTATTTGCTAAAGGTCACGCGTAATACCGAATGTTTAAGAACTCTTATCTAGAATCTTAATTGGAATAAGTTTATTTGTGAAAATACCATTCACCACCTTGAAACATGTGTTTGCTGCCAGTATAACAATATTATAATTCAGCCAAAACCAACGCGCTCACTATTGTAGAAGAAGCGTAAAAAGTAAAAACTGTTGTTTACCGAGATTCGTATCACATTTCGAGTTGACATTATTATTATTGTTGCGCATATTTACTTTCTTTTCCTCTACCTGGGATTAACGTTACCTCTTCACAGTGGTGTTACATGTCAGGTGTAATAGACTCTATTATGTTACTCTCCTATGTTTACCTGGACACAGCTATCTTACTGCGCAGGTTGAAGTTAGTTTTAAGAACCAGTTCCGCAGCTGAATTGACCACGATGACAATTTTGTTGAGTTGGTAGGAAGAAGAGAGCTTTCAGTTCAGATCAATAGGCTCACTGAAGTCTGTTATCAAAACAATTGATGAATGCCACCACGCTCTGTCAACACTATTCTATATAGTTAATAGACTAAAGAAAACGCAGTTTTATTGATTCCCCTAAAATATCACCACTGCACAAAGTAATTATCGACAAAGACGCGTATAAATGAGTTAACCTGATTATAGAAAGAACAATAGCTTTCATGTGACACTCCTGTTGTCATTGTCTTTCTAATCTCTCTCTCTCTCTCTCTCTCTCTCTCCCCCCCCCCCCCCCCACCTCTCAGCATGCTCTTCGAATTAAATGCCCCTTGAAATATTTTACATTGATATATATTAACCGAAAATTAAAAGCGGATCACTGTGGTTCCAGGTTCATCAACTTCCCTGATGAAGGGGGAGTGTCGTCCAAGGTGGCCAGACCCAGTAGAACAGACCTGGAGAGAGAACTACCTGAACTTGTGACAGGTGCCCTAAAACTAATGAAGAAGAAAGCCACCCACAAAGACCTTCTGTACGTTAAGAAACCGTTTACAAAACATTCGAGATCTTTGAGTTTTCCACAACCTACAAACGTGTCAAGGAATTACGTTGATCAGAACACTGTGTCCGGTTATCGACTTCCTAGCCATCTACCCGGCGATGTCAACTATTTCCCAGCACGTGCTCAGCTGCCAAATAACGGCGTCGGGGCGGATACAGACACCTTCGTGCGGGCATGGGTGCAATCTGGAAGTGCAACAGACGATTTTCTCAATAAACTGGATTGCCCGAATGCGGGCAGGGAGAATAAATCTTCTCGTGTGAATCAAAAGCCGGTGCAAACCAACGTTAGGAAAATCGACATAAAAGTTCCTGTGGACGTCACAGAGTGCAGGGTGTGGAATAAGAAAAGATCCACACAATCATAAAAACGCTAACTGATCCGGAATAATTGTCATTTTTGGTACCCGAGGCTTGAATACGACATTTCTATGATAACAGACACGCACAGTACCAGCCATTGAGTTGTTTGGGAATTTTTGGAGATATTTGCCTTAGAGGATGATCCCCACAACTACGTAGACCTAATTCCTCTGGCGTCTCACTTGGCACCACGAGTAGAACAAATCCGGGGTGGAGATATGACATGATATTAGTGTGGAGGTCACTGACACGTGGCATGTCTGAATGCTACCCTCTACCAATACCACAGACAGATTTGTTCACTAGATATTCACAGACATTTCTCTGGCAAAGGCTTAATCTGTGCACATTTCTGTGTCCACCGCGAATTTTTTGTAAATAATAATAACAATAATAATAATAATAATAATAATAATAAACAAATAAAGCAGAAATAGAAATAATTAACTTCATCCCTCATCCATCCGGCCTCTGGTCAGTCTGGTACCCAGTAACTGCTAGCTAGTTACAGCAGGGCTGGGCCTCTCCTTTTCCGTGTCATCTTTATATAATGGCATTTACTTCGACCCTTTGGCGTTGAGAAGTAATGACACGTTCAGGCGCTTTCATCACTCAAAATTTCTACAACTTATAAATGACAGCACTGAAAATAGATCACATAATTGAACGAGGCAATGATGAAGTACTCTCTGCCAAGGCCACAGAATGGGTTTTCACTAAATATTCACAGATATGTCTCACTTATTCATTACACAAATCTCTACTGTGCACAACAGAGATAAGTGCACATAACTAGGCAGAGACATACACAGGCCCGTAACCAGGGGGGGGGGGGGGTTCGGGGGGTTCAAAAGAACCGCCCCTTTTGCTGGGAAAAGGTCCACTCTGGGAAAAATTTGATCTAGGTACATGACGTTTTTATGGGAAAAGGTCCACTTTTTCAAAAAAGAAACCCCCTTTTGAAATTGCTGGCTTCGGCCCTGCATATATGTGCATATCTAAAGACTCCATCTATGACCCTGGTAGAGGGTAATGATGAAGCACGAGAGCTCATGAGTACCAGCACCGCCTCCCACGACTGTCACCAGCAACAGACGCTTTTCACAGATAGCGGTCCACTTAACTGGACCGATACACTTTGAGAGATTGACAACTCAGTTACCTGGCTATAACGTAAAATGGTCCGTTCACATTGAATTTATCTACCTAGCTACTGCGCACTGACTCCACGGGGACTCTCGCTGAATGCAATCAGATAAGCAGACTGACACACCTTTTGCTTTCTACATACTTGTGTTATAACCAGCTTTTCTGTCTTCTACTCAACGTCAGTAAGTAAGAGGCGTGTTGATCTGATTGCGTTCAGCCAGACTTACCACGGATCGAGTGTGTGCATAGAAGTTAGGTCGAAAAATTCACTGTGAACGGGCCCATAGAGTCGGTTTAACTGAGCCCCACTCTTAACAAAACTAGTCAGGCAACGAACTTGCGGAGTCTTGTGACGGGGAGTAAAGCTCCCCGTAGCGTTCCTCTAAAAGTGGACCGGCCCAGCTAGTATACCGCTCGATTTTACTTAGGAGATAGTATTATCACTCGTTCAGTTTTACAAATAGTACAGGCAAACTCTAATGTTCAACAAAATACAATGCCCTTTAATAAAATGGTACTACCATAGGTTTTCAGTGAGCTCCGTTTCCTCAACTTGTAACCACGTTATGTCAAGCATGTACAAAAAAGGTGTTGTTTTTTTTATATTAAAAAACTGGGTGCCCTCACGCGGAATACTATACAGACCTTTACGACATGTATGGCGTTAAAGAAAAAGCAAGCTACGCTGAACAGGGGGTAGCACATGTAACTTATATTTCCAATAATTTATTTACATCAAAATGAAAGTAAATGTGATGATGTTTTAGTCCAATAAAACAAATGCGATGAGGTTATTGATTGAAAAAACTGCACATAACGTTCATTTATATACCATATGTTCAAAGACAGCGCGTTTCATGGTGGCTGCTGCATGACATCGAGAAGAACGCGCTGACAAGTACAAATTAAGTGTTGGTGATGTGTGTGAGAGAGGGCGCGCTCCTTGATAGATTGAACGCTAGTCCGGTGACGCACTGTCACCCATGTCATTTAACGAGATGTCCTCAACCTTAGAAACGAGTCCCTCCTCTTGCGACATCTCCGTGCCAATAGTATCCTCGCCTCTTCTTCTTTGAGAATTTCTTTTCACTTTTCTTTTCTTTCCAATTTTTGTACATTCCTCGTAAGTAAAGTGCACTATGGTTCCCGCTATCACCAGGAATGGAAGGCCGCAGATGATGAGTCCGAGCACTGTGGCAAACTCTAACACGTCTTCCCGTAAATAGATAACGCCGATGATCAACGCTATTACACAGGAGGCGAAGATTACCCATGACACTCCCAATACAACTTTGAAAATGCAGTTATTATCTATGGTCATCTTAGTCTCCATTATCCGTCCATGTTTTAGTTCTAATGGAACTCGCCTTCATGTACGATCATTTCTGATGCATGTGCCTCTCTTTCCTGGATTCCTCGCTTTCCTGAGTAAAAAGAAAACATTGTTAAGTTAGACATTCCACAAAGAAACAACGATCAGACAGACATGTATCTAAGAATAACGAGAAATCGATAGAATGTTAGTCTTCCTCACAGGCGTGGGGCCGTGATTTAGCTGGAATAATGAATGTGTTGCATGATTTGGGGATATCAGCATCCACCAATGCAACGTATAGGCAGGTACACGTGACGCCACTAAACCAAGATAAACTTAATTTCTAACAAGCATGAAAATTGTATTCTGTTTTCCCTAAGTCAGCATCTTCCCATTCATGGTCTGCTAGATGGTTGACTTGTTCCTACACACACCGTCTTCAACTTGCTGTCGTAGCTACATTAGTTTACTAACACACCTGAGAGGAAACCCTCGCCAAACATGACAATAACACCGATACAAAACATCACTACACCAAAGTAAAAGGAAGAAGAGAACAAACACCTCCTTGTTATCCAAAGCTTTGGAGTGGGTTGTAAATACCTCTCGGCAAATACCCCTCTACAGCCACTCCAACGCTGGCCCCACTCCACTCCGCTGAACAATAGATACCTGTAGGAAAGAGTTGCCACTTAGTGTAGTGTTGCACATCTAAAGGAACGCGGCTAATTATTCGCGGTGCGGTATTGTGCCCTATTCATGACGTTTATAGTAAGCGTGATTTTATCTCCACAAATTTGCTCTCCGTGTTCCTAAGCTGAGCAATGGGTTACATATCCGTACGTGATGGGGTTAATACAAATGGTAGAACCAGCCATTGAGATCTTAACTGGGAGTGCACGCAATTCTTTTCACGTGCAACAACTTAATGAACATTAAATTACTTAATTGACAATATAATTACCTAATATCTATGATTCACTTCAGAAAACTGGTAATATTATACCTGTAACTTTGTTGTAACCAACTTTTAAAGCGGAATTGATGAAGCAAAGCTTATAAGTAGGCCCTACATGTAAGACAGGATCGCGTCTATCAATTTTCGGGCCCACATCATTACTTATATATCTTTACCCCCCCCCCCCCCCCTGCCTCCCTCCAACCTTCCTGCTAGAAAAAAAACCTTCGAATTTATATTACCACTGGTCATGATTGGTCTACAGGATTGAAATGATCGGGGCCTTTAACACGTTGAATATCAATGATCAGGACACCCAAACATTCCCTGAGACTGGCAACTCCTTGAAGGAAAAGAACGCTTTATGGGACCTGAAAAGGCTAATTGTATAAAGTTAATTTTTGTTCATTTTAATACCTGTATTATACGCAGTCCAACGGCCGCGATCTACATTTGAAGGAAAAATTGTACAAAGTTCAAATAGACCGAACCAGCCCCCTAAAAAAGAACAGGGTGATTTTACGATGAATAGTGTATAAAAAAACTGATTTTAAGAGCCTACTTTAATGCACTACATATCTTATTTTAGCTGGGTACTATGAGAGCCCCAACAGCAAAACTACGATTTGGAAATCATGGAACAAACGGTACCAAAATACATGAAAAAGAAATCAATTGTTTGGTAGGAATTCTGATTAAAAAAAGGAATCTGCCTTATTAATGTATAAAACCACTCAGTAATTTGAAAATAAGACATATATACGCAGGGGCAGATCCAGGATTATTTGAAGGGGGAGGGGGGGTCCAAGGATGCGAAGTCAACCCCCTCCCCCTTGGCGTGGGGTGCGGGGCCCGCTAAAGGACCGCAAATCAAATATATTTGGTATTTTAGAGGGCGAACGGTGCTATTTCGAACGGTTTAGAACTATGATTCAGCTAGTCAAAATTCTAATTTCAAGAGGGGACCATTGGTGTTATTATTGTCAGAAATCGACCCCCCTAAATCCGCCACTGTATACGGTTTTGCACTTATGGGGCCAACGTCGCCAAAATAACACAATAAAATCAATAACTTTCGTAAAGTATGATGATTTTGAAAGGAATATTTTTAACAAAACAATGCTACTCAGTACATTTAAAGTAAAACAACATCGGCGACAGCGCCATCGACAAATAAAGTGATCAGACTATATACAGACACATGGGGCCTTCAATGTCTCTATATATAAGAAGAGAGGGGGGATACACTCGCGTGTCTTTTGACCTCTTTTTCATGGCCGTCTTTCGCAGCGCAAAAACGATATAACAGCACATCAATAACATAATGATATTTGGTACCTGTGTAACAAGGGCGTGGTAATGACTAAAAGTAGCTTTTCTACATATCTCCATCTTACAGTTATTGGATTCAATATCCGTGTTTATTTGAAGTGGTTTGTTGCAGTCTACACTGTATAATTTTATGAACTTTTCTTTTCTTTTGCAAGTGTTGATCGCGGCCCATGGCGTAGGCGACAGAAGTGCGTGCTAACCATCAGTGACGTCAATGGGGACAACACGCAGTTGATGACCCTGCTTCTGTCTTTTACCCCTGTACTGATCAAAATGTGTGGAAAACGATTGGAAATAACTATAACTAGAATTTTTCATTTTAATCATAGTTAAGTCCCCAGAAAGTAACGTACGTCCTCCTTTCTCTTTGGAAATACGTCGCACGTCTCTTTTGAGACCTTTCCCAGACCCTATCGTACTAACTGTGGATCGATCTATCTCCAAGGGGATTCTGGCTAAACTGCAATCTACTTAAGTGGCTCAGATGTCTGTTACGCCTACTGAAGCTGCTAAGTTGTAATTAATTATCGTTCACCAGCTTCAGTGGGTGTGCCAGACATCTAAGCCGCTTAACCTGAAAGCAATTTAGCGAGAAACTCCTTGGAGATGGATCGATCCTGTTAGATCGATCTAAGTATGGGAGTCCTGTCTATTGAGTTAACTAGCCAATGTTTAAATGAAGTTCTTTCAAAGCAAATACTGAGGAAGATGTTTTCATAACTGAGTTATCTGAGAGGAAAACTAAGTCCCACGCCTCTTATCCCAAATTCTAGTCTCATTACGACATAGTAAGGAAATCAATGGCGACGTTGGCGTGTAGCAGTGTATTCAACAGATGGTGCCTTTTGCTTACCAATGAAGAACTAACTACATCCTGCCGTCCAGGGATTCCAGTGGTATTTCTAAGTCCTCGGTTTCTCTGGGGTTACAGGCACTGTACCAGCTGGTCCGTCAAGTCACTGAACGAGTTGATAAAAACGCTGAGCCTTGGGCTTCAACATAGTTTTTGAAACTGACTGCAGTTGAAATTCTCTAATGGGCCGTTAACTTGAAGTAAATAACCTATATTTTTGGAACAATAGCCGGCTTTGGTGTTTTTGATTTCTTTTTAATTGCGTTTCGTGCCAGTGATTTGTTAAGACGGCTTTGTCCCCTGGTTCCCAATCTCGTATACAGCAGACGTCGTCGTCACCTCGTGTCTTGATTTGCTCATACTGTCCCTTGGAGCCTCGTCACACTGTACCCGGCGTTCGTATGTACAGGGGAGGGTGCTTTATAGCTTTACACACTGCACCACTCCAAACTATTCATCTCCTTGATCTATGTCAGTGCTAACGCTAGGGCGAACGCTTATGTCACGACCAGGGACACTAAATCTCTCTGCTCTCACTAACGGCATACTAGCAGTATATATATAGCAAATGTAACTAGTTCAACATAAATCTTCCGCACAAAACCGACTAAAGGGGAGAGGCGGTGACGGTGCACGTTTACAACTAGTGCTTAATGTGTGGAGACTGGAGTAGTTAGTCATGTAGAACGTTACATACCCAGAATAACAGACACAATCTAAAAGAACATCGAATTAGATTCGTCGGAAACATGGTCTTAACAGCTTGGTTCAGAATCATGCGTCCCTTTATCGGGTAGACGAGGAAAAATGATTTTAAAAAAGATAGAAATCAGATCAAAAAATCGATTACCTGTTAGACTAGTTCCCCGGAATCACTCTCTCCTCCATGCTAACAGTGGCAGTGGCCCAGTGCTGTACTGCTCGGCTCAGTAGACCGGGAAGACGCAGGGTTAAGACGCTCCAGCTCCTCAAGACATCAGACACGCTGTAGTGGTCCGCTGCTCGCTTCTAGGTCTGTAATCTACTGCAGCAAAATGCACGCGACAATGTCCCCACTGAACCGTTGAATGAGTTCAGGTTGTATGCGAGGCTTTGCGTTATGACAGGATCCACAGAGACGCGCCTTTTACACAAGGAAATGAGGAACATTGCACCATAAAGGCCAACGTTTGACAAAATGTGTGTCATTCTTCTGAAAATCTCACTTAAAACGTCATTTTTAAAAAGTTTCGTCACTAAATGGCTCCGAAATGTGTCTTGGCAAGCACGTGGCCCTTATAGTTCAGCCACTACATTTATTGCTAAGAAAACAAAAGCAATTGCACTTTTCATTTGATCTGATAGCGAAACATAGGAACTACACAGGAAAAGTAAAGATAAAACTGCAGATAATTCACCTGTAATGATGCTCTAATGGGGGAACTGACATTCATGGTTGATATAAAGTTGATAGCTGGTGTCCAGGCAAGGCGGGTGAACATGCAAAGCAAAGTAGAGAATGATCCCTCTGCCGTATTCAGGGTTTTACTTAGAAAGGACGAAATGCTTGCCCTACGTCTCTAGGTAAATATTAAATAGCAGACAAGGAGAGATACAGTTTAATATCAGTGATGGAAAATTGCTGATTTTGTCTCGTTTGGTTTGTTATGCTGTGTTAAGGGAGGGAGAATCTGTCATTGAGGCTGGGGGGGGGGGGAGGAACCTGGCCCATCGTGCACTCCCTTCCTCCTATAATATTATAATCACGCATTCACGAAGTTTACTGCAATTACTGGTAGGATACGTGTGAAATAAACAACCGGTAAAATTATTTTCAATTAATTTTGAGTAAAAGTTTTTGCTTTCATTCTCTCGCGACACTTTGACTCCTTTATGATTTCTTCAATAAAAAAAAGGTATCCATTCTATCGTTAAAAATTGCAGCACTTACACCGCGTTTGAAAGCACCGACACTAGGTTTTTCTTTTCAGGCTTTCTTCTTCTAATTCTAATCCCCATTCTTTTCAGAAATACCATTATGGCAGATCCATTGAGCCGCACGGTGGCGTTACGTAACGAGACGGACAGGTTCTATAATCATCTCACACCCGCAGAAACTATATATGTTCTTATCCACACATTACAATAACTGGTAACGTAAAAATCTCACAGGGCAACGTAAATATTTTGATTCGTGTACATGTATAAGACTTACATTGCGCATGTTGTTGTTAATTTTGAAAACATATTATTGGTACCAGGGGGCCTACTTCGATAATAATGTAATTATTTATGGATGCATGTAAAAATAACTTTTGTTAAAAATAAACAAACTTAATTATTACATATTTTATGAGTCATGTACGTGACAGATGTCATTTTTGGTAGGCTTTCGCCACAATAAAGGTGAAAATATTTTGTCAGTATTTTTTTTTATTTTTCACATAGCTTATTACACTAATTTGTTTTCATTTAAGTTTGTATCAGGCATGAGTATTTATTTATTTATTTATTTATTTATTTATTTTTGTGAGTTTCACCCCCGCAAATGGTTACTTAGTAAAAGCTTGGATAAAAAAGCGAATTATTAGAATGATTAATCGTCCAAGGTGAAAATCACTCATCCACGCAAAAAAGGTAATATGACGAAATAAAAAGTCAAATAAATAAGGAAATTAAAAAGTAAATATCTCCACAATTTAAAATAACCCCCACTCCAACCAAATTATTGACGGGACAGAACTAATTAAGCACATCTTTACGGTGTCTTTTTTACCACTGCAAAATTATCGACAATGCGCTCTTCGTTGTTTGAAGGCTGGTTATTTATGCAGTACTTCCGTGTTCTGCTTGAACAGGGTCATCGGTCATCTTTTTCTCTCTCGCAGCTACAGGGACGCTTGGCATGTGACGCTCGAAAGGGATTTTCTTCCTTGATGCAACTCTGAAAAGTGGTGCTTCTCTTTTTTAGGGATTGACAAATCAGAACATGGCTGTCGATTCGATGATCTTGCGGAACTGGGTGAGTACATTGTGAACGCCTGGTCAGAGTTGGCGTCCAACATCACTACTGTAGCTGGGTATATAACCTATATAATTATTTATTTATTTCTCATTGTAATTGTGCGTAATTATTGCTAGTAGTGTTATGGTGCCTTGTTATAGTTGGATGTCGGTCAGTAAAATATCCATTCTTAGGTGTAAGTTTAATTCGTATGTTCCATGTAGTTTTTTTTTTTTTTTTTTAATCTATTATATCTAGTATTGTATTTCTGTGACCATTTTATATTTGCTTGTACGCTATCGATGATCTGTACCTTGTATGTTAAGGTTCTTTATGATCAATAAACATTCCATCACAGCAGTGCCATGTCGTAGGTCTGGACATTGTACAGAGGAGCATATATCATCGTCAGATACATTGATTGCTTGGGCAAGTAATTTTAGCAATTTTACGGATGCGGCGGAACCAAGTCGTGTTGCATAATCATAATGTTTACAGCTTGAATTATTGAAAGTGAAACGTACATCTATGTATATTACTTGAATTCCTCATTGTCATATCATTTTAGATCGGGCTGTTTTTGATGGGAGCCATTAACAACCTTCCGTACGTTGTGATAAATTCAGCTGCAAGCACCATAGCTAGCGAGTAAGTACATGTACGTACATGGTACCAAACGTACTTCACCCTCAATTTTGAAGGTAATGTATGTAGCGATTTGGGGTGAGTCCAGAAAAATCACCTGCCAGACCAGGGATTCGAACCTGGGACTGCTCACTAACAGGGCGAGTGCTCTACCGCCTGAGCTATCCGGCCGGTTCTACCCTGCATCTGGCACTAATGTACAACATGTACATGCATACTGTATAACTGTTTCCTATTTCCATGTATTATGTTGCTATAGTCTACTTAAGTAGTTTGGTATTGTAAGAAGCGTTCTGTGTTTTCATTGACACATATCAAGGTAATAGCAGGTGTTGTTTTATGTCAGTTAATAGAGCCTCAGGTAGGGAATACCCCCCCCCCCCTTAATCACCAATCACGAGGAATTAAAACAGGTCAATCACCAATTATGAAGACATATTCAGAAGACTGAGAAGATGGCCTCCATCTGTCCCTGTTTCAGTAACCACTATCCAGATACTCCTTTTAACTTAAGCACAACAGGAAAGTGTCTCTGAGCCCTAATTATCCATGCTGTAGTATTATTCTTTGTGCTTGTGTACCTACTGTAGATGTTTCAGTTTACTGTAGAATGAAAAGCTATTTGTCTACTGCCATTTTCAGGTATGGCCAGACGAACTTTGTTGGCCTGGTCTTTGGAGCCAATGTTGCTGCAGCTTTTGTTGTCAAATGTAAGTTATAAAATTTGAACTTTTGTACCTTGCAGAGCTTTTTGTGATAAAATGTAGCTGACCTGTTAGTATTTATGGTACACAACTTTTTAAAAAATGGCACTGTTTACATTGCATTTTACACAATTAAGTCAGAGACATGACTTTGAAATGGATTATTGAATGGAAATGTTTTCTTTTTAAGCTTTGAACACATTCTTTCTGCTGAAAGTTCCATATGCTATAAGGATTGTGATCAATGGACTTCTGATGTTAGGAGGTGAGTTTGGTTGATGGTACCTGGGGCCGGTTTCACAAAGCAGTAGTTAGTTAGAACAACTAACTACTGAACTACCTAGCTAACGAGCAAACTTAGCGATTTTCGAGGGGTGTTTCACGAAGCAGTAGTTAACTTATCGCTAAGTTCAGTCGTAAAGTTCGGTCGCTAGTTCTCTCGTTACTCACCGTAGTCTCGAAACCGTCTGCCGGAAGTGGAACTCTTGCGTAAAAGTGTCACGAAAGCACTAACTCTCCAATTTTTGGTGGCTGGAAATGCATAAGAACGTCTGCTTTGAGGTCGTCGTAAAGGATCTCCACCACCTTTTTGCCTCTCTTTTTGTCACAGCTAGGCGCAACCTCTCATAAATTGCATCATAGTATGTATATAATAATAGATCCTGCCTTTCATGAAAACGTCGTAGTTTACGTTGCCGTCTGGCGGTATGGATAGCAAGAAAGGTAGCCGCCATATTGGATACAAAGTTAAACGACAGACAATGGTAACTAAGCAATCTTTTTATTTCACTCATTACGCATGCGTACGATGAAAGTCTAGAGTTAGTGACTGGTCTGACCAGTCGTTAAATATCCATGGTAACAACGAGAAAATAACGAGCGAGAGAACTAGCGACTGCTTCGTGAAATGGCACTATAACTAGCGAGAGGCTAACTACCGATCGCTAACTAACTACTGCTTTGTGAAATCGGCCCCTGGTATTTCTTCTATTTTGAATGGAGATATTGGAAATGGAAAGGCATTGTTCACACTGGACTAGTACATCACTACATTGTGCAGTTACTCTAGTCTTGAAAGATTGTTCCACCAAAGACCCGGGCCATTGATCCACACTGTTACTAACTAGTGTTACTAACCATAACAAGTATTCACTGTTCAGTGGAGGTGTCTCACAGACAGCTCACTTATCTGATTTAATATTGGGAGAAATATGATTTCAGTTACAAACAGATGAAAATAATAATGATAGGATCGGGAAAATAATTAAAAAATTAATTAGACAACATTTTATTCCTTTAATGTCCTTTTTTAGCTTGTCTGTTTTATCTGGATTTGCTTCATATTATTTAACAAACTTGTGGATATTATTTGCAAATATCACCTATTTAAAATAATACTGTTAAATTAACTGAGCCTTTATTTCAAGAAGTTTGCCTCTGTGTTTCAGGTTTGCTTGGCATAGCTTTCTCTTCATCTTTTGGCATGGCCCTTGCATGTATTGTGAGTCTTTACCTTTTCATAACTCTTTTGTAACATTCTGAGGATTAATATTTTTATTTTTCACTTATGAAATGCTGTGTGTTGCTCGATTCCTAGACATTGACTGCTGACTACAAATCCTAATATAGTGCTGTAGTTATGCAGATGAAGCCTTTAACCTTCTTGCATGCAAATAATACTAGTATTTCCACCTTAAGATTTGGGGCAGTCTTTTTTAATCCAATTTTTGCATAGAGAGTTACATGTAGCTGTTTTTTTTTTTTGCTTTGCTTTCCTTGTATTTTCTATCTTGAAATGTTAAATACTGTAGCTGTTATTGATAATTAACAGCAATCACCTGTTACTGTGTTAGTGTTAGTGCAATGTAACTCCACAACAATTCCTGGCAGTAAGAGCTGTCCAGTTTTCTAACCAGGCTATTGTAGTTTGAACGACCCCATCTGTAAAACATACTTGTAGAGCAAAGACTTTCTTTTAGTACCAGATGTATCATTATGTTACAGGTGGTAGCAGGGTCCAGTGCAGCATTTGGAGAGAAGTAAGTCTGTCTAGCATGCCTCATTATACCTCATCATATTTCCCTGTGATCTACAGCAGTCTTGTGATTTAATCCAGTAATATTGCATGCCAGCTGGGGTCCCTAAACCAAAAAATCAGTTTTAATCACAAAAATCCGTCTAAATCACAGATATCTGTCTAAATCACACCTGTGGACTTCTCAGTTCAAATGTGTAATATGTGAATTCTGCTTTTAAGAATTTCTGAAAAGAATGAATAGGTGTAGATGATATAGTATGGAAAATCTTAAAATTGACTTGTAACAGATTACACTTGTCAGAATTCCTTTATTTTGCAGTGTCCTCCTTGGCTACCTGTCCAAGTTTCCTGGCAAGCTGGTCAATGCATATGCTAGTGGCACAGGAATGGCTGGGTTGCTGGGAGCTGGACTCTTCATCATCTTTGGCAAGTGCATTCCTATTCTATCTTCTGTCTTCTTCCTCAGCTGTTCATCATCTTTGGTGAGAATATATTCGTTCCTTGTCTATCTTCTGTCTTCTCCTTCAACTATTGGTTTAGCAGGTGGTGATGGGGAAAGAACAATTTAAAGTTACTAATAAGATTCCTGAGTACCTCAAGTCTTTTCCCTGTCCCTTCATGCCTTTCATAGGCAACCAAGGGGATGTGGCAAGGAAAGTGTAGAGGGTGTGGCAAGGAAAATACGGGATCTGGCAGAGCTTCTTGTCTCATTTCTTACATAAGGCATTTCAGTATGTTTGGTTTTGAGTATTTTTAATCAAAAATAAGTTTGAAGGTAAAAATGAAATATATAGTTTTGACTACTATCTAATTCTTCTTTGCAGGCTGTGTTGTACAAAACACAACCAAGGCTGAGGACAAACAAGATCAACTAAAAGAATTGGACAGGTAAGTTTCATTGACATGCTGACCAAAAATATACATTTGTTATGTTTTGTGATGGTCAAGATAATTACTTTAAGAGACAGTGCACATTATTTTTTAGATCTTCCCATTTTCTTTAAAGATTTACTGTACTATGTAATGTTCAAATGCGCATTGCATCTTTTTAGAAATAAAGGAAAAGCTACATATGACTGAATCTGTGCCTTTGTATATGTCAGTTTTGAGTTTGAAACAAAACAGAATGATGGTTGGTTACTACAAGTCTGAGAGAATTGTTGAGAATTTTAGAGAAATATTTAATTTATATTGTTCTTGCTTTAATTTTTAACAAACTTTAATGATGCTATTTAAAAAACAATTAAAATAGTATTAAAATTGCTAACATATAAATAAATAGCACTTGGAGTTTGTTTTTATAACGTAATGTAATTATGCTAAATGTGGGTGTGTTTCAAAGAAAGATCGATAATTATCTATTATTTTCCAGCACTGAATTCCATTAAACATGATGGTTATTTCCAGGTATGCTTTCCTGCTGACCATGCCAGTGTTGCTGATCTACTGGGTGGCACAATATAACATTGGTGTTATTTCCAGGTATGCCTTCCTGCTGACCATGCCAGTGGCTCTGATCTACTGGGTGACACAATATAACATTGGTGTTATTTCCAGGTATGCCTTCCTGCTGACCATGCCAGTGGTGCTGATCTACTGGATGGCACAATATAACATTGGTGTGATTTCCAGGTATGCCTTCCTGCTGACCATGCCAGTGGTGCTGATCTACTGGGTGTCATTCTTCTTCATTGTGAAGGCTCCACACAAACACAGGGCAGAAAGGATACAGAGGATTGAGAAAAGTAGTGTACCGTATAAACCCCTCGTTGCCTCTGGCTCAGAGAACAACATACAGTATCCCACACTGCTAAAACCAGATGAAGAGGCAGATTTCCATTGTAAATGTTTTTCCTGAATAGAATAGATAAACAGTATGTGGTTTAATCAGCCATGAGTAGCTAGTAAAGAAGGTTTTGTTGCTGGTTGAAACAAATCAAGTCACAGTACTAGTGCCATCATGACTGTTACTCAAGCCCTTATGGTGATTTCCAATTACACTTAGTGTGTTCAGGTATGGAAAAGTGTTTTAGAAATGAAGTGACTTGCCCAATAGTGTAGTAATCTCCTGTCAGTGGAGACCTACTTGTAGCTCCATGGCTGGCTGAGATAGTAATATGAACTGTCACAACCAGGGAGGAATTGGGCCTACAGAATTGAGCTATAGTCAGTGTAAAAATTGTGGACTTGAACATTACCCAGCTAAACATCACTATGAAATTATTTTTTTCATTGCAGACAGATCCTCCTCTGAACACCCAGAAGATGACACAACTGGCGACGGTGCAGGTCACAGTGTCACTGGTCATCAGTATATCACCTCTGTCCCTGTGTTACTACCTCCAGAGACACGTCCTCAGAGATACTGGAGGTGTTTTAAACTGGTTATATGGCACAGTATCAATGTAAGCAGTGCCCCCACCCCAACACCAACCTCCCACTCAATTGCTACAGCTAGGTATAGTAGATTATTATATTTTCTAAAAAGATGACAACTGTTTCTGGATTACACTATACAAGTACATATCCTGTGTATATTTCCAGTTAAGCTTGGTGTATCTGTTTGAATATGTGGCCAGAGCTTGTGCCTCCAAAGTGGAAGCAAAGAGTGCGTATAATGTGGGCTGTCCAGAGTTTTATGCAGCATTGCAGTTTTGCTACCAGGTAACCCAGTTATATATATAAACTTCAGCTTGGTTTACATATGATCTTTACACCCCAGGGGCACAGTGTAGTAATTGTCACAGCAGTGGTTTACATGAATGTACGATACCCTTGACTGATCAGACATGTGCCCCTATACCTTCATGCCAGTAAATGTAGGGACGGCCAAGTGAAGGTGAATTCATATATAACCTTGGATTTTTTTTTTTTTTTTTTTTTTGCAACAAATCAGGTACTTTCCTGCATACAGTGTTAGAAAATTCAAACTAAAAAAATCCATAGTGATATTTAAAAACATTAATACAAAGTGGATTCTTTTGTTGTGCATTGATTGGGTACAAGATATTTACAATTTTCTTTTATACTTGTTTTATAAATTTGAAAGATTATCCATAGCAATTCAATTTTTTACATAATATTAAAGTGGCATATTTGGACCACTCCCTTGGTTCCTAATAATTCAGTATTCTAACTGTCTGTGTTATCCTCTGTCTGCTGTGTGTTCCAGGCGGGTGTGTTTGCATCCAGGTCTTCAGTACAGATCATCCAGATAAGACGCGTGGAGGTGTTAACACTGTTACAGCTGGTCAACATGGTGGTCTGGCTGCTGGACGTCCATGTAGGTAACACTCAAACTGGACATTTGTGGAGGCTTACATGGAGTCAAAACCATGATAGTTCAATAATGAGTTTAGAAACTTCTCGTTTGCTGTGACATGCTGTGACAGCTTTGACTGTTTTTCATAGATTGTAGGAAAAGAGTGTTACATTACATGTATATAGTAACTAGTAGAAACCTTATTTATTTAAATTTTTACACAAAATTTTTTCAGTTTAAAGTGATTCCCGAGTACCTCCTGCCAGCGTACATGATCTATGTTGGTCTCCTGGGAGGGGCGTCCTACGTAAACATCTTCTACCTCCTGCTGCATGATGGGAAATATCCAGACGAGGACAGAGAAATATGTATCAACATCGCAGGATTGTTTGTCACCCTTGGTAAGAAACTGTCAGAGATTACAGGAAAAAAGATTTAATTGACCTTGTCTCGCTGATAAACTGGAAAACAGTCTGTCAAGGCCTTCTGTATTGAAAGTGATTGAAAAATTGACAAAAATTGATGTTTGAGGTAATTCATTAGTTTTAATTTTATTTTGTAGGGATCACGTCAGCCACAGGATTGGAAACTGCCCTTTTTGAAACAATTTTAAAAGAGGATTAACTCTGTGACATCATTGCTTGTTTTAAAAGATGTGATTGCTGTCAAATACTCATTTAGATGAAGATGGAGATGGAGCTAAGATACTCAAAGAGTTTGCATCCCTATACTGCAATAGGAACTTTCAGAGACAGAATCAAGTCATGGAAGGCACTAGCATGATCTCACTATAATAGTTTCAAAATGTTTATTTCACCAAAAAGTTTATGGCAATGATGATGCTTTGCATGGTCAGTGTTCGGTGTCCTTGGTGATTATATTGGGTATTGTTAGCAAATGACACCATGATTTTCACCAGCAAACGACGTTAGCAGATGGCTCCTTTGGGTCCGTCAGACACACACAGTGGCCGACATATACAGTCAGATCTGTAAAAGAAACTGTCAATTACAACACACAGAAGTACTTTTAAGTAGGACTGTGTCACAAGTTATGTGCATTGCAGCTAAGGTGGAACATAAATGAAACAATCGCTGTTTTTGATGTTATGATGGGGTGCATCTTAAAATTCCAAGTTATTATCAATGAAAGACTGACGTTTATAAAAAAGTAATACTGGTTTAAATGATGTTAATCCAAAGTCGCATTGGTCCAATTAGGGCGCCCTGTGAAGAGAATATCACTGATGAAATTTTGTGTATTTTTATTATAATTATTTTCATGCTGAAATGAATCTTTCTTCTAACGATGTCCCCATATTTGGACAAATGAACTTTATACAAATAAACTAAAAAATGTCCAGACTAGTAATTTGGCAATCTTCCATTAATAACAAATTTGTGTATATTTCAAATATAACAATTATCTCTTTACAGTACATATTAATAGCATTTGTGTTTTCTTACGAAAAAGACCTTTAGGATCCTATAGGACTTTTTCGTTAGGGATGTTTCCCGGTAATAGGACCTCAAATCAAATTTGGGAATTTTGTATAAAAGTAGTCATGAAAGGTGGTCTGGCTGATATTTCATAATAAATGTAAAAAGCACGGCTCACATGCACTGGCCACGTTCACACTGATGACGTTGACACGGATCCACGACGCACTGGGGGCGGCGATTTTCGCATGCTGAAATAAGATGTGATAAAATAAGATGGATTAACGGTATTCTCTTTTTAACACACTATTCTGTCAGGAAGGATCTCCGTTTGCAATGTCAGAACCCCCTGAACCCCCCTCTAAATCTGCCACTGTATTTTTGACACAAGTGGTAGCCAGTTGTATCGTGCGTTTTTAATCATGGCCTGTAATTTACGTTGAAACTTCTACTTGCGATTCACTTGAAAATTGAAAAGATTTTCTATATACGATTTACTTAAAATTTGAAAAGATGCTTTTGACATTCTCAACCCACTTTTTGGTTGCTTGACAGAATAGTCGGGTAATCTTATTTTTGCAGCTTTTTTACCACAGCGTTTTAGTCGCAGTATACTTACCCTGCGGCTTGTTGTTAACACAGAAGAACGCGTCTCCAGACTGGACGATTTGCTGTAGCGTCATAGGCTCGGTACACGTTGAGACAGCTATAAAACATGCTGCCATAAAGAACACCAGAAATGCCACCAAACCTTTTCCTCGCATTTTCTATATTTTCCTGTAATCTGGCTAAAGTACCACTGCTACATGTACGTAGAGACTTAAAGTTCACATTAATTCAATGTGGTGTACGACAGTTATTTTCCCACTGTCACACCACACCTGTACAACACACCTGTACAACACACCTGTCTACTGGTATATTAAACCATAATTATTGCTGAATCAACATTTGAAGTTTGTCGAATGGTGAGCGTCATAATCACGTCAGTAATCAGGAGATGGCACAATGCTTGTGATTGCACGGTTAGGAGTGCCTACATAACAGCAATATTATCATGATGGTGATAATTACAATACTGCAGGTCTGGTGTTGAATTTTTTCAGAGATTCTAAGAATCATGCTTTTTTTTTTTTTTTTTTTATGCAGGCAAAAAACGCCTCTGTAACGAATTGAGTACCGTCGCCAAATTGTAAGAGATAATTGTAATTTGGTAGGATCAGAAATGCTTCTGAAAGTGTGTTAGGTGAGCCGGGAAAAGCGAACGGAGGAATGGCCGTTTGTAACGTGAAAAGTTGGATACAATGGCTTCCAGATGTGTTAAAAGTAAGAACAGACCATATACCGTGATCAGACATATCCACATCAGCCGTGTAACATTCACAGGTCCTCGTAAAAGCGATGTAAAGGTGTGAAGTCTTTTTTTAAAAAACATTGAACGGAACTCTATATAATGTAATTTTCATAAAACAGTCACCTTTCCTTGTTTTTAAATTCTGTTCACTTTGGTGACATAAAATTTATTTTCCAAGGGTTATTACTGGTGATTAGTGTAAACAAGCATCCAACACCTTTTTGTTGGATCCTATCAGTAAACAAGCAATAAAAACATATGTTGTCATGAAAGCAACAACCCATTCTGTTATATAGAAATGACACCGGATATAAATAAACGAGGTAATATTTATTGAATAATCAATGATCTTCATGTGGAACTTAAGTTCCCTGTGTTACACACCCAACCTTCGTGCTATGCATACCAAGATAATTGTGCAGTCGCGTTTACACTGAAGATAGGTTGTTCCTTTTCGACATGAAACTTCTCAGGTTGCGGATCCAGGTTTTCACTGCCAGAAGGCCGGGCCAAGAAGATCGAAACTTTTTTCAATGCAAACGCGACTGGATACCCGCAAACACTAAACAGTTGGTTTAAAGTCTGTGGTGGGACTTAATCAATACCAGTTTCTCCCAGTGTTTGATGCGTTCAAGGATCGGAGTTGAGTAATAAAAGTCCATAGTTTGTGATTACATCACCTAAAACAAAAACGCATTGTCATGGCACGTGTTTGACACTATTTTTGATTTCATTCTTTTCTGCCCCGTCTTTACTCAAAGTACATCCCATAAATACAAGCTATGGCAAACAGGGAGGCGTTTTTATAGGTAATGCAGGCGTAGTTATCTGTCTTGTCGTCCCAGATACACCTGCTCGCCTCCACCATCCCTTGGTTGCCGTTCTGTCCCATTGTCACGTGCACCACAAACTTATAACGCGGGAAATTTAGATCCTTCACTTTGTCTAAAATCTTGTCACAGATTTGCTTAGTAAGCCGAGCAGTCTTTGTAGGGTCGTATTTCATATCTTCAAGGTGTTTCTCCAGCTCCCCTCTCACCGCCTCCTCTACTCGGTAGGACGCAAACTTGGTACCGTCATCCGGGTGCATTTTGTACGTGTTCTCGTACTGTAACTGTATGGCGGGTTTGCTCATCCTCCTCTTTGTCAGCACGTCCTTGGCCACAATACTCATCTTACGTAGTCCAGTCATCACCATCTTCTGTGTGGTCATCTTCCTCAAGTCACCCTTAACATTGGGTCCTCCTGAGGCCACGGACCCGGACTCTGATATGATAGACGCTGCCCGGGGCCGAAATGAGGTGCGGTTACCACTGGGGGAGGCTTCTGTGCGGTCCGTGTGGTCCTTTAATGCCTTCACGCTCAAACTGTCTGTATTCTAAAATGATAAAATGTGTGATCAATACAAGTACGTTTTAATAAAGAGGACAAAGAAAAATGAAGGTTTTGCTTCAAATATTACTGGGAAATATCATCGAGCAAAAAAGTTGTACAAAATACTACACACGTCTAAAGCTAAGCAAACACAAGTTGTGGCGAGGACTTCTTATGTCTACATAACCTTAAACGGCAGACAAATAAATATATAACATCAATAAGCTGGCAGAAAAAAATAATTAGGGAAAAGGATTAAGTTACTGTGAGTTGTGCTGGGGTTGGGTGAAAAAAAAACGTTTGTTTGCTTGCGTTGTATGGCAAATGCGGATAAGCAAAATAAAATCAACACATTGGTGTACCCCTGACACGCCATCACTACATGTTTATCTGAATTCCACGATTCTGAGCGGTTTATAAGTAAACAAGCTACCAAATATGTTTTCTGAACGACCCTTTTGTTTGCAAAGAAAAGCTCACAACAAGGAGGTTTTGGATAGAATAGGTCGCAGACGTCACATGCTGCTCACCGTGACCCGCGTGCTCTCGTGCCCCAACACACAACAACAGGGCGGCACGGGACTGTACTGTTCTTATTTCACCCTGTTCTTAAATAGATATTCCTATTTTTGGCATTTTCTTTGAAAAATTCTTTCTTCCCTATTTTTATGATACAGAGTTGATTTTATATGTCACCTCATGTTGATTGTGGGGGAGAAATAATGAAAAAAGTACGCACTGCGGAACATTTTATGTGGATACATTTGTCCATATTATCTCCTTAGCTGTACATGCAGATTGTAGCTTCTAATATAAAGCTTAGAAGTAAGAAGTAAAAAAACTCACAGTAAACTGAGATACGGTTTTTGTACATGCAATATATGTATTTAGTTACTGTATCATTAACTATTCGGTACAAGAATGGCTTAGGGGTTGTTGGAAAGGCATCTTAGATATAAAATCATTATTTTTTTCTATTTCTATTTATATTATTATTTGCTATAATTTACCACAAAAAGTCCTATTTTTCTCCTTTGTTTTTACCCCTTATGTCGTATTTTCTGGAAGCCTTTTGAAGCACTGCGCCAACCACTGGATGTGATACCGCGCTCCTCTCTCTCCTCTGTAGGGCGTCACTATATTCACTTTAACAAAACCATTAATTTAAAGAATGATCTACAGAATTACAGAGCAGTCGGAAGGGCAACCAGTTTTTTTTAGTGAAACATTTTTAGTTACAAGTTTTAAGTTTCTAAGTATGGGATGTTAGCTGTAAATTAAGAGAACGGTATTATTTAAAATTTTGACGAAACTTACTTCAGAAAATTCTGAAGCATGTTATCAGCTGTGATCGTTTTATTTTTCTTTTAAACCTCTTTTACTGTGTTTACGCATTATCAGCTAAAATATACTTGTTTGAATCCATCTGTGTAAAACTTCTGCATCAGAGGAAAATAAAGCGTGCGAAATAATAAAAAAAAAATAACTAAGGACACATTTATTGGGTCCTTGGTGTAAGCAAGTGTTTTCATATGAAGTGACCTCCAGAAAACCAAATTACGTGTTATCAAAACCTCCCCCATGATCTGGACAGCGCAGAGCGAAGGTGAATAAAATAACAAAAATATTTTTTTACCTGCTCGGCGGCCATGGTTCCACCATCAGCACATCAGCTGTATCAAATTAATATCTGAAATAAACCTCAGTTCTTGTGTCTTAGCTGGGGTGTTGTAAACCCTCTACTACACATATATAACTCCACTGGTACCGGCTGTACTCACAGGTAACTAACCTAGCCCGTCTTAGCCAGTTTACAACAAAGTTCTATAAAGGCGAAAAATAAATACCACGAACAGTTTATTATTCCGCCCCATTCAACATATTATGTGTGTTTTACAAAACCCCCATGCTAGCTCCCCGCTGAACAGTCTTGGTTACTGTTGACTTATTAAGTCGGATTATTTGTCTGAAAGGTGTTTCATAAAAGACAAGCTGATCCTAAGGTGAAAGTTTTTGCTGTTCTTCTAAATGCTTTTATGGCCTAACATAACAACCTTTGTATGCAGAGAGGATTTGATACACACATGAATATGTTCACGATAGTTAAGCCATTGCTGGCGGACACAGATTACGACGAATGTCGTCACAGTGTGTGACACCGGATTACAGTACCGGATGGTCTTTATTTGCCGGCCGCTCTACCTCTTGGTGACCGAATGTTGAACCCTGTCAAAACAGAACAGTGACAGAAGTCACAGCCGTCACCAAGACTTCATACACAATTACTTTTCATGGTCTAATAAAGGTCGATTATAAGTAACAGCTGCAAAACTGTGTATGTAGACGATGTAATATTTTGATTTTCCCTGGACGTTTGTTCTCTCCGACTCGGTGAAATTAAAACCTAGGTGTAATTGAATTTCGTATAACGTTTCCAAACACGTGTGACATACTAAAGCTATTTTTCTGCAAGTTTTGATTTAAAGAAAGAGATAGTTCTCCATTTAAATGATATGTATAGTTATTTCATTTATCGGAAGAGGCAAGACAATCATTTCAAAAATTTAACTCCGACCAACAAAACATCAGTAGCTATCATGCAGTAGTGGAATACAAACAATGTCACTCGCCCGTTTATCAATAATCAAGACTCCCTTCCCAACCATTATCTACCCTTTGCTCAAAAGTATTTGGACAAAATTTAATCACTTGTCAAATCTTCGAGTTTTTTTTCTCTTTTTTATAATTTTGAATGCATGCGAGATGTGAGCGGTAAAGCATCTCCGTAGCCGTGCTACCGGCTTTGATTTAATAAATGTGTTCTTGTTGTCAGTATATGCAAGAAGTTATAAAGAGAAGTTCTCTTTATAACTTCTTGGTATATGGGATTTTACACAGCCGGCTTTTAGGGCCTTTTGTTGGCAGTTTGGCTTAGAATTATCCGCCAATAAGGTGGCAACCTGAATTACATAAAGCAGTACTCCAACAAATAATGCTATAGTTAAACTTAGTCTGCAAACGTTATATGTATGTTTTGCAATGATTCAGATCCCCTGACTATGATTTTTTTTGTCACGATAGTGCCTCCACAGCTACCAATTGGACAGATATCCAAATTACTTTTATGCTAACGCAGCACTTGCTCAACGAGGTCCCTCTCTGCGCCCCCCCCCCCTTCCCATTTAACTTCATTTGTGAAAAATCTCCGAGTGCAACCTCACGCTTCTGTAGTACACTCCTCATGGACAATGCCAACCAGTCAATTCAAAACCGGTGTAACAGGAATGGCAGTCCTAGGGATGAAGTCCGGTGTGCCATACGATTAGTACAGGTTAGGGATAGTTGGAGTACTGAGTCTAATATATTATGGGACGAATGTCACTTGTACAAAGTACTGTGAAACGGACCACCATTCCTGTCATAACGGCTCAATCTCTAATTTCTCTCTCACACAGCAAGCGTTTTTGTTATCGAGGAGAATAGTTTCGCCCTGAAATAATGGCTCAAATAAACAACCTCATTTACTTGAGTCTTGTTAATAAATGGTCCACAGAAACTTCCCCTGATTTATGCTTTTATATTCATGAAAGTGTCTGGTATCTTTTCACGTATATCTAGGGACTTTTCAGTTAGAAAACACATCCTAAAGCCAATTTATAGAATTTTCCACTTTTATTCAATATTCATGTAGAAAATGCAAAGTTTGTTTTCTTCATCTTCCTCCTTCATGTGAATCCTAACTAGGGTCTTGAAATAATGTCAATAGTTCCTGAAACAAAAAGAGAAATAAGTTGATGTCAAATAAGTATACAACAAAACAGATCTTATAGCAGGCATTATGTTAAAATCACCGAGGGATACCAGAAGATTTTTGGCAAAATTCACAAAAGTTGCCACCTGCATTTGTTAAGGACATTTTAAATGGCGTTTGTAAAACAGCACTTATTTCTGCAAAATCTATAAATGAACTCAAGAATCTGAAAAATTGTATAAATCAAGACTTGACTACATAGGGTTGCCCTGCATCTGTGTTATACAATACTCACTTTGGAATGATACCATCCTTCTTTGCCAGCCTTGCAATGCTGTCATCTGATTCACCCTAGTAGCAAAATAATAATAACAATAACATTATATAATAAAAGGAATAAATAAAATGAATTGAAAAAAGATGCATCTATCAAAAAATTCCCAGCAAAAAGTGTAGTAATGAACACAATATTTCCTTTTCATTTTCAAGCCACCGTTTTCATTTATCATGTCAGACTGTACACATGCCACCATATTGCTTTATAAGCCATATGTAGTTAAATACCAGGAGTATGACAAAACTCTATTAATCCCAAAGAAATGCATGTTTACAAACGTTTAATTTCTAGTTTTCATGGATCAATCAAAATCATTGCTCACCATTCTTCTAATCTGGCCGCAGATGGCGTACGTCCTGTTGGAGCCAGTCATACGACCTGTGTTTTCATCAACCTAAACAACATTGGATAAAGATATCTTCATATTTTAACTGAAAAGTAGCACTTAAATGAAAGCTCAAGAGGTCGACTGTAGGCAAATGTTTTAAAATGATTTCTTTATTTATCTAAAACTTATAAAATTGATATTTATTTAATATCATCCTTTAAAAATATCATATTTTCTAACATTATCTTAATTTGTGAAATCCATTTATCTCCACCTAGCTGATTAGAACTTGGCAGCCATTTTCAGAGATTCATAGAATCTCAACAATCACCATTTCAGTTAGAAAGCCAAAAATAAAGATCTGGAAAAAGAAGGAAGTTTGCCTTTGCCTGCTAATGCCATTCAAATATCTTTATCAAAGTTAGTTTGCAGCAAAAGTAAAAATCCCTACTGAACCACCTGTATACATCACACCTACCTCAGCTAGGTTGATCTGGATGGAGGCATGGTCTTTAGCAGCAATGATTCTATTGCTCGCAGAACTGAAAAGATCATGATAAAAATTTAAACTGTATCAAGCGCTGTGAAGAAATATTAGGCCCTAGAATAGTAGAAAAAACTGGTGAGCAAGACCAGGCCTTATAAATAAATTGGGCATTAATTACTAGCACTACTCTATTAGCACTAACACACGTATTAACCACCTAACCCACAAATTAACCAGCACCACCAGAGCAAATAAATGTTAATGCTTTGTATCGCTTTGTTGCTGCTAAATAATTGTACGGTGTGCTGGTTAATTTGTGGGTTTGGTGGTTAATATGGGCGTTTGGGCTAAAAGATCTGGGAGTAGTGTTAGTAAACGCCTCATCCATTTACAACGCCTGAACACAGCAGTATCCGTCTGGCTGGTTAGTTGTAGGGCCATTAACATAATAACGCACAGTAAAAATAAATTTTAGAATAAACCCCATTTTAAAATTCAGCAGTTAAAATAAGAACACTGTTTATTATTATTATTTCAATTGGTCATTTCTTATTATTAGGAGTGAACACGTGTTTTGCACGTTCTCTTACCATTTGCGAGGAACATACATGTCCACGTATTCTCCTGCTTCGTTCTGCATGGTGGTGTTGTATTCAACCTAGAGACGTAAGACAGAGAACAATTGAACATTCATGGAGCTATGTGATATTCTTTTATCGTCAAAAAATGATGGTCAAGTTGAGGATTTGTTTATTTAATGTAGCAATTATCATCTACCTTTCGAACAAAATGGATGCCTACCGGAAAAGGCCGTCCCACAATTCACTGCGAGCAAAGTCACTTGAGTAGTCCCCCATAAAATAATCTTTCATTCCCTTTACTCAAGTTAAATATTATGCCATAAATTTGAACGAATATATATTTTTGTCATATAAGTTATTGTCAAATATGAAATGCTTAAAAAGAAAGTGATGAAAGTACATTAACTGCTATTAAATCATGCTATTTTTGGTACGTAATTGCTGTGAAGAATTTGGCAATCCATATCTGCAAAAGGAAACTCGGTCAGATCGTATCGTATTTCTCTTCAGCAAAGGTGGAGGATGTCGTTGAAGGTATGTTAATTATCATCTTCATGAAATAGTGAGTTTTTCCCAGCGCTTTTTATGGAAGTTGCATGGCAAAACCATTGCTTTATGATAACGCATTAATACAGAGAATTGTTTGTCGCCTTCGTTCACGTTTTGTCTACCGATAGTATTGCTGTCAAATACTCGCAGGTTTACACGCACGCAACTGTAGTGTTGTATTCAATTCATTAACGGCATGTAGCTATATGTATGTGTATACATGTAAATATGTCAAATTAACCACTTATGGGACATGGCTGACGGGTGAGAGTCGTTCTATAAGTCAAAGTTAATTTTTGAAACTCTCCACACAAAGGACACGCACACCGTCTCCTCACACCATGTTAGGTGTTTATTAAGTGGTTCACTGTCATACAGAAAGAGAGTCCTTATTGCACATTTGGGTCGTCCTCCTAAGCCCCAACCTTCAGATCTAATTGTGGTACTTTCCCACATCAAGTCCCCATGTGTCATTCTGTAAGAGATTTTTTTTGTGCTGGGACCCAACTCCGTAGCCACAGTTTTGTGTGTGGATAAAACATTAAACTCTAGGGCCATTACACATTACATCTTTGGTGAACAAACACTTGGGTTTAGTAATGACAATTACCCAAGAGCATCCACTTTTTTTTGCACCCATTCTAATACATATACCAGCACATGAACAATCCAACTGAAAGACTTCTGTCAATTTTTTTGTCATTAATTTCTGGAAATTACCCCAACCACCCCAAAGCTGGTCATTGGAAGTGATGAGGAAAAGGCAGTTTCAAAAAGACCTGACTCTATCTTTGGGAATTCAGATCATATGTCATGTCATTGGCACCAGTTAACTTTTTAAAAGACAATGCTGGCAATTATACAAAAGAAAGACAATAATTTTGGCTTAATTTGCCAAAACAGGATACCCTCTAACACACAAGCCATTTTCAAGATAAGAACCCAGGTAGTATTAAAGACCACTGAGAACCAGTAGAAGTAAAAAGTCGCTGTAAAAAATGAGAGGTGACATAAAGAGATTGTGCAGTCAAAGCCTGCTGTACACTGAAAACATTGTCATCATAATAATATCTTCTAGGTGATCATGTCTCCCAAATATATGCTTTACCTACTAACTTAATTTCAAATGATGACCTTTTTTGCTTTTAAAATGAATTGGAATGAAGTTTCATTTTATTAGGTAGTTATCAGTAAAGTACACAGCTGAAATGTATGTGTACCTGTATTTTGGCAGAACACATGTACAGGTGTATGCCCCATTTAAGCTGTAACAGCTAGCTGTGTTACCAGCATGGTGCTGATCATGTTGCTATTTATAACAGTCACTTTTGGTGAGTCACTCTACTAGTATTTGAAAATCTTCGGCTCTGTACATCATACTAATAAATAAAGAGATATAACTTTGCCATGATTTACATTTTACAGAAGGAGACACCCTCTGACCAGCTTCTCCACCTGGCGTCATTGCAGGGGAATTTGGAGCAGCTGAGGAAAGTATTGGACAGCGGCAGAGTTCATGTAGACTGCAAAGATAAAGTAAGAATAAGTTGATGTGAAATCACTGTTAAGGTTTAAGACAAACTCACTTAAAATGTCTTTATCAGATGCAAATTACTCTACATTTTAGTCATTGTAGATTACTACCCTCTACCAGGGTGAGTGATAGATTTTTTACAGATATTCACAGATATGTCTCTAGCTAGATAGATGGTCATTTTCAGCTAAACCCACCCTGTTGAGGAATCCCATGTGGGAGCAATTATCTCTGCCCGCGCGCCAAAGGCTTTGTACTTGCTCTGCATGAGCTTTGCTTCACAACCATGTGATAACTGCTCGTTACGCAACCAGTCTAAGGCTTTTTTATCTGTCACAGAAGAGCAAGTGATTGAAGTCAGAGTAATTAACTGTCTTGATTGCTGTCACGCAGACTTAGACTGGACCTGCTAAGTGGCAGTGCCTGAGCAGTTATGCAAACGATTATCAGCCATGTAATCAGCCTTGAGATTCCTCAACAGGGTGAGTTCAGCTGTAAATGACTATCTATCTAGCTAGAGACATATCTGTGAATATCTGTAAAAAAATCTATCACTCGCCCTGGTAGAGGGTAGTAGATTACGATAGTGGAATCTATTTATCTCCTGTTGGACATGTGATTGTATTACCTCTTTTTGATTTTTTCCTCAATTTTAGGAGGGGACAACTCCCCTTATCTTAGCCTCTGCTAACAATCACCTGGACTGTGTTAAAGAACTCCTAAAACAAGGGGCTGACCCTGGAGCAAGGAGATTGGTAAGACAACACGTACAGCTTGTCATTTCCAATACATTGTCATACCCAGTATACCGGTATCTAAATAGCAAAGGTAACAGACCTAATGCCTCCTGAAGGTTTGCAGCAATAAAGAACAGCTGTGCTTGCCAAACAGTGACACACTGTGTTTTATATCCCAGGTTTATGACTTGCTTGGATCTAAATTGACCAGGTTGTTGCCCCTGGGGCTGATGGAAATGATCATAAATACATGATGTGAAATTTACAAGGGAATTCTGATAAATGCAGGTTGTAAAGCAGCAGTCAGCACTGGTTTTTACATTTTATTGACTTATTATAGTGTGGTGATAAACATAATAAGCATATTGTTTTACAGTATCAGTGTGATGAGCAACATAATAAGCAGCTTATTATAAGCATATTGTTTTATATTGTCAACTTGTTTTTGAAATGCATAAGAGATTGAAATAGTTTTTTTTTCTTTTGCCAGACTGGTACATGTGCATTGTTCTTTGCTGCTCAAGGAGGCTATTTAGACATAGTGAAGGAACTGCTGGAGAATGGGGCACCTGTTGACCTGCCCAGCTATGTAAGTTGACCTGTACAACTATGTAAATAAAACAACAATTTTGCCAGTTTAATTTATAATAACAGAAATCAGACTAACTGAAATATTTTTTAGTAATAATATAGGGTTAGTTTAATAAATTAATTTATATTGCATTAAGACAGATAAATTTGCTTGCCATGAGAGAAGATTTATGTAAGATGATGCTGTGTTTCAGGATGGAGGTACACCTTTATTTGTGGCCTGTCAGTGTAACCACTTAGATGTGGCTGAGGAACTGATAGCCCGCGGAGCAGACATTCAGGCAGAGATGATAGATGGAGCCACTTCACTGTTCATAGCAGCACAGAATGGACATTTGAAAATGGTGAAATTCTTACTCTCCAAGGGAGCAAAAGCCAATGCAAGGAGAAAGGTGATTGTTATTTAGATTGAACATTGCCAGCTATCTACCACACAAAATTTCTAGTATTTTATGTCAAATACATGTTTATTTGTTTAATTTTTTATCTTGATCAAAAGCTGTCATCAGTAATATTATTGTTTGTGTCCACAGGATGGCGCCAGTGCTCTGTGGATAGCCTGTCAGATGGGGCATGTCACAGTTGTGAAGGAACTCATTGATGCTGGTGCAGAGGTTGACTGTGTTAGAGAAGTAAGTTTAGATTGTATTAGGGAAGTAAGTTTAGATTGTGTTAGAGAANCCCCCCCCTTAATCACCAATCACGAGGAATTAAAACAGGTCAATCACCAATTATGAAGATATATTCAGAAGACTGAGAAGATGGCCTCCATCTGCCCCTGTTTCAGTAACCACTATCCAGATACTCAGTTCCTTTTAACTTAAACACAACAGGAAAGTGCCTCTGAGCCCTAATTATCCATGCTGTAGTATTATTCTTTGTGCTTGTGTACCTACTGTAGATGTTTCAGTTTACTGTAGAATGAAAAGCTATTTGTCTACTGCCATTTTCAGGTATGGCCAGAGGAACTTTGTTGGCCTGGTCTTTGGAGCCAATGTTGCTGCAGCTTTTGTTGTCAAATGTAAGTTATAAAATTTGAACTTTTGTACCTTGCAGAGCTTTTTGTGATAAAATGTAGCTGACTTTTTAGTATTTATGGTACACAACTTTTTAAAAAATGGCACTGTTCACATTGCATTTCACACAAATAAGTCAGAGACATGACTTTGAAATGGATTATTGAATGGAAATGTTTTCTTTTTAAGCTTTGAACACATTCTTTCTGCTGAAAGTTCCATATGCTATAAGGATTGTGATCAATGGACTTCTGATGTTAGGAGGTGAGTTTGGTTGATGGTACCTGGGGCCGGTTTCACAAAGCAGTAGTTAGTTAGAACAACTAACTACTGAACTACCTCGCTAACGAGAAAACTTAGCGATTTTCGAGGGGTGTTTCACGAAGCAGTAGTTAACTTATCGCTAAGTTCAAGCGTAAAGTTCGGTCGCTAGTTTTCTCGTTACTCACTGTAGTCTCGAAACCATCTGCCGGAAGTGGAACTCTTGCGTAAACGTGTCACGAAAGCACTAACTCTCCAATTTTTGGTGGCTGGAAATGCATAAGAACGTCTGCTTTGAGGTCGTCGTAAAGGATCTCCACCACCTTTTTGCCGCTCTTTTTGTCACAGCTAGGCGCAACCTCTCGTAAATTGCATCATCGTATGTATATAATAATAGATCCTGCCTTTCATGAAAACGTCGTAGTCTACGTTGCCGTCTGACGGTATGGATAGCAAGAAAGGTAGCCGCCATATTGGATACAAAGTTAAACGACAGACAACGGTAACTAAGCAACCTTTTTATTTCACTCATTACGCATGCGTACGATGAAACTCTAGAGTTAGTGACTGGTCTGACCAGTCGTTAAATATCCATGGTAACAACGAGAAAATAACGAGCGAGAGAACTAGCGACTGCTTCGTGAAACGGCACTATAACTAGCGAGAGGCTAACTACCGATCGCTAACTAACTACTGCTTTGTGAAACCGGCCCCTGGTATTTCTTCTATTTTGAATGGAGATTGGAAATGGAAAGGTATTGTTCACACTGGACTAGTACATCACTACATTGTGCAGTTACTCTAGTCTTGAAAGATTGTTCCACCAAAGACCCGGGCCATTGATCCACACTGTTACTAACTAGTGTTACTAACCATACCAAGTATTCACTGTTCAGTGGAGGTGTCTCACAGACAGCTCACTTATCTGATTTAATATTGGGAGAAATATGATTTCAATTACAAACAGATGAAAATAATAATGATAGGATCGGGAAAATAATTTAAAAAATTAATTAGACAACATTTTATTCCTTTAATGTCCTTTTTTAACTTGTCTGTTTTATCTGGATTTGCTTCATATTATTTAACAAACTTGTGGATATTATTTGCAAATATCACCTATTTAAAATAATACTGTTAAATTAACTGAGCCTTTATTTCAAGAAGTTTGCCTCTGTGTTTCAGGTTTGCTTGGCATAGCTTTCTCTTCATCTTTTGGCATGGCCCTTGCATGTATTGTGAGTCTTTACCTTTTCATAACTATTTTTGTAACATTCTGAGGATTAATATTAATATTTTTATTTTTCACTTATGAAGTGCTGTGTGTTTCTTGTTTCCTAGACATTGCCTGGTGACTATATGTCCTTATATAGTGCTGTAGCTATGCAGATGAAGCCTTTAACCTTCTTGCATGCAAATAATACTAGTATATCCACCTTAAGATTTGGGGCAGTCTTTTTTAATCCAATTTTTGCATAGAGTGTTATATGTGGCTGTTTTTTTTTTTTTTTTGCTTTGCTTTGCTTTCCTTGTATTTTCTATCTTGAAATGTCAAATAGTGTAGCTTTTATTGATAATTAACAGCAGTCACCTGTTACTGTGTTAGTGTTAGTGTTAGTGCGATGTAACTCCACAACAATTCCTGGCAGTAAGAGCTCTCCTGTTTTCTAACCAGGCTATTGTAGTTTCAAAGACTCCATCTATAAAACGTTAACTTGTAGAGCAAAGACTTTCTTTTAGTACCAGATGTATCATTATGTTACAGGTGGTAGCAGGGTCCAGTGCAGCATTTGGAGAGAAGTAAGTCTGTCTGGCATGCCTCATTATACCTCCACATATCTGCAGCCGTCTTGTGATTTAGTTCAGTAATATTTCATGCCAGATAGGATCCCTAAACCAAAAATCAGTTTTAATCACAACAATCCGTCCAAATCACAGATATCTGTCTTAATCACTCCAGTGGACTTCTCAGTCCAAATGTGTTATATGCGAATTCTGCTTTTAAGAATTTCTGTAAAGAATGAATATGCACAGATGATAGAGTATGGAAAGTCTTAAAGTTGACTTATAACTGATAACACTTGTCAGAATCCCATTATTTTCCAGTGTCCTCCTTGGTTACCTGTCCAGGTTTCCTAGCAAGCTGGTCAATGCATATGCTAGTGGCACAGGAATGGCGGGGTTGCTGGGAGCTGGACTCTTCATCATCTTTGGCAAGTGCATTACTAATCTATCTTCTGTCTTCTTCCTCAGCTGTTCATCATCTTTGGTGAGAACTTTCACATTCCTTGCCCATCTTCTGTCTTCTTTTCAGCTATTGATTTAGCAGGTAATGATGGGGAAAGGACTGCTGAAAGTTAAGGTACTAATAAGGTTGTCTCAATTCTTTTCCCTGTCCCTTCATGCCTTTCATAAGCAGCCAAGGGGGTGTGGCATGGCAAATATAGGGGGTGTGGCAATGCACTGACACAATTGTGTCAAGCATTGACTAATATCTAATTCTTCTTTGCAGGCTGTGTTGTACAAAACACAACCAAGGCTGAGGACAAACAAGATCAACTGAAAGAATTGGACAGGTAAGTTTCATTGACATGCTGACCAAAACTATACTCTTGTTATGTTTTGTGATGGTCAAGATAATTACTTTAAGAGACAGTGCACATTATTTTTTAGGTCTTCCCATTTTCTTTAAAGATTTACTGTACCATGTAATGTTCAAATGCACATTGGATCTTTTTAGAAATAATGGAAAAGCTACATATGACTGAATCTGTGCCTTTGTATATGTCAGTTTTGAGTTTGAAACAAAACAGAATGATGGTTGGTTACTACAAGTCTGAGAGAATTGTTGAGAATTTTAGAGAAATATTTAATTTATATTGTTCTTGCTTTAATTTTTAACACACTTTAGTGATGCTATTTAAAAAACAATTAAAATAGTATTAAATTTGCTAACATATAAATAAATAGCACTTGGAGTTTGTTTTTATAACGTAATGTAATTATGCTAAATGTGGGTGTGTTTCAAAGAAAGATCGATAATTATCTATTATTTTCCAGCACTGAATTCCATTAAACATGATGGTTATTTCCAGGTATGCTTTCCTGCTGACCATGCCAGTGTTGCTGATCTACTGGGTGGCACAATATAACATTGGTGTTATTTCCAGGTATGCCTTCCTGCTGACCATGCCAGTGGCTCTGATCTACTGGGTGACACAATATAACATTGGTGTTATTTCCAGGTATACCTTCCTGCTGACCATGCCAGTGGTGCTGATCTACTGGGTGACACAATATAACATTGGTGTTATTTCCAGGTATGCCTTCCTGCTGACCATGCCAGTGGTGTTGATCTACTGTCTGGCACAATATAACATTGGTGTTATTTCCAGGTATGCCTTCCTGCTGACCATGCCAGTGGTGCTGATCTACTGGGTGTCATTCTTCTTCATTGTGAAGGCTCCACACAAACACAGGGCAGAAAGGATACAGAGGATTGAGAAAAGTAGTGTACCGTATAAACCCCTCATTGCCTCTGGCTCAGAGAACAACATACAGTATCCCACACTGCTAAAACCAGATGAAGAGGCAGATTTCCATTGTAAATGTTTTTTCCTGAATAGAATAGATAAATAGTATGTAGTTTAATCAGCCATGGGTAGCTAGTAAAGAAGGTTTTGTTGCTGGTTGAAACAAATCAAGTCACAGTACTAGTGCCATCATGACTGTTACTCAAGCCCTTATGGTGATTTCCAATTACACTTAGTGTGTTCAGGTATGGAAAAGTGTATGTAGAAATGAAGTGGCTTGCCTAATAGTGTAGAAATCTCCTGTTAGTGGAGACCTACTTGTAGTTACATGGCTGGCTAAGATAGTAATATGAGTTGTCACAACCAGGGAGGAATTTGGCCTACAGAATTGAGCTATAGTCAGTGTAAAAATTGTGGACTTAAACATTACCCAGCTAAACGTCACTATGAAATTATTTTTTTCATTGCAGACAGATCCTCCTCTGAACACCCAGAAGATGACACAACTGGCGACGGTGCAGGTCACAGTGTCACTGGTCATCAGTATATCACCTCTGTCCCTGTGCTACTACCTCCAGAGACACGTCCTCAGAGATACTGGAGGTGCTTTAAACTGGTTATATGGCACAGTATCAATGTAAGCAGTACCCCCACCCCAACACCAACCTCCCACTCAATTGCTACAGCTAGGTATAGTAGATTATTATATTTTCTAAAAAGATGACAACTGTTTCTGGATTACACTATACAAGTACATATCCTGTGTATATTTCCAGTTAAGCTTGGTGTATCTGTTTGAATATGTGGCCAGAGCTTGTGCCTCCAAAGTGGAAGCAAAGAGTGCGTATAATGTGGGCTGTCCAGAGTTTTATGCAGCATTGCAGTTTTGCTACCAGGTAACCCAGTTATATGTAAACTTCAGCTTGGTTTACATATGATCTTTACACCCCAGGGGCACAGTGTAGTAATTGTCACAGCAGTGGTTTACATGAATGTACGATACCCTTGACTGATCAGACATGTGCCCCTATACCTTCATGCCAGTAAATGTAGGGACGGCCAGGTGAAGGTGAATTCATATATAACCTTGGATTTTTTTTTTTTTTTTTTTTTTTGCAACAAATCAGGTACTTTCCTGCATACAGTGTTAGAAAATTCAAACTAAAAAAATCCATAGTGATATTTAAAAACATTAATACAAATTGGATTCTTTTGTTGTGCATTGATTGGGTACAAGATATTTACAATTTTCTTTTATACTTGTTTTATAAATTTGAAAGATTATCCATAGCAATTCAATTTTTTACATAATAATAAAGTGGCATATTTGGACCACTCCCTTGGTTCCTAATAATTCAGTATTCTAACTGTCTGTGTTATCCTCTGTCTGCTGTGTGTTCCAGGCGGGTGTGTTTGCATCCAGGTCTTCAGTACAGATCATCCAGATAAGACGCGTGGAGGTGTTAACACTGTTACAGCTGGTCAACATGGTGGTCTGGCTGCTGGATGTCCATGTAGGTAACACTCAAACTGGACATTTGTGGAGGCTTACATGGAGTCAAAACCATGATAGTTCAATAATAAGTTTAGAAACTTCTCGTTTGCTGTGACATGCTGTGACAGCTTTGATTGTTTTTCATAGATTGTAGGAAAAGAGTGTTACATTACATGTATATAGTAACTAGTAGAAACCTTATTTATTTCAATTTTTACACAAAATTTTTTCAGTTTAAAGTGATTCCCGAGTACCTCCTGCCAGCGTACATGATCTATGTTGGTCTCCTGGGAGGGGCGTCCTACGTAAACATCTTCTACCTCCTGCTGCATGATGGGAAATATCCAGACGAGGACAGAGAAATATGTATCAACATCGCAGGATTGTTTGTCACCCTTGGTAAGAAACTGTTATAGATTACAGGAAAAAAAGATTGAATTGACCTTGTCTCGCTGATAAACTGGAAAACAGTCTGTTAAGGCCTTCTGTATTGAAAGTGATTGAAAAATTGACAAAAATTGATGTTTGATGCAATTCATTAGTTTTAATTTTTATTTTGTAGGGATCACATCAGCCACAGGATTGGAAACTGCACTTTTTGAAACAATCTTAAAAGAGGATTAACTCTGTGACATCATTGCTTGTTTTAAAAGATGTGATTGCTGTCAAATACTCATTTAGATGAAGATGAAGATGGAACTAAGAAACTAGTAGTGTTTGCATCCCTATACTGCAATAGGTACTTTCAGAGGCAGAATCAAGTCATGGAAGGCACTAGCATGATCTCACTATAATAGTTTCAAAATGTTTATTTCACCAAAAAGTTTGTGGCAATGATGATGCTTTGCATGGTCAGTGTTCGGTGTCCTTGGTGATTATATTGGGTATTGTTAGCAAATGACACCATGATTTTCACCAGCAGACGACGTTAGCAGATGGCTCCTTTGGGTCCGTCAGACACACACAGTGGCCGACATATACAGTCAGATCTGTAAAAGAAACTGTCAATTACAACACACAGAAGTACTTTTAAGTAGGACTGTGTCACAAGTTATGTGCATTGCAGCTAAGGTGGAACATAAATGAAACAATCGCTGTGTTTTTGATGTTATGATGGGGTGCATCTTAAAATTCCAAGTAATTATCAATGAAAGACTGACGATTATAAAAAAGTAATACTAGTTTAAATGATGTTAATCCAAAGTCTCATTGGTCCAATATAGGGCGCCCTGTGAAGAGGGTATCACTGATGAAATTTTGTGTATTTTTATTATAATTATTTTCATGCTGAAATGAATCTTACTTCTGACGATGTCCCCACGTTTGGACAAATGAACATTTATACAAATAAACTAAAAAATGTCCAGACAAGTAATTTGGCAATCTTCCATTAATAACAAATTTGTGTATATTTCAAATATAACAATTATCTCTTTACAGTACATATTAATAGCATGTGTGTTTTCTTACGAAAAAGACCTTTAGGATCCTATAGGACTTTTTCGTTAGGGATGTTTCCCGGTAATAGGACCTCAAATCAAATTTGGGAATTTTGTATAAAAGTAGTCATGAAAGGCGGTCTGGCTGATATTTCATAATAAATGTAAAAAGCGCGGCTCACATGCACTGGCCACGTTCACACTGATGACGTTGACACGGATCCACGACGCATTGGGGGCGGCGATTTTCGCATGCTGAAATAAGATGTGATAAAATAAGATGGATTAACGGTATTCTCTTTTTAACACACTATTCTGTCAGGAAGGATCTCCGTTTGCAATGTCAGGATCCCCCTGAACCCCCCTCTAAATCTGCCACTGTATTTTTGACATTCTCAACCCACTTTTTGGTTGCTTGACAGAATAGTCGGGTAATCTTATTTTTGCAGCTTTTTTACCACAGCGTTTTAGTCGCAGTAAACTTACCCTGCGGCTTGTTGTTAACACAGAAGAACGCGTCTCCAGACTGGACTATTTGTTGTAGCGTCATAGGCTCGGTACACGTTGAGACAGCTATAAAACATGCCGCCATAAAGAACACCAGAAATGCCACCAAACCTTTTCCTCGCATTTTCTATATTTTCCTGTAATCTGGCTAAAGTACCACTGCTACATGTACGTAGAGACTTAAAGTTCACATTAATTCAACGTGGTGTACGACATTTATTTTCCCACTGTCACATCACACCTGTACAACACACCTGTACAACACACCTGTCTACTGGTATATTAAACCATAATTATTGCTCAATCAGCACTTGAAGTTTGTCGATTGGTGAGCGTCACAATCACGCTTGTGATTGCACGGTTGGGAGTCCCTACATAACAGTAATATTATCATGATGGTGATAATTACAATACTGCTGGTCTGGTGTTGAATTTTCAGATATTCTAAGAATCTTTTTTTTTTTTTTTTTTTTTTTTTTTATGCAGGCAAAAAACGCCTCTGAAACGAATTGAGTACCATCGCCAAATTGTAAGAGATAATTATAATTTGGTAGGATCAGAAATGCTTCTGAAAGTGTGTTAGGTGAGCAGGGAAAAGCGAACGAAGGTATGGCCGTTTGTGACGTGAAAAGTTGGATACAATGGCTTTCAGATGTGTTAAAAGTAAGAACAGACCATATATCTTAACCAGACATATCCATCCCTACGTCAGCCGTGTAACATTCACAGATCCTCGTAACAGCGATGTAAAGGTGTGAAGTCTTTTTAAAAAAACATTGAACGGAACGCTATATAATGTAATTTTCATAAAACAGCCCACCTTTCCTTGTTTTTAAATTCTGATCACTTTGGTGACATAAAATTTATTTTCCAAGGGTTATTACTGGTGATTAGTGTAAACAAGCATCCTAACCTTTTTGTTGGATCCTATCAGTAAACAAGCAATAAAAACATATGTTGTCATGAAAGCAACAACCCATTCTGTTATATAGAAATGACACTGGATATAACTAAATGAGGTAATATTTATTGAATAATCAATGATTTTTCATGTGGAACTTAAGTTCCCTGTGTTACACACCCAACCTTCGTGCTATGTATACCAAGATAATTGTGCAGTCGCGTTTACACTGAAGATAGGTTGTTCCTTCTCGACATGAAACTTATCAGGTTGCGGATCCAGGTTTTCACTGCCAGAAGGTCGGACCAAGAAGATCGAAACTTTTTTCAGTGCAAACGCGACTGGATACCCGCAAACACTAAACAGTTGGTTTAAAGTCTGTGGTGGGACTTAATCAATACCAGTTTCTCCCAGTGTTTGATGCGTTCAAGGGTCGGAGTTGAGTAATAGAAGTCCAAAGTTTGTGATTACATCACCTAAAACAAAAACGCATTGTCATGGCACGTGTTTGACACTATTTTTGATTTCATTCTTTTCTGCTCCGTCTTTACTCAAAGTACATCCCATAAATACAAGCTATGGCAAACAGGGAGGCGTTTTTATACGTAATGCAGGCGTAGTTATCCGTCTTGTCGTCCCAGATACACCGGCTTGCCTCCACCATCCCCTGGTTGCCGTTCTGGCCCATTGTCACGTGCACCACAAACTTATAACGCGGGAAATTTAGATCCTTCACTTTGTCTAAAATCTTGTCACAGATTTGCTTTGTGAGCCGAGCAGTCTTTGTAGGGTCGTATTTCATATCTTCAAGGTGTTTCTCCAGCTCCCCTCTCACCGCCTCCTCTACTCGGTAGGACGCAAACTTGGTACCGTCATCCGGGTGCATTTTGTACGTGTTCTCGTACTGTAACTGTATGGCGGGTTTGCTCATCCTCCTCTTTGTCAGCACGTCCTTGGCCACAATACTCATCTTACGTAGTCCAGTCATCACCATCTTCTGTGTGGTCATCTTCCTCAAGTCACCCTTAACATTGGGTCCTCCTGAGGCCACGGACCCGGACTCTGAGATGATAGACGCTGCCCGGGGCCGAAATGAGGTGCGGTTACCACTGGGGGAGGCTTCTGTGCGGTCCGTGTGGTCCTTTAATGCCTTCACGCTCAAACTGTCTGTATTCTAAAATGATAAAATGTGTGATCAATACAAGTACGTTTTATTAAAGAGGACAAAGAAAAATGAAGGTTTTGCTTCAAATATTACTGGGAAATATCATCGAGCAAAAAAGTTGTACAAAATACTACACACGTCTAAAGCTAAGCAAACACAAGTTGTGGCGAGGACTTCTTATGTCTACATAACCTTAAACGGCAGACAAATAAATATATAACATCAATAAGCTGGCAGAAAAAAATAATTAGGGAAAAGGATTAAGTTACTGTGAGTTGTGCTGGGGTTGGGTGAAAAAAAAACGTTTGTTTGCTTGCGTTGTATGGCAAATGCGGATAAGCAAAATAAAATCAACACATTGGTGTACCCCTGACACGCCATCACTACATGTTTATCTGAATTCCACGATTCTGAGCGGTTTATAAGTAAACAAGCTACCAAATATGTTTTCTGAACGACCCTTTTGTTTGCAAAGAAAAGCTCACAACAAGGAGGTTTTGGATAGAATAGGTCGCAGACGTCACATGCTGCTCACCGTGACCCGCGTGCTCTCGTGCCCCAACACACAACAACAGGGCGGCACGGGACTGTACTGTTCTTATTTCACCCTGTTCTTAAATAGATATTCCTATTTTTGACATTTTCTTTGAGAAAATTCTTTCTTCCCTATTTTTATGATACAGAGTTGATTTTATATGTCACCTCATGTTGATTGTGGGGGAAAAATAATGAAAAAAGTACGCACTGCGGAACATTTTATGTGGATACATTTGTCCATATTATCTCCTTAGCTGTACATGCAGATTGTAGCTTCTAATATAAAGCTTAGAAGTAAGAAGTAAAAAAACTCACAGTAAACTGAGATACGGTTTTTGTACATGCAATATATGTATTTAGTTACTGTATCATTAACTATTCGGTACAAGAATGGCTTGGGGTTGTTGGAAAGGCATCTTAGATATAAAATCATTATTTTTTTCTATTTCTATTTATATTATTATTTGCTATAATTTACCACAAAAAGTCCTATTTTTCTCCTTTGTTTTTACCCCTTATGTCGTATTTTCTGGAAGCCTTTTGAAGCACTGCGCCAACCACTGGATGTGATACCGCGCTCCTCTCTCTCCTCTGTAGGGCGTCACTATATTCACTTTAACAAAACCATTAATTTAAAGAATGATCTACAGAATTACAGAGCAGTCGGAAGGGCAACCAGTTTTTTTTAGTGAAACATTTTCAGTTACAAGTTTTAAGTTTCTAAGTATGGGATGTTAGCTGTAAATTAAGAGAACGGTATTATTTAAAATTTTGACGAAACTTACTTCAGAAAATTCTGAAGCATGTTATCAGCTGTGATCGTTTTATTTTTCTTTTAAACGTCTTTTACTGTGTTTACGCATTATCAGCTAAAATATACTTGTTTGAATCCATCTGTGTAAAACGTCTGCATCAGAGGAAAATAAAGCGTGCGAAATAATAAAAAAAATAACTAAGGACACATTTATTGGGTACTTGGTGTAAGCAAGTGTTTTCATATGAAGTGACCTCCAGAAAACCAAATTACGTGTTATCAAAACCTCCCCCATGATCTGGACAGAGTGAAGGTGAATAAAATAACAAAAATATTTTTTTACCTGCTCGGCGGCCATGGTTCCACCATCAGCACATCAGCTGTATCAAATTAATATCTGAAATAAACCTCAGTTCTTGTGTCTTAGCTGGGGTGTTGTAAACCCTCTACTACACATATATAACTCCACTGGTACCGGCTGTACTCACAGGTAACTAACCTAGCCCGTCTTAGCCAGTTTACAACAAAGTTCTATAAAGGCGAAAAATAAATACCACGAACAGTTTATTATTCCGCCCTATTCAACATATTATGTGTGTTTTACAAAACCCCCATGCTAGCTCCCCGCTGAACAGTCTTGGTTACTGTTGACTTATTAAGTCGGATTATTTGTCTGAAAGGTGTTTCATAAAAGACAAGCTGATCCCAAGGTGAAAGTTTTTGCTGTTCTTCTAAATGCTTTTATGGTCTAACATAACAACCTTTGTATGCAGAGAGGATTTGATACACACATGAATATGTTCACGAAATTTTAAGCCATTGCTGGCGGACAAGGATTACGACGAATGTCGTCACGGTATGTGACACCGGATTACAATACCGGATGGTCATTATTTGCCGGCCGCTCTACCTCCTGGTGACCGAGTGTTGAACCCTGTCAAAACAGAACGGTGACAGAAGTCACAGCCGTCACCAAGACTTCATACACAATTACTTTTCATGGTCTACTAAAAGTCGATTATAAGTAACAGCTGTAAAACTGTGTATGTAGACGATATAATATTTTGATTTTCCCTGGACGTTTGTTCTCTCCGACTCGGTGAAATTAAAATCTCGGTGTAATTGAATTTCACATAACGTTTCCAAACCGGGTTACATAGTAAAGCTATTTTTCTGCAAGTTTTGATTTATAGAAAGAGATAGTTCTCCATTTAAATGATATGCATAGTTATTTCATTTATCGGAGGAGACAGGACATCATTTAACTCCGAACGACAAAACATCAGTAGCTATCATGTATACTCAAGGAAAAAAGAAACGCAACACTTGGGCTCTATTCCCATAGATTTTAGATCGATCTATCCCCGCGGGGAGTCTCACTAAATTACTTTCAGATAATCCGACTTAAATGTCCGTATCGCCTACTACAAGCTGTAAAGGGGGTAATTAACTTTCGTGTCCGCCCGGCTGACAGCTATTTAGCGTGAACCCCCAGGGAGTTAGGTCGATTTAAAGTAGGTCAATCTAATCTATGGAAATGGGGTGCAAGTTTTGGGAGTTTTTTGGGGGCAGAATAATTTCATTTTTGAGATCCGCCAGTTTTATATGAACCCTACATCCATTTCCAATCCTCAGGCCAACTTTTTCGGCGTTTACACATTTTTGAGTCCAATAACACAGTCAAACAATAGAGCACCCCCCAAACCAAAAGTGACAGGAATTGCAGCGATTTAAAAAATGCGTTCTTTTTGTCTGTATATGGGATTTTACACAGCCGGCTTTTGGGGCCTTTTGTTGGCAGTTTGGCTTAGAAATATCCGCCAATAAGGTGACAACTTGAATTACATAAAGCAGTACTCCAACAAATAATGCTATAGTTAAACTTAGTCTTTAAACGTTATATGTATGTTTTGCAAAGATTCAGATAACCTACTTTAAGAGTACGATTTTTTGACACAACAGTGCCTCCACAGCTACCAATTGGACAGATATCCAAATTATTTTTATGCTAACGCAGCACGTGCTCAACGAGGTCTCTCTCTGCCCCCCCCCCCCTTCTTCCCATTTAACTTCATTTGTGAAAAATCTCTGAGTGCAACCTCACGCTTCTGTAGTACACTCCTCATGGACAATGCCAACCAGTCAATTCAAAACCGGTGTAACAGGAATGGCAGTCCTAGGGATGAAGTCCGGTGTGCCATACGATTAGTACAGGTTAGGGATAGTCGGAGTATTGAGTCTAATATATTATGGGACGAATGTCACTTGTACAAAGTACTGTGGAACGGACAACCATTCCTGTCATATCGGCTTTATCTCTAATTTCTCTCTCACACAGCAAGCGTTTTTGTTATCAAAGAGAATAGGTTCGCCTTGAAATAATGGCGCAAATAAAAACCTCATTTACTTAAGTCTTGTTAGTAAATGGTCCGTAGCAACTTCCCCCTTATTTATGCTTTTATATTCATGAAAGTGTCTTGTATCTTTCCGCTTATATCAAGAGATTTTATAGTTAGAAAACACATTATAAAGCCAATTTATAGTTTTCCACTTTTATTCAATATTCATGTAGAAAATGCAAAGTTTGTTTTCTTCATCTTCCTCCTTTATGTGAATCTTAACTAGGGTCTTGAAATAATGTCAATAGTTCCTGAAACATAAGAGAAATAAGTTGATGTCAAATAAGTATACAACAAAACAGATCTTATAGCAGGCATTATGTTAAAATCGCCGAGGGATACCAGAAGATTTTGGGCAAAATTCACAAAAGTCGCCACCTGCAGTTGGTAAGGACATTTTAAAAGGTGTTTGTAAAACAACACTTATTTCTGCAAAGACTACAAATGAACTCGAGAATCTGAAAATTGTATAAATCAAGACTTGACTACATAGGGTTGTCCCGCATCTGTGTTCTACAATACTCACTTTGGAATGATACCATCCTTCTTTGCCAGCCTTGCAATGCTGTCATCTGATTCACCCTGGTAGCAAAATAATAATAACAATAACATTATATAATAAAAGGAATAAATAAAATGAACTGAAAAAAGATGCATCTATCAAAAAATTCCCAGCAAAAAGTGTACTAATGAACACAATATTTCCTTTTCATTTTCAAGCCACCGTTTTCATTTATCATGTCAGACTGTACACATGCCACCATATTGCTTTCTAAGCCATATGTAGTTAAATACCAGGAGTATGACAAAACTCTATTAATCCCAAAGAAATGCATGTTTACAAACGTTTAATTTCTAGTTTTCATGGATCAATCAAAAACATTGCTCACCATTCGTCTAATCTGGCCGCAGATGGCGTACGTCCTGTTGGAGCCAGTCATACGACCTGTGTTTTCATCAACCTAAACAACATTGGATAAAGATATCTTAATATTTTAACTGAAAAGTAGCACTTTAATGAAGGCTCAAAATGTCGACTGAAGGCAAATGTTTAAAAATGATTTCTCTATTTATTTAAAATGATAAAATTGGTATTTATTTAATATCATCCTTTAAAAATATATTTTCAAACATTATCTTAATTTGTGAAATCCATTTATCTCCACCTAGCTGATTAGAACTCGGCAGCCATTTTCAGAGATTCATACAGAATCTCAACAATCACCCTTTTAGTCAGAAAGTCGAAAATAAAGATCTGGAAAAAGAAGGAAGTTTGCCTTTGCCTGCTAATGTCAATCAAATATCTTTATCAAAGTTAGTTTACACCAAAAGCCAAAATCCCTACTGAACCACCTGTATACATCACACCTACCTCAGCCAGGTTGATCTGGATGGAGGCATGGTCTTTAGCAGCAATGATTCTATTGCTCGCAGAACTGAAAAGATAATGATAAAAAAATTCAACTGTATCAATCGCTGTGCAGAGATATTAGGCCCTAGAATAACAGAAAAACTGGGGAGCAATATACCAGGCCTTATAAACAGATTAGGCATTTACTAGCACTACCCACAGCTCTATTAGCACTAACACCCATATTAACCACCTAACCCACAAATTAAGTTAGGTTTTGATGGTTAACATGGGTGTTAGTGCTAATAGAGCTGTGGGTAGTGCTAGTAAACGCCTGATCCGTTTACAAGGCCTGGACACGTACATGTATCCGTCCGGCTGATTAGTTGTAGGGCCGTTAACATACTAACGCACAGTAAAAATAAATTTTAGAATAAAACCCCTTTCTAAAATTCAGCAGTTAAAACAAGCACACTGTTTATTATTTTAATTGATCATTTCTTATTATTAGGAGTGAACCCGGAGTGAACACGTGTTTTGCACGTTCTCTTACCATTTGCGAGGAACGTACATGTCCACGTATTCTCCTGCTTCGTTCTGCATGGTGGTGTTATCTTCAACCTACAGACGTAAGAGAGAGAATAATTGAATATTCATGGAGCAAACTGATATTCTTTTATCGTCAAAAATGATCGTCAAGTTGTGGATTTGTTTATTTAATGAAGCATGTATCATATCTACCTTCCGAACAAAATGGATGCCTACCGGAAAAGGCCGTCCCACAATTCACTGCGAGCAAAGTCACTTGATTAGTCCCCCATAAAATAATCTTTCATTCCCCTTAATCAAGTTAAATATTATGTCATAAATGTGAACGAATATATGTTTGTCATATCAATCGTTATCATATATGAAATGTTTAAAAAGAATGTGACGAAAGTAAATTATTTGCTGATAAAGTATGCTATTTTTGGTACGTAATTGCTGTGAAGAATTTGGCAATCCATATCTGCAAAAGGAAACTCGGTCAGATCGTATCGTATTTCTCTTCAGCAAAGGTGGAGGATGTCGTTGAAGGTATGTTAATTATCATCTTCATGAAATAGTGAGTTTTTCTCACCGCTTTTTATGGAAGTCGCAAAGCAAAACCATTGCTTTATGATAACGCATTAATACAGAGAATTGTTTGTCGTCTTCGTTCACGTTTTGTTTGCCGATAGCATTGCTGTCAAACACTCACAGAGTTTCACGCACACGATTGTAGTGTTGTATTCAATTCATTGCCGGCATGTAGCTATGTGTATATGTATACATGTAAATATGTCAAATTAACCACTTATGGGACTGACGGGCGAGAGAGTACATTGCTTTATCAGTCAAAGTTAATTTTTGAAACTCTCCACACAGAGGACATGCACACCGTCTCCTCGCACAAAGTTACGTGGTTCACTGTCATACAGAAAGATGGTCCTTATTGCACATTTGGACAAATGAATAAGAAAAGGCATGCCGTCCTCCTGAGCCCCAACCTTCAGATCTAATTGTGGCACTGCATGAATACACCTGTCCCACAGCAAATCCCCATATATGTCATTCTGTAAAAGATTTTTTTTTGTGCTGGGACCCAACTCCGTAGCCACAGTTTTGTGTGTGGATAAAACATTAAAATCTAGGGCCATTACAAATTACGTCTTTGGTGAACAAACAGCAGTTTAGTAAGGGCAATTACCCAAGAGCATCCACTTTTTCTTGCACCCATTTTAATACATGTACAGTACTAGTACATGAACAATCCAACTGAAAGACTTCTGTCAATTTTTTTGTCATTATTTTTGAAAATTACCCCAACCACTCCAAAGCTGGTCATCGGAAGTGATGAGGAAAATGCAGTTTAAAACAGACCCAACTTGATCTTTGGGAATTCAGATCATACAGTATGTCATGTCAGTGGCACCTTTAAAACAATGCAATTTACTTTTTAAAAGACAATGCTGGCAATTATACAAAAGAAAGGCAATAACTTTGTCTTTATTTGCCAAAACTGGATTGATGGACTCCAACTCACAAGCCTTTATGGAGATAAGAACCCAAGCAGTATAAAATACCATTAAGAACAGGGGTGGATTAATTTAGGGCATCTTCTGGGTCTTCCAGAAAACGGTCAGATTTTCAAGTTTACATTGACGGGTATCTAATTTTTTTCTGTCGGAAGATGGTCAAAAATGAAGAACGGATCAACAAAGATAATTTGGAAGACTATCAGAAAATATCTTTGAATCCGCTCCTGGAGAACCAGTAGTGGTAAAAAGTTGCAGTAAAAATGAGAGGTGACATAAAGAGATTGTGCAGTCAAAGCCTGCTGTACACTGAAAACATTGTTATCAGTAAAATACACAGCTGAAATGTAAATGTACCTGTATTTTGGCAGGACACGTGTACAGGTGTATGCCCCATTTAAGCTGTAACTTAAACAGCTAGCTGTGTTACCAGCATGGTGCTGATCATGTAGCTATTTATAACAGTCACTTTTGGTGAGTCACTCTACTAGTATTTGAGAATCTTCAGCTCTGAACATCATACTAATAAATAAAGAGGTATAACTTTGCCATAATTTTACATTTTACAGAAGGAGACACCCTCTGACCAGCTTCTCCACCTGGCGTCATTGCAGGGGAATTTGGAGCAGCTGAGGAAAGTATTGGACAGCGGCAGAGTTCATGTAGACTGCAAAGATAAGGTAAGAACAAGGCGATGTGAAATCACTGTTAAATTTTAAGACAAACTCTCTAAAAATGTCTTTATCAGATGCAAATTACTGTACATTTAAAGTCATTGTAGATTACGATAGTGGAATCTATTTATTTATGTCCAACAGGAGATAAATAGATTCCACTATCATAATCTATTTATCTCCAACAGGAGATAAATAGATTACGATAGTGGAATCTATTTATCTCCTGTTGGACATGTGATTATATTGCCTCTTTTTGATTTTTCCTCAATTTTAGGAGGGGACAACTCCCCTTATCTTAGCCTCTGCTAACAATCACCTGGACTGTGTTAAAGAACTCCTAAAACAAGGGGCTGACCCTGGAGCAAGGAGATTGGTAAGACAACACATACAGCTGGTCATTTCCTATACATTGTCATACCCAGTATATCTAGGGTCTATATAGCACAGGTAACAGACCTAATGCCTCCTGAAGGTTTGCAGTAATAAAGAATAGGTGTGCTTGCCAAACAGTGACACACTGTGTTTTATGTATCTGGTTTATGACTTGCTCGGATCTAAATTGACCAGGTTGTTGCCCCTGGGGCTGATGGAAATGATCATAAATCTATGATGTGAAATTTACAAGGGAATTCTGATAAATGCAGGTTGTAAAGCAGCAGTCAGCACTGGTTTTACATTTTATAGACTTATTATAGTGTGGTGATAAACATAATAAGCATATTGTTTTACAGTATCAGTATCAGTGTGGTGAGCAACATAATAAGCAGCTTATTATAAGCATATTGTTTTATATTATCAACTTGTTTTTAAAATGCATAAGAGATTGATATAATTTTTTTTCTTTTGCCAGACTGGTACATGTGCATTGTTCTTTGCTGCTCAAGGAGGCTATTTAGACATAGTGAAGGAACTGCTGGAGAATGGGGCACCTGTTGACCTGCCCAGCTATGTAAGTTGACCTGCCCAGCTATGTAAGTTGACCTGCATAGCTGTGTAAGTTGACCTATACAACTGTGCAAATAAAACGGCAATTTTGCCAGCTTAATTTATAAGAACAGAAATCAGAATAACTGAAATATTTTTTTTTGGTAATAGTATAGGGTTGGTTTAATAAATAAATTTATATTGCATTAAGACAGGAAAATTTGCTTGCCGTGAGAGAAGATTTATGTAAGTGAATGCTGTGTTTCAGGATGGAGGTACACCTTTGTTTGTGGCCTGTCAGTGTAACCACTTAGATGTGGCTGAGGAACTGATAGCACGCGGAGCAGACATTCAGGCAGAGATGATAGATGGAGCCACTTCACTGTTCATAGCAGCACAGAATGGACATTTGAAAATGGTGAAATTCCTACTCTCCAAGGGAGCAAAAGCCAATGCAAGGAGAAAGGTGATTGTTATTAAGAGTTGACGTTGCCAACTAACTACCTCACAAAATGCCTAGTATTTTATGTCAAATGTATGTTTATTTGTTTATATATTATTAATTTTTAATCTCGATCAAAAGCTGTCATCAGTAATATTAATGTTTGTGTCCACAGGATGGCGCCAGTGCTCTGTGGATAGCCTGTCAGATGGGGCATGTCACAGTTGTGAAGGAACTCATTGATGCTGGTGCAGAGATTGACTGTGTTAGAGAAGTAAGTTTAGATTGTATTAGGGAAGTAAGTTTAGATTGTGTTAGAGAATATAAGTTAAGATTGTGTTAGAGAAGTAAGTTTTGATTAAGTTAGAGAATTAAGTTTAGATTGTATAAGAGAAGTAAGTTAAGATTGTGTTCGAGAATATATTTAGACTGACAGTATAGGTTAGCACGATAGAGTCTGGGAATGGTCCCTAATAGTCTCCATAATCTAATTATCAGCAATGAAGCACTTCATCAATGTTTTATGTTTGAGCTAGGATGGAGCCACCCCATTATTTAAGGCATCCCACAAAGGTCACCTGGAGGTGGTGAAAGAACTGCTGAAATGTAAACCTAACTTGGGAGTGATAAAGGTAGGTGTGCTGTAACATAAGACACATTTGAAAATGTTAAATAAAAATTGTACAAGCCTTAAATTAAGACACGCTTCCAAGGGGATTTGGTTTTGTCAGTTATGTTCATAAAGTAGAGAGAAGACAAGGCAAGGACCTTTATTAATGTAACTGTGTATGTTTCAGAATGGAGAGAGCGCACTTCATGCGGCAGCTTTGTTTGGGCAGTTAAAAATAGTGAAGGAACTCATTCAAGCAGGAGCAAAACTGGATCTAAAAAACAACGTAGGTATATAGTGTTTGATGTGAAGTAATTTCTAAAGAATCTTGAATATGGATCATAAAAAATCTGTTGGAAGTGGGCTACTGTATTATCAGGGGTGTGTAGGGATTGTCATTGACAAAAAATGTCTTATTTGTTTTCCTCAGGATGGCCAGGTGCCGACAGACTTGGCCAGAGAGGCTGGTTATGTGAATGTTGTGGAATACCTAGAAAAACTGGCAGAGATCACCCCCACCTCCACCCCCACCAGCGCCGGTCCCACCGACACCGTCACCATCACCACAGAGAAGACAGCAGCATGAATGGTGACACCTGGTGCACAGAGAGAGAACTACAGACCAGAGCTTATAGAACAGTTTGCTGGCAGCTGGCTGTAGTGCTTGTATTCACTGCCATACTACTGACTTCTGCTAGGAGCACAAACACCAAAGTATATGCAGCTGACAAATCAACTAGAACTATTTGAAGGACAAGATTTGACAAAAACTTCCAAATATTTATAAGTTGCAAGAGATAAGTCAGGTTGAACAAGGATGAGGTTTTGGCAAAATCTCCCAGCATTTACAATAAGTTTCTTGGCAAAATGTTCCAAAATTTACAAGTGGCAGAAGACAGATCCCATGTTGCCAATACCAAAGTAATTGTTTTTATACAGTTATAATTGTCCCTATTGACAGTTATGTGGTCCCTGGTAAGCAGCAGCCACTATGAGATTTGCTTGTATGAATCAGTTAACTTTCCAGTACATAGGATGGCATGGCCTACTTAGCAATGTGATCTGGTATAGCTGGTTAAGATAACAGGAAACTTCTATACATATTGCTGTTGACTGTTCATTTTATTGTGAAGTGCACTGAGAAGTCTGATAGCACAGCATTGCTTTGAATTTGTTTTATGATATTGGATATGTTCCAGCTAGCTCAGTGGATTGACGTATATTCAGACTGTTTCAGTGCTGTAGGCAAATCATGTGACAAATCATTGTCACCAGAGCAGTTGTCATGGTGATTGAACTGCTTCATGTATATTACTTCCTGATTGTTTGTTAATGATTAGTGATGTAAAAACTTAGCATATCAAGGATTAGTTGACAGTCTCCTAGGATCACCATCTCCAAATAGTCCTCAATTTCCATATACCTCTAAACGAACCATAAGTAATTGCCAAAGACCATTTATTTTCATATATGTTGATAACTTATTTATTTGATGGTGGTAGAGTGGGGATGGGGGGGGGGGCTATTAGAAAGCACAAAATCCATGGAATTAAGTCTCGTTTTGAATAGTTTATGCCGACTTGTGCGGCAGTGCTTCCTGTGTGACTAACTAAATATAGAAACAAAGTCCTGCCACTGCTCAAAATACTCTCTGCAGCCTCCATACTAATGTGAAGTATTGGCGTCTCCTCACTTCCCTGTTTTCTAGAGATTGGCTGGATGGGATGTCATTGTAAAAATTCTATGTATTTATTGTTAAACTTGAGCATGATAGACGTTCAGCTGAACATTTCATATCCTACTGCTTGTAAACATTTTATCTAGTCTGCCGTCTGTAGCATGTATGTAATTTATGAATCTCTATTTTAAAGTGTGCAATAGTAAACGTATTAACAGATGTATTATGATGGCTTGAAGTTGAGAATAGGCTCATTGTATGCAGTGAGGTTCTTGCCACGCTTTTTCCAACGTGTACTATGCATGGCGATTACACTCGAAGACGTCTTTTTTTTACATATACAGGTGAGAAAGCCAAGTGTTCGATAGAGTGCAGTCGTGGCTGATGTATCATTTTTGGGTGGATAGTTTGTTAGTGCGTACGTTATTTAAAATGTTGTATATTGTGGTGACAGGTAGGGGTTAGCGCAGATAAAAATATTAAAGACTGGTACATGTACTTAACCAGTTGGTACCTCTCATACAGTTGTATATTGGCACCAACATCGGGAAACGCAGGACCCTTTAAACGGGTGTGTGCATTGCAAATATTTTGTAAGTTTCTAGGCTTTTTATTACGTGATATAGCATTTTGTTGCCGTTTTTGTTCTATTTTATTGTGACTGGCGTCATATTTGACCAGTTCATTTTTTAACGAAAAGTAAAATAAAGTGTTCGTCTTTTGCAAAACCAAGTGTTGTGTTCAATCCGCCAGTGTGGAACTCCCGTGTTTTGTGGAAACCAAGAAGTAACGGCAGTGATCACAAAGTTCAATTATCTGTCCTTTTGAAGCCCAAAGCCTTGAGCTTATCCCTGATCCCTCCGCCCAATTTCCGTATTCTCACTGCGTGTTTCTTTCTCCGGTTTTCCACAGAGGGCGCTCTGAACACCATCTCCGGCATATCTTGGTCGGACTTGATGCGGTACGGCACCAGGCGCATGCCGCGGTCAAAAGTGTGCATTTTGTCGTTAACTTTTTCCAAGTACTCTTTTTCGGTTGCTTCTTGCAAGTGAACAATAACGTCTGAGTGCAGTACGCTCATATCCTTGCGCATCAAGTCTGCTCTTACTGAGAGAAGTCTGAAGTCTGCCTCGAGACCACGTGTTACTTTACGCTGGCGTTTGGCTTCGTCCAGAAGCGACTCCATCTGTCGTTTCATGGTCATATATACATTTTCCAACATACCCAGCTGATTCCTTAATTCAGAATGAGAAAAAGCACATGGTCCATTGGCCTTATAGTCCTCCACAGTAATAGCCCCACACCTCTCTGTCTTCATGGATCGGAGTTCTTTTAAATCTGATTTGAATGGCTTTTTCCAGTCTGAACTTGCAGCAGGCCTGTTTTCCCGTGTTTCCTCAGTGGATATAGGAGATGACGTCAGAATGCGGTCATTGTCTTTCAGATGTGAGGTCATATCATCAGCAACTTCGTTTGGTAGCTGAAAATCTCCACAGGCGATATGTTCAGTAGACTCTGTCATAGCAAAGGCGACATCAATATTATCATCGTTTTCTCTTTTAGGTTTTTCCGAGCGGCATGACCAAGCGCCACTCGTGTCATTTACCTTTGGAGACTTGGAGAAGTTTTCAGCTAATTTATTGTATTTCATGATGTTGTGAGAGACTTGACTGTACTCACCGTCGACTACGTCGCTCTCTGAATATAAAGGACGGGCTTTAACCGTGCTTAAAGCAGGAAAACCCGATACAGAGTTCTGGTCCTCGGTTGTAGGGTTAACTTGAAACCCACTATCCTCAGTTTTGGTGACTCCAGTGTTATCTGAGCGACATGGACGAACATGGACTAGTTTGACTTTCGGGAGATTTGTGTCTAATTCACCGCTAGAACATTTGGAACAGGCATAGGCGTCTGTGGCGTCATGTTCGTCGATGGCATCAGAGTTTTCTGACTTACGCGGTTGGACATGGACCACTCTCACATTCGAACTAATGGTTCTTTTGTTCATTTTTTTGGTATCTGAAAGAGTGCCTGCAAAAACATTTGTTAAAGAAAAAGGGTTCATAAGCATAGAATGAGCTACACACCATCAGGATATAGGCTATCTTAAGTTTGAAAAAAATAAAGAAATCGTAATTAGGGATAGTCCCATGATATGCACGAGAAAAATAGACTACCATTTACGCCTACGTTAAAATTTAAATGGTCTCGGGGAATAAATAAAAAGAGAACATAAAAATGATAAAACGGCCTTTTAATCGAAACATCTTCTCTGTGGTTGATAACATACTGTTTTTGGCATGGAACATACCTACCTTCTAGATCCCGTCTTCCTATGGAACTTCAAATTCTCGAAAAAGCGCTTCTTTGGATGACTGTTTGCATGACATCATCACGTAACGTGCGTCATGTCATGGCTGCGTCACAAATTTACTTTGTATGTATCTGCGTAATAGTTATCAAACAAAATCATGAGAGGAATAGTATATAAGTTCACTGATATTATCTCCTAATGAATTCAGACTAAAAACAGTATTTGCGTGTGTATAATGTATGTGATATATTTTAGTATTCGAACAAAACTTTAGCTGGCAATCGGTGTTCAGAACTGAAATAATCAAAGCTAAAAATGCCACGTTTAGATTTTTTGGCTATCGTAAAGCTCTACGTTTACGTTTGTAACGTCACAGTATGTGCATTCGTAAATTATTACGTCATAATGTGCACAATCCTCGTCTCCATCACAACTTATTTCAGTATGAACAGGCAAGCAGTTCACCCGTCGTCTGCAAACATCTCGGACAGAACATGACCACGACAGCAGAGGACTTCGTGCAGGATTTCATAAAGGACTTGATTAATGTGGAAAACCCCGTGGATTCACCTTGGACGACAGCCTTTCCTATTCGTCTGTGGATTATGGTCCATATGCATCCTCGTGAGGGTGTCATAAGGTGGACCGAAGATGGGAAGGCCGTCGTTATTGACAGTATCGGGTACAAATCTCTGGCCATGGAACAATATGCAGGGTTACTGACCACAAGCAAACTGAAATCTTTGACGAGAAACTTACAAAGATTTGGTTTTCGTAAAGTCTCGACCAGCGGAGCACTTCGGTTTTCAGAGCTTGGATTGCACGAGCCACCGCCACTGAGCGGTCTGATGATATATTTCAGTTCAAACTTCCAGTTCGGCAAGCCAGGACTACTCAGACATTTACTGAGGATCGGATATCAAAGATGGATAGATTTAGAAGAAAAGATATTTGCCTGCGAAAAGAGAGAACGAGTCAACTTTAGAAGAAGTATGCCGGTACTCAACCCTATACTACCTGAACATTTGGTGGAAAACACATACCAAGGAAGTAAGACGATGCCGACGCTCAGCCCTGAATATGGCGCTGATAACACCAATATCAACAATGTCCGCAGTCAGATAGAAGACAACGAGGACCCGGCGGAGGAAGAGACACGTTCCCAAGTCTTTGGTGCTGAATTTGAAATTGATGGTGAAAACAATTTCGATGTTTCGAGTTTTCAGGACTTGTCAAAGGATATTGACAACAAGAACTTTGCAGAAGACGCCGCTTCAAGTGTCCAAGGTACGAACCCTGACATTCTACAAACAAGTCAAGGCAGTGGGGATCGCAATCTATGTGACAAGCATGTTAAACCGGAAGTCAGCGACAACGAGAACCTCGTTAACATGTGCGGCGTTAAACATGCACAGTGTTACAATAATACCAGCACAAACAGTGAAAATGTTGCGACTTCACATGACAAAGTTGGACATGGCTCTCTTGCTACGCAACAGGCTGGCGGTGCTTGTCACATACGTCACCATGGAAAAGAAGACCACGTAAACGAAAGAGAGGATGAGTGTATGACAGCGGAAAGCTCTTTTTATACACAGAGACAAGACACTGAAAGTTTCATAAAACGTTCTAACATCTCGGCAATTCCTGAGAAATCTATCAGAGAAAACAAGGACTTGTTTCGCAGAAATCACACATCTATTCAACATCAGAACGACCGTTTGGCTCACAGCGAACCATCAAGTATACCAGGTATACAGTCAGTTAATCTACCAATCGTGGTTGCAGGTTTAACAAGTGCGCCTTCAGCTACATACTTGACAAGCAATAGTATGACTAAGCCAGGCTCTGTACATGCACTGACAGTCACAGGAACTGCCATGTCAAACCCAGTCGCTTCAATGCCAGCCACACATGTTACCATGCCAGTCGTTGGCAGTGCCAATGGCGTACCAGTCGCCAATGTCGCAAAGTCAGCCGCTCATTCTATCATGTCATTTACAACTACTGTAACGCCTCGCCACATCCAGGCACTGGTTGCCGACTTTCGCCGCAGACACTTTGATATCAACAAACAGATCAGCAAACTAAAGGAAGAGCGATATAAACTTTTCCGGAACTACCGCAACTGCGTCAATACGGTTAACAGTTTGAACGCCCAAACTTTGCAGCGGAACGTGGATTTAGGGAGCCAGGATCATCCGGTGAATCCGGCAGCAGTAATGCCATACAACAACAATATCACAGCAACAGTTATGCCATACAACAACAATACAACGGCAACAGTTATGCCATACAACAACAATACCACGGCAACAGTTATGCCCTGCAACAACAATACCACGGCAGCAGTTATGCCACAGATAAGCAGTGGACAAATGACGCCAAATGTTTCACAGTACCTTGTGCTGATTCCGACACCTGCCACTGTTGTTGCAAATGTTCCTCCGACGCTCTTTTCACCCGTATTATCGGGTAACCGCCCACGTGCAGTCGCTCCTATTCAACCCGATGTCTCACTGCCCGTCACTCGACGACCTCTACTTCACGCTTCTGCAATCACGACATCCACTGGTAGTCCTGGCGGCTTGCCTCGTGCTGCTCCTCCCTCACGTGGACAGGACGCATCTTCTCAATCCTTGACTGGCAGTTTGCAGAAACTAAGATTTGTTGAACCTATTCCCGGAAACGCTGGGCAAAATCAGTCTCTTGCCACAGGGGTAACTCTGTCTAACGACACACCTGACACCAGGCGAGTGAAATCAAATCAAATATAATATAATGACATCTTCCGTAAACGCATTTTCAAAACATGTTTTAATTTAAACAGAAATAAGACTTTCAAGTTTGTCGTTTTTCCATAAATTATAACGTACGTTACGTGTGTATTTCAAAAAAGTGACCAGCACGTTTGATTTTATTACATATAATTTTAAATGTTTTAAATTTAAAGGAAATGTAAGCTACACATTTGTTATATTTACAAATTGTATGCTGTAGGAACTCAGCGGTACCACCAGCGCCAGATCCTCCCTCCCGGACCTCATCTGAGCGAACACCTGCTACCACACGTCCAGTGTCACCTCCTCAGCAATGGGAAGGAATCAAGAAACTGCGCCATGAAGACCGTACTTACTAATGATATTTCTTTATAACTAAAACATAGTAATTAATACATAAACATTCTAAATTTATCAGAAAACACCACAAGTAAGTTTCCTTTCGACTTGCCAGACACTTCATTTTTTTCTCGTTTCAGTGCTTTTGCAAATCTAGTCACGTTTGTCTACATTTATTTACTATAAAATCCAATGCCAACAAAGATATAAATTACAAAAATATTTTATTTTATATTTTAGATATACTGGATTTCAACTATTTTCTTTAGTAGGTTTTCCACTTTGAACAAAAAAAAAAAGGAATAAAATAATTCAACAATATTGATTCAAGAAAGCGTTGTTTTAATTGCACCAATAATCTCCTCAAATGCTGTTTAACAGAGACTAAGACAAACACAGGGGCATAATATTAACAGTTAATATTATGCCCCTGTGTTTGTCTTAGTCTCTGTCTTTACACTGTTTTGACCCTGTTCTCCAGTGAGGAAGCTGATACAATAAATTGTCTAAGACTTGGTACAGAGTAGAGTCTCCACCCACTGTAAGAGGTGTAGCATCAGATAAACAATGGTTATCAGCTTTTTTGTTTTAAATTAAATCTATCCATCCACTTCTCCAAACATTCTATCACTGCCTTGTCCCCAGTGCCATAGAGCTGTTCTTTGAGACTGTACAGCCAGGGCAGGAGATATTGGAGGAGTGTCCGCGTCCTGTCCTCCCTCCCCCAGTCTACAGCCATGTTCATGTTCTCCAGGGTGTATACCAGGCTACAGGCATGGACTGCTGGGTCTGAGGATCCTGTCACCTGGAAATATGGCACAGGACAGTGTTAGAATCTACAATCTACAATTCTACTCTTACTGGTAATTAGTTACCTCTGTATTAACTACCCTGTAAGATAACACGCAAAATAAGGTGAGGAATGATACTACTCAAATGAAATTTTCAAATTTTCACTTTTGTCACATTTCATCAGACAAGTACCAGTTGTGTTAATCACAGTAACCAGAAATCTAATTTTGACCCTTAACCCACCCCTCCTATGAGTCTGTTTGTCCAATATTACATAAACCCCAGACTGTGGACGGTAATCTCCACTCACCATCTGAAGTATGTGTGTGTAAGAGCTGCCTGTTCCCTGGGCGTGAAGTAAGAACACAGAGAGTAGCTGGGTCATCACAGAGTGGACGCTGGTCTGAGTGGCCTGAGACAGTGGACTTTGGGGTCCAGGCTGGGCATGTAGTAGGGCATACTCCAGGTCTTGAGGACATAGGGTAATCTTACACAGTAAACCACGGAGAATTACTGTTAAGGTTTTGATATGACCCTGAAATGATATATTTTAATACAAGCTGAGTATTATAAGAAAGAAAGAAAGAAAGAAGGGTTTCTTAAAATTGTTACAAAAATCTTTCCCAAAATCCATCATGTTTACTGGGTATAACACTAGGTAGTAAGACTTTCCTCACCTTGACCTGCTCCTGTTGTTCTGGAGTGTCAGGGGGGTCTGGGAAGATATACCAGTAGATGACAGCCAGTGCAATAGGAATGATCTAAACACGAGACACAATCCAGTTATTGTTCAACATGTAACAAAATGTAATTGAAATAATAGTAATAGAAAATGAATGCTATTCCTTAAAGTGCCTGAAACTTGAACCAATTGGAACTTATGAAAACTGGTAACTTACAACCAAATTTCCAATACACTTTTTAAAGATCACCAGGACTATTCCCTGACTCACATCTTTTTCTGCTATAAGCAGCATCTCCAAACTCGTATAATACCATGTGTTGAACTGTATCAGCAGCAGCCAGAGGTATGGAGAGACAAGGTTGTCCTGCTCCAGCAGAAGATGTATTTGGTTTTCTATTTGTTTTATACTACTACAACAGCCAGCTGTTGAAAGATCTGAAATAACATGAACATCCACTTATACAATACTTTCTAGCCCCAACCTTACAAACACCAATGATATCCTTACATTGGAACCACTGTCTTAAGAGTTTTAAATGCTATTAATTTTTTGAAATGCTAAAATCCAATAATGACTTCCTAAAGATGTACCTTTAGGGCATATCTGCAGCAAACTGACTAAAGGTCTCACATGTGGAGGGTAGAAACTCAGGAGAGACAGAGGAGGCTGAAAACACAAGATCCATATGTTAGTAAAATGTGACACACTGGGGAAGATCACAATGTAGGATATCTGAGTGACATATACAGCTGTATACAACTACAGGGAGGGTGACACTGATTTCTAGTACTTACATCTTGTCTTGTCTGGTGGACATGANAGCCTATTCCCGGAAACGCTGGGCAAAATCAGTCTCTTGCCACAGGGGTAACTCTGTCTAACGACACACCTGACACCAGGCGAGTGAAATCAAATCAAATATAATATAATGACATCTTCCGTAAACGCATTTTCAAAACATGTTTTAATTTAAACAGAAATAAGACTTTCAAGTTTGTCGTTTTTCCATAAATTATAACGTACGTTACGTGTGTATTTCAAAAAAGTGACCAGCACGTTTGATTTTATTACATATAATTTTAAATGTTTTAAATTGAAAGGAAATGTAAGCTACACATTTGTTATATTTATAAATTGTATGCTGTAGGAACTCAGCGGTACCACCAGCGCCAGATCCTCCCTCCCGGACCTCATCTGAGCGAACACCTGCTACCACACGTCCAGTGTCACCTCCTCAGCAATGGGAAGGAATCAAGAAACTGCGCCATGAAGACCGTACTTACTAATGATATTTCTTTATAACTAAAACATAGTAATTAATACATAAACATTCTAAATTTATCAGAAAACACCACGAGTAAGTTCCCTTTCGACTTGCCAGACACTTCATTTTTTCTCGTTTCAGTGCTTTTGCAAATCTTGTCACATGTTTGTCTACATTTATTTACTATAAAATCCTATGCCAACAAAGATATAAATTACAAAAATATTTTATTTTATATTTTAGATATACTGGATTTCAACTATTTTCTTTAGTAGGTTTTCCACTTTGAACAAAAAAAAAGGAATAAAATAATTCAACAATATTGATTCAAGAAAGCGTTGTTTTAATTGCACCAATAATCTCCTCAAATGCTGTTTAACAGAGACTAAGACAAACACAGGGGCATAATATGAACAGTTAATATTATGCCCCTGTGTTTGTCTTAGTCTCTGTCTTTACACTGTTTTGACCCTGTTCTCCAGTGAGGAAGCTGATATAATAAATTGTCTAAGACTTGGTACAGTCTCCACCCATTGTAAGAGGTGTAGCATCAGAAAAACAATGGTTATCAGCTTTTTTGTTTTAAATTAAATCTATCTGTCCACTTTTCCAAACATTCTATCACTGCCTTGTCCCCAGTGCCATAGAGCTGTTCTTTAAGACTGTGAAGCCAGGGCAGGAGATATTGGAGGAGTGTCTGCATCCTGTCCTCCCTCCCCCAGTCTACAGCCATGTTCATGTTCTCCAGGGTGTATACCAGGCTACAGGCATGGACTGCTGGGTCTGAGGATCCTGTCACCTGGAAATATGGCACAGGACAGTGTTAGAATCTACAATCTACAATTCTACTCTTACTGGTAATAAGTTCCCTCTGTATTAACTACCCTGTAAGATAACACGCAAAATAAGGTGAGGAATGATACTACACAAATTTTCACTTTTGTCACACTTCATCAGACAAGTACCAGTTGTGTTAATCATGGTAACCAGAAATCTAATTTTGACCCTTAACCCACCCCTCCTATAAGTCTGTTTGTCCAATATTACATTGACCCAGACTGTGGACGGTAATCTCCACTCACCATCTGAAGTATGTGTGTGTAAGAGCCGCCTGTTCCCTTGGCGTGAAGTAAGAACACAGAGAGTAGCTGGGTCATCACAGAGTGGACACTGGTCTGAGTGGCCTGAGGCAGTGGACTATGGGGTCCAGGCTGGGCATGTAGTAGGGCATACTCCAGGTCCTGAGGACACAGGGTGCTTTTACACAGTAAACCACGGAGACTTACTGTTAAGGTTTTGATATGACCCTGAAATAATATAATATAATATAATATAATATAATATAATATAATATAATATAATATAATATAATATAATATAATACAATACAATACAATACAATACAATACAATACAATACAATACAATACAATATAAGATGAGTATTTTGATAAATAAATAAATAAATAAATGAGGTTTCTTAAAATTGTTCAAAAATCTTTCCCGAAATCCATCATGTCTACTGGGTATAAAACCAGGTAGTAAGACTTTCCTCACCTTGACCTGCTCCTGTTGTTCTGGAGTGTCTGGGAAGATATACCAGTAGATGAGAGCCAGTGCAACAGGAATGATCTAAACACAACGCACAATCCAGTTATCATACACAAGAAATGCATGCTATTCCTCTAAATGCCTGAGACTTGAAACCAATTGAAATCTATGAAAGTTGACTGATATCTTGCAAACCAAATTTTCAATACACTATTTCAAGAAAACCAGAACTATTCACTGACTGACTCACATCTTTTTCTGCTATAAGCAGCATCTCTAAACACGTGTAATACCATGTGTTGAACTGTATTAGCAGCAGCCAAAGGTCATATGGAGAGACAAGGTTGTCCTGCTCCAGCAGAAGATGTATTTGGTTTTCTATTTGTTTTATACAACTACAACAACCATCTGTGGAAAGATCTGAAATAACATGAACATCCACTTATACAATACTTTCTAGCCCCAGTACTTTCTAGCCCCAACCTTACAAACACCAATGATATCCTAACACTGGAACCACTGTCTTTAGAGTTTTAATTGTTAATGAATTTATAAAATGCTAAAATCCAAAAATGACTTCCTTAAGATGTACCTTTAGGGCATATCTGCAGCACACTGACTAGAGCTCTCAGGTTTAGCGGGTAGAAATTCAGCAGAGACAGAGGAGGCTGAAAACACAAGATACATGGTAAAAAGATCACATGTAATGGTATAGGATATCACAGTGACAGTGTTATATACTACTTACATCTTGTCTTGTCTGGTAGACATGGTCCTTTATACAGTGTTATATATACTACCTACATCTTGTCTTGTCTGTTAGACATGGTCCTGTATACAGTGGTGAAGGACTCCTATCACCTGTACCAGGTGTCCACAGTGTTATATACTACTTACATCTTGTCTTGTCTGGTAGACATGGTCCTGTATACAGTGGTGAAAGACTCCTATCACCTGTACCAGGTGT
>NW_019774848.1:291789-383014 GCF_001039355.2 Lingula anatina | reverse complement strand
CCCACTTCACTATCTCACCAACCAAGGCAGACAGTGCAGGAGTCACTGGCATACTACTGGTGACACTGAGCACCCTGTGCAGCATGGGGCCTGTCAGCCTGGCGGGAACTGAGACAGGAAGGAAATAGTTGTTTTCTGAGCTCCACTTTCTCAGTGGCACTGTCAGAAGCTTGGTGACGTCCTTGAGTACCTAAAGGAGTCCACAGAATAATCTGACAGTAGAAATATAAAACTTACAACAGCAAGTTCAGTGCAATATGAGAATATCAAATTCCTAGCTACTTTGGAAATTTATATTGGTACAAGTAATTACATGCTAAAAATACTATGGATTGCAGTAATACTAGGTTTTTAAACTAATACGTCTGATAAAAAATAGCAGAGTCTATACATAAAAAGATGACCATTTTCAAATGTTGGAGCTGTATATGCTGTCTGCCCACCTGTGCCAGAAGTTCCTCCCACAGTTCCTGCTGTCTAAAGCCTACTGAAGACATCAATGTGGACTTCATGTCTCCCACAGAGAAACTCACTGTACTCCTCACCTGGGCCTGGGAACAGGAAGATATCTATATCAGTTTGATAAATCACTGGTCTTCTTTTCTTTACTTCTGATTTTAAAGCCTTTGGATTTAGAGCCTGTACAAATACAATGTTATAGTATTATATAGTACATGTATATCTCATTAGTTTCCAAGTACTGTCTCAACCAACCAACCAACCCTAACTAATGCTACTGACCAGTGCCCACTGCTTAGCCTTGACCTCTAGAGCCATCTGTGGACTGTCCACATTGAAGAGCAGCACACAGGTGATGAGTGCCCTGTAGAGCTGTCTGTCTGACAGTATTAGGCTGTTGCCACACATTCTACCCAGCAACTGCCCAACATTGGGACAACTTTCCAGCACATCCAGGAGGCTGCCCTGCAGAAGAGAGAGGGAGAGAAATATGGATAAAGATATGCTGTAGCAATTCAAGACAGTGTATCAAAAAGTGGCTTTTAAAATATTTTAAAACATATCATTTGTCAAAACGAATGAACTATGTCCATTTTTTATATTTACTGCTTAAATCATTTCACTTCATTGTAATTTACAATATATCAGAAATGTAAAGCCTGTTTTAATCAATACAAAGAATACAGGTAATATTTAATACTAATTAATATATATAGACAATCAAAACACCGAATACAGGCAACATATATTTCTAATATTTCTAGTCCATGCTGCCAAGGAAAGTAAACAAAACTGGCCTGTTTGTGCATTAATTGCTTCCCAAGACTTGTACCTTGCAATATGAATTACAAAAGTCTTGATTAAATGAAATTTCAAAGAGAATTTTGCATTGGAGTTTTAGTAAAAAAATACAGGGGTCAAAAATGTCCCGTCAGAGACAGACCTTTAAGTGATTGTCATTCCCACATTTATTTCAATACAAATTAGCTGCTTGTTTTACATAATCCTTTATGGTCCAGCTAAATAAAAATGTATTTAAAAGTAACCATGTGGATCATTTACCAACTGTAATTTTTAAAATTGTCTCTAAAATGTCCCGTCAGAGACATTTCAAATACCGTGTTTTGACCCACATTCAAAATGCAAAATACAGGCAGTATACATGTATAATACTTACACCTTTTGAAAATCAAACAAAAAATACAGGCAATATTTGCTAACATTTCTAGACAATCAAAACAAAGAATACAGACAATATTTACTAACATTCCTAGAGAAGAGTTGCTTCAGTTTTTCTCTCAGGCTGTGCAGAAAGTTGGCTGTTTCTGTTTTACTAAATGAGCGCAGTTCTTGGCCGGCATTCCACTTGATAGTTGACTGCAGCCAGGTGTTGATACAGTCTGCATCTATGTCCACAGTGCCAGACATCAATATGCTATGATACACAAAGTAATATACTGATGTTATATACTGCAAACACATGTGAACCTCCTCTCTCCTGTACCCAGCACATTGAGGTTTACTCAGATGCCTCAGATAAGGGTGTTATGAATATCTGTGCATTTTATTAAGTCTCCAAGACTTTCAAAAATATAAAACTGGGACAAAGATGTCTTTTTAAACTAAAGAATTTATTCTATTTTAGTTTAAAGAGATAATAACTGTTCATTTTGCCAAAAAAATGAACTTTCCTGTGGGTAAACAGCAATTTTCCCATACTCACCAATGGATAATGAATCCATTTCTACATTCAAAGTTAATCCCTCTTTTTTTTCAAAAGTTTTTTTTTTTTTTGGTAATAATCTCTGGAGAGATTATTACAGAGTATAGCCATCTATGGAGGTCATGTGGTCGGATGCCATGCACAGATATCAGATTAATTGCTATAATTGCGGTTTTTGTGGTAAAATAGAATATATTATATTTCTGTGTGTTGTTTACAATGTATTTATTGTGAAATATAGATCTCATACCAAGAGTTGTTATCCCTTAAAGTAACAGCATGGCAAATACAAAGTATCTGTCTTCATCAATTGGATTAATATTACTGGTCTTCTTTATGATTCGTAATCAACACTAATTGAAAACCCTTAACTGTACCTATAACTTACTACAAAATACAAATATAATGTTACATTTTGACTCTTCAAATCATGCACAATCCTTTCACTTTATCAAATAGCTGACACGAATTACTACATTTATCCAGTAAGATTATTCATACTTCAAAATCCGAAAAGGCTGGGTCCACATATAAATAATGGACAGATTAAAAAATATAAATTATCTTTGCACAAATGCACGCAGTGAAGCCATGCTAAGACTGCAGGAGGGACCATAAAAACCTTGACTGCAAGTCGATAATTACCTTATCTAGTTATTATATCTCGCCAAGGAAGTATTTACACACCTCGCTCACGAAGAATATTTACCATCGTTTCGCCTGCAAAAGTAAACTGTTGTATGTGCCGCCAAGGGCATTGCTTGATTCCAGCGCTAGTTTCGAAAATATATTTTGTCGCGTCATGCTATGTTGATTACAGATGTTAGTAAGGTTAGATACAATCACTATTTTGATATAATGATTTGGAAATATAAGCAATTTTCTTAGATGTTATAAAGTATAATGTTTATATACAAAACTAAGCTCATTGTTTGTTTTTGAAGATAGTCCTATTACTTAAAGGGTCAATGACGTAAATTATATCCATACGCAGATAAAATAAAAAAATATTTCGAGATACCATCTTAATTATGTAGTTGATATACAGTCATTATTGATATAAATATTTTTTATGATCACAAGAAATATCCACTAATTTTGTAAATATACCAAAATTCATTTTTATTGGACTGGGCCTACTTTGTTTAGGTGAAAGCAGAAAAGAGACGTGAGATGGCACAATCAATGTTTGGAAGAGCAGCTGTCTTCGGAACAGCGTAATTATGAATTGACACTACTAAGGTGCTTTATGTTAAACTTTTAAACATGGGGAATTGCTTGAAAAGCCCTACAGCAGATGACATTTCTCTCCTGAGAGGAGGCGATAGTCCGGTGGATGGACAAGATCCAACTTTGTTGGGCCCCCCTCCACCGTATCAGGTAATGAAAAGTGTCTAGACGAGACCACGACGCAGCATCCAGGATGTTTTCTTTGTTCTGTCACGCTTTGAATATTCTCACGTGAATCAAATGTATTGCCTCGTATGATGCAAAGTATATTTGTTGATAAATATTCTTTCAGGTTATCTAACATTTATATAAATTTAAGACTTAAATTCTTTTAAATAAGTCAAAATTATGCAGACGATGACATGGTAGTTTTTATGTCATGTTGGCCTTTCCTGTTTCTTTATCTATATTATGCGTAAGTCAGATCATTTGATAAACAATCAGGAACTTTTTTGAAACTCATTTAAACCAACAGAGTTTAATACTAAGATAAACCATGTGCTTGCTTTGTGTCGTGTTATCCCCAAACAGAGCATCAGTGCTAAAGTGCAAAGTTGAGATCAGCAAACAAAGCTCTGTCTCGTCAGTTATCAGGATCAATAATATAATTATGCAAATATGGTGACAGATTTAGAGATGCCTTTGTAAGATAGGATATGATGAATTCCTAACACTGACACTGATTTCAACAAAAGAAAAATATGATTGATTTGTTGCCATTTTATATGTTTACTTCCCATACTATTTTGGTCATTCTTAAACAAAGTGGATAGATTTCAAAATGATTATGTGTCATCTTTATATACTTGATCCTATCAAGACCTTTATGCCTAGTGCAGGCCTTATAGAAAATTGTCATTTGTGACTTGGTTCTTCAAATTACTGATTTCGATTGCTGAATTAATGACTTGGAACTGCAACTTAATAAACCAATCGTATCAATACGGACTCCAAGCATGGTGTTATTGTCTATGAACCACAAGTTCCCTTCACGTGCTATGTTCGTATGTGCCATAGATTATCAAGAGTGCATTACTCTTGTGTTAATCCACAGTGAAATAGTAGATTGATTCTTGCTAAAGTATATATATACAACCCACTTTACTGGGTTATGGTGTATATCTCAAGAAGTTTAACCTTTGCATTTAATTTAGTAATAGAGAAAGAGAAAAAACCTTTTAATACTTGAAATCTCATATAGTGTAAATTCTTCACAACTTCCTACTTAAATAATTGCAAATATTATACAGTAGAGAAAACCCATTACCTCACAGATTTTTAGGAGACAATAGGATGATGCTGTAAGTTGGAATTGATAGAAAGCAATATTAAATTGCAGTTCCAAGAAATAAATTTAGTGATTGGAATCACAAACGGCAATTATCATTGATGAGGCCTTTAGTAACATTTTCAAGTTTTCTAGCAAGAAAAGTCCAAGCATCAATAGTTCATCTGCTGATAAATAGAAGAAACCACTGGGGTGCTGTTTACCCAGTGCTTCTATCAACTGGGTCAATAGTCCCTCCTTGCAACCTCCTGCCTCTATATACCTATTGATTACTGGCCAATTTCTTACAGGGTCCAAGCCATTGGGTCATGATATAGTTTACCCTATTTATTTTCCTTTCATTTCAGAATGCGATTGTTTAATTATTTGTTTTAGTTAAGTGCACACCTTTAAAAATGCTGCAATGAAATTGAAGCCATTTGAAAATCCAACAAGAAAGGGGAGTTCTTTTAGGTAACATTGACAAAAAGCTAAGTGTGGACTGACCTAGAAAGCAAATGGGGTATATATAACCTTAGATTTGGTGACCTTTCATTGCTTCATTTAAAGAACCTGAATTTATTGTATTTATACATTTGTAAATGCACGGTCCAAGTTTTTCCTGGTCACTATTTCCCAGAATTGACCCTCATGCAGTTTATTGTCTACTGTCACGTGTACTTAGCTTTGTGACAGATCATATCTTATCTGGTCATCTTAAGGCGCCTTTACATAAGAGATAGGTCAACCCTTCTGGTATAAAACTAACTTGGTTTTCTTTACTTGGTCACCACAAAGTGCTCAGCAAACCTAAGCCCACTAGTTCAGATAGTAGCATGCAGTGCCTAGTGAGAGAACACTGGTGTCACATGCTGTAGACTTTATCAGACAACCTCCAGGGAAGAATTGTGGTATGAGTGGGGCCAGCCCATCTCCAGTGTGAACTTGCCTCAAGTCAACCATGTGTTTGTTGCGTGGGGAAACCACATGGTTGACCAGTCATGTCTACCTTGTATAACACAATATAACACAGTGTTATTACTGATGTGGTTTGTAATATTGTGATGTTTACTGTGTTATACATGGTTGACCAGTCATGTCTACCTTGTATAACACAATGTTATTACTGATGTTGTTTGTAATATTGTAATATTCAACTGTCTCTAGTAGGTCTTGTTTATGGCAGCTTTTTATTCAGGACTTTAGAATGCCAAAGAACCTCCCCTGTGTATTTCCAGTACATTTAGTCTCTGGCAGTTATTATAATTATGCATTGAAGCTACCTGGACATTTTTGTTACTGATTGTTTTTATGATATGGGTCAAGTTTTCTCACTTTTTTATAGAATTGCAGATATTAATATGGATGTGGAAGCTGTTTTTGTTGTTTTATGTGTATATTTCTCTATGTATCCAGGAGTCAGCACCAGTGTATCACCCAGTCCCCAACATTAGCAGACCTGAGATACTAGTTAAGTATTAATATTGTTGTTGAAGCTGTTGTTGTTTTATGGGTATTTCTCTATGTATCTAGGAGTCGGCACCAGTGTATCACCCAGCTCCCAACATAAGCAGACCAGCACACCTACTGACAGAGGAAGAACAGATCAAGATAGCTCAGAGGATAGGACTGATCCAGCATTTACCTTGTGGGGAGTATGATGGAAGTAAAAAGGCCAGAGAGTAAGTGGAATGTCTTTTATCACATTTGTAATATAGCACGTTCTGTGTAATAAATATGAAAAATAATATTTGAAATGGTATCAAATGTAAATAGTCAGTAATTTTCTTAAATAGATTAATTGCAATTGTAACTGCATTTAATTCATCAAATGAAATGAAATACCCTCAGTCTGAGGATGTCATTGTAATAATTTTCTTTTTCCATAGTTCTCTTTTGTTCACTTCCCTCTGAATAGACACAAATACAGGCAGGAGCGTTTGCAAGTCATTGCAAAAATACTTGTTGAAAAAGTTGCAGAAAATATTTCAAATGTATTACAAATACTGCATAGACCTTGTCTGTATTTCAGGTGTGTTATATGTATGGGGGAGTTTTCCATTGGCGACAAGTTGCGCTACCTGCCATGTATGCACATCTATCACAAAGACTGTATAGACGATTGGTTAATGCGTTCCTTCACATGTCCATCATGTATGGAGCCAGTGGACGCAGCTCTACTCACAACATTTGATGGATCTAATTGATATATGTAGAACATAACGCAAGTGAAATGAAGGCTCTTTTTGATACATACAGGATATAACGCAAGTGTAGTTGTTGCTCCAGTGGAGACAGACATAAAATGTAAATCACCAGATTTGTATGCAGAGAACACAGCTGGTAACCACATGGGAGCCTTCATAGCAATTGTAGTTGGAAAAATAATGCATAGACCCTATTATGATATTTTATGATACAGTAATACACAAGATTTTATGCCATTCTGTATGGTGAAGTCAACCAGGAGAATGGTGGCAGTGCTGGAGGAGAAGCACTGCTATCTTCACCTGTACACACAGACCTAGTGGGGGACAGGAACTCACAGATTACACATCTAAAAAGTGCTTGTTGTGATCTATGTTGCCATATGCTGCACTTAAACTACCACTTCTGGTGACATACACTTACTGTTACAGTGAACAGTGGCAGGCAGAACCCATATCTCTGTCCATATTTATGCTTGGGAACTGCTTTGACCTTGACACTGACTGTTCACTTGAAGATATAGAACTTCATGTTTTATGCCTAGTATTAAGACTGATGTGCTATCTAGCTGGAAACTATTGATCTCGAGAAGTTATACTGTCAGTGTGACATTCAGTTGATATTTGTATTGTAGGGAAAAAATTATCAATAGGCAGGGTTGACGGGGTTGTAATTTGAACCAAAATGTGTAAGCAATAACGACAGTTTCGGGGAATTGTGAGGGGCTATTTTTAAGTTCTGTGAGCTGTATGGTTGTAGTATTTTGAATAATTGATTAGATCTGCCTTCAGCACGCATCTATTGTAAAAAGGATATATATAAAGAGCAGAAATCAATTTATATGATAGGATTCCAATCTGGTGCCAGGCAGACATTTTTTCTGGGAGTCATTTATTCTGCTCAGTAGATTTGGTCTTTTTACTTTTGTCTGTTAGGTTACCAATTAAAAAACACATTATGTCAGTTGAGTTACCGTTTAAGTGATGTGTGTGTGCATGTGATTCATTGTGACAGAAAAGGAAATGGAAACCACAGTCACCACAAAGCAGGAAATTCTCCCTCTCTCTCTCTCATCTGTTTCCACATTTTAGTTTGAAGAAAGGACTTCTATCTTTGTTTATTTTGTGGTCAGCACAAAGTATGATTTGGTTTGAGATGTGCAATAGAAAGATGTAAGTCCATTTTTATTAGACTAGTATGATGTTCTGGTAAAATGTCATTATTGTGGTAAGATTTGTTTCATATTAGACAATATACTCAAAACTAGTTGATATGTGAATGGATTGATTGAAGATGCAGTATTAGTAACTGTGTTGTAAGGAAAGCTGGCTTTTACATGGATTTCATGACGGAATTCTTATAGCATCACATATTCAGGAATTGTAATTTCTTAGATTTGCTGTTCTAAAATGGACCAGCTCAACAGATGAGTGACTTGAGCTAATTGCATGCAGTGGCAAGAAAATGGGGATTTATGATTGACTTAGATGAACACTTTAGCTGGCTTTGACTGCTAAAAAACAAATTGTATACAGAAATTATAAATTTGATTAACAAAATAATCTTTTGCTTTCATAGAATGCTTTTTAAAGCTTATATAAATTATTCTAGAAGGCTGTTATTATGTTAAGTCATTGTTTAATCAAGTAATATGTATTAAGTTATTTAAGAATTGATTGATTTTCAAGTTGGAAAAAATACAAGGAAATACTTCTAATAGACTGGGAAAAATAGAAGGAAATACTTCTTAAAGACTGGACATTTATATAAAGCTGGAATTGAAATTGGTATATTTGCATTTAAATCCTTCAATACATCATAGAATACTGGAGACGGATTTATCTGGGACAAGGGATTGATAGAGTTAGTTTCAGAATGTTACTCTCTATATTTTATAACAGGTCATTGTATTGTAGGAATTTGGAAACATGACAGCATTTTAAGTTACTGATTTGATTGGTGCTGGTGTATCACAGGTTGACAGCCAAAATCATGATTTTATTTCTCTTTCAGAATTATTCTGTTTGTTCAACTCTGTATACACTGTGATATTGTAATTGAATTAAAGTTTTAAAAAGAGACGAGAGTACTGTGGGTTCTTATAGTGGAAGACCTTGAAGTTTGGAACAATTATATTTTATAAAACAGTCTGAACAATGTTGTGAAATATATTAAAAGAAAATTATTGTACCACCAGCGCGGTGCTTGCAGTACATATGGTTTTAGCTCTGATCCATCTCGTCCGCCAGCTCTGCCGTATCTGCAGCCATTTCACCGTTACTGGTTCTCCTAGACTACAAGGGCCTGTGTACCCATCTCTTGGATTTTTGTCACACATAATCTCATTTCGTTCCAGTTAAATTTTAGGCTTTGTCAGTGCACGTGTCCAGGTGTGGCACTCATCACAATGAACCCTTGTCCAAAAATTGCAAAATTAAATGCTAACTTTACTAAACTGAAGGAATTATGGGAAAAATTTCTACAGATAGCTGACTAAAAGTCATAGGGACCATTAATCAGAATGAGAAGAGCTGAATGCTAGCTAGGCCACGACCTAAATATGGCATACCTACATGAAAGGAAGACCGCTTAATCCTGTAATGGTCTCTCCACCTCTCACACGTCTCTCCAGACACTACACAGACCTAACCTATAATATTATAGGCAGATGTCACCCTTAGGGTCATCTTTCATCTTCATGAGTTTGGAGTCAATTGGTACATTTCCAGAAGAAGCAGCCATTAGATGCTGAAACTGAAAACTCTCTTATTCTGTAAATGCTAGTTCTAAAATGTTTTTATTTTTTTATTTATTATTATTCAGGGGCGGATACAGGCCGTCTTCTGGGTCTTCCGGAAGACGGTCAGAATTTTTCAAGTTTACATTGACCGCATTGTATTTTTCCTGTCGGAAGACGGTCAAAGATTTTCAAGATTACGATGACGGTCTTCCTGGACGACGTGTTAAAAACTTTGGTGTCAGTAGATGTAATTAGACGAAGGTCGCTACCTGTGGTTTTGATCATATGAAAAGCTGACAGTCTTCCTAATTATCTATCCCAAGTTGACCGGCTTACTAATTGCTGATGCAATTAAGATACCAGGTAGTGGGCCAGGGTACGCAAGAGCTTGTAAACAATTAACCTTGTTAACTACGCACCGGCGCACACTCCAGCCCAGGTAACGACAGTGACTCAACCTGTACACTTTAATATTTTTTCATTAAATCTCTTATTTCAGGAAGTAATGTAATTGTTATGACGTTTTATATCGATATTTATAATAACTGAGTCAAACCATGGTTGCGAACTTTCATGAAAAAGAGATCGCTTCCAGCCTATCTTGAAGCGTGCGCATGTTCCAGCATTACTTCCGTGGAAGAAACATGGCTGACGAAAAGCTTGGTACATAAAAGAGAAGTGTCTGACAAAAGGTAAGTAAATCTTTTTAATCTTTTTTATATATTTATAAAACTTGCTTTTACGAACTGACTTTCATAAACTTTTCTTTGAACAATCTGTCATTACTAATGTGCCAGCTTGGCAGGTAGCACTGACCGGCACTAGTAAAATGCAGTACGCATGATGCGGTCCGCATGATGTGATATTACGGACTCATAGTATATATTTACAGATTTTGCTTTTCCAACGAAAATGAAGGTTTAAATAGTGGGAATTTAAAGGTGGGTAGAATAGTTGAAGCTTTGATCAGGCTGTACTAAATGATCAAAGTTAATAATGTCAACTGACTCTGGAACTGTTCGTTCGTGTTATCAGATTAATCTCTCTGGACGCAACGGTGCCTAAGTGATCAAATACCGATAATTCAAGGGCTTCCTTGATAACAGACAGTTACTTTTTAAATGAACAATTACTATTACCTGAGTGTCGTCTATGATCAGTTTTAATTGAGTTTGTTACGTAAGTAGAGGATCATATAAATATTGGGACATTTTTCTGGATGTCCAGTCAGTCATTGAATCTCTTTGGGAGAAGTTAATTTTTGGCTACAATGTCAAAAGAATTGAGTCGAAAACGGCCCAAGAGTCTGTTTGATTTTGGTATTAAGAAGCAGAAACTCTGTGAAGGTACAACCTATATAAATGTTTATTTGTAAAGAAAAAAGTACCATATCTTCACAACTAGTACGTACTGAGGTAGATTTACTATATAATGGTAGATTGAATTGTATTGATAATTATTAAGAAATGTGATGCACACTCTGAAAAATATTTACATTATATATATTTATTCGCATTGAAATTTCAGATGCAGCAGACATTGTCATTCCACCAGAGTGCCAGGTAGATGTGAGAACTGGTGATGAAACTCTTACTGCAACAACTACAAGTGATACAAGATGGGATGTAAGTTCCTGCAAACAACAGGATTTTTCACTCACCAGAGAAGAAAAATTCAGGTAAATATTTTGAATCTTGCAATTCACTGACACAAGCAAGCATTCACTGTTTAACTAACAGCAATATTATTTTCCAGTTTTGTCTTAATACACTTACCTTTATGTCAGTCAACATGTTGATTTTGCAAGCTGCTGGTATATTTAAGAATAGAAATGCTATTGATAGGACATTGATAGGATATCTTTTTGTTGAATTGTAATCTTGAAGTATACTTAAAGGTTATGACTAATGTTAGTGTCCTGTTTCAATTTGAATGTGTGATTAAAAGAATAACTGTTGTTATAAATAAAATGTGTTGAATATTTTTCTGCATGCCAGTCCAGTGTGGTTTGTCTTTGTACTAGTAAAAATAATTCACAATACATTTTACATAATATGCCTTGTTTAATTTTTACAACAGAGTGGTTACTTGATAAACCATTTCTAGAGTGAAATTATCCAGTTACTTCATTTTTTTTCTTTTCATTATCAGGTACATCAAGAATCTATGGTATCCACCAAGTCGCTACGAGTTCCCCAAGAAAGAGGAATATGGAAAGATGAGAGCATTCAATGCTGCATGGTTGCAACAGTTTAACTGGCTTGCATATTCTTCAAAAGAGGATGGTGCATACTGTTTGCCTTGTGTTTTGTTTGGGGTCCAGGCTGGCAAGAACAGTCACAAGCTGGACAGGCTGATGACAAGTCCCCTCACCACCTGGACTTCTGCGCTAAGGAAGTTAAAAGAACATGACAGCACATCCGAGGTACACAAATCTGCCATGGTAACATATGTGGAGTTCAAAAACTCCATGGAAAGCAAGTCTGTGCCGGTTATTCAGCAGCTGGACCACGCACTGGCTAAGAGAGTGGCAGAAAACAGGGCAAAACTTGCATCTATTGTGAAGACGGTTTTGTTGTGTGGAAGACAGAATTTGGCACTAAGAGGGCATCGCGATGACAGTTCTTTTTTTGACGATAGCAGCAATACAGGGAACTTTCAGAAGTTAATTGAGTTTCGAGTTGATGCTGGTGATACCATCCTGGGGACACATTGCCAGGATGCACCAAAGAATGCCACATACAGAAGTAAGACCATCCAAAACGAACTCATAGACTGCTGCAGGGAAATTGTTATTACAAAGATTGCAGAGAAAGTAAAGAAGGCTGAATTTTTCACAATCATGGCAGACGAAGCAACAGATTGCAGTAACAAAGAGCAGTTACCACTTGTCCTCCGATACTATGATGGGTCCATTGGAAAGGTACGTGAGGATTTCATAGGCTACCAGGAGTGTGGTGAGGGCATATCAGGAGCAGCAATTGCCAAGCTTATACAGACTACAGTGTCAGATCTTGGACTCAGCATGGACAAGTGCAGGTAAGCTGCTGGGTTTTTGTAGCTATTATTTAAAAAAAATTAATGTTGTAAAAATGCCTGAATGAAAACATTTAAAGAGTAAATTTTCCTGTGTTAAGTTTGCTTCCCTTCATACACTTTCAAACAATTTAGAATTGTTTTTGGCATTGAAATAATTAATTTGTAAATAATATATAGGATTTAACAATTAGCTGCTTGAATTCTACAAAAGTATGAAAATGTAAACATGTATTTATGCCTTTCCATTTTCAGAGGACAGTGTTATGATGGGGCAGGAAACATGGCAGGCAAGGTCAATGGTGCTGCAGCAAGAATCAAAGCGGAATACCCAAAGGCAGTGTATGTCCACTGCTTGAGCCATCAGCTCAACCTGTGTGTGATGAAGGCATGTGCAATCCAGGTAAATATATTGTATACTAAAGTTGTTGTTGCTGTAATACCTTGATGCAAAACAGGAAAAACTAATTGATGCAATTTAAATTTCATCATTAATTCCTTATCTAGTTATATGCTCAAGAAAGTTATTACATCAGCATGTTCCCAGAAAGAATTTCACTGATTTAATTTTCATATATATTATGATTTCAGATGATAAGAAACTTCCTGGGTGTGACGACAGAATTGGCCAACTTTTTTAACTATTCACCCAAAAAACAAGGTATACTGGATGCTTCGGTGGAGGAGATGCTGCCTGAATCAAAGATAAGCAAGCTAAAGGCCCAGTGTAGAACTAGGTATTCTAAAATAATTATGCAAATCCATATTATATTAAGTCACATATTATACCAAACATATGTAAGATGATTATAACTTTAAATCACTTTGTTCAACATTTAATGAATATTTAACTATAACATTTTCATATTATTTCTGACTTTCGTTACATTTAATAAACATTTAGTCATACTGTGACAATTTTATATTATATATGTCTTAATTATCAGATAGTTTTTTTTTTGCTTTTGGATTTTGGACACTGTCCTCTTAAAGATGAATGCTTATACAGCCTTTCTTATATAAAATGATCATTTTTCTTGTAGGTGGATTGAAAGGCTGGATTCTCTGGACAATCTCCATGACCTGTATGGGCCAGTGGTAGATGCCCTGGATACCATTAAAACTGATCCCCTCAGCAGCTGTGACACCATCACTAAAGCAACTAGCTTGGTCAATGCTGTCACACAGAGTGATTTTATTTTCTCTTTGGCAGTGTGCAAAGACATTCTCCAGTATACAAGAGGGCTAACTACTAAACTGCAGGGAAGAGAAGAAGAGGTACATCAGGCATATGCCAACGCCCAAGTTGTAGTTACAACACTGAAATCTCTAAGGGAGAAAGTGGATGAACTTAGTTCAGAGCTATTAGAGAAAGCTGAAACACTTGCTGCGAGAGTAGACATAGTGCTAGCCAAGCCAAGGGCCTGTGGAAGGCAGCGGCATAGGGATAATACTCCAGCGACCACGACAGAAGAATATTACAGGAGAAACCTTATTATTCCATTCCTGGACAATCTGATACTTGAACTCACTACCCGCTTTGAGGACAACCAGGCAGCATCTGTGGCATTTGTAAGATCCATCCTGCCAGTAGCAGTAGCCCAGCCAAGTTGGGAGGCAGACATTCTCAAAATGTCAAAGTGCTACTTTGATGATTTGCCTCACCCTGATTCTCTACCAGCTGAGATGAAATTGTGGGCAACATACTGGACATCACACCCTTCCTCTGCACCAGACAGTATTAGTAAAACTCTTCAGTTGGTGGACACTGACATGTTCCCAAATTTAACCACTTTGCTGAAGATTGCAAGTGCTTTGCCATCAACAACATGTGAGTGTGAGCGATCAGTATCTGCCCTTCGAAGGATCAAGTCTTATCTGCGCTCCAGCATGTCCCAGGATAGACTCAATGGACTGGCCCTCCTGCATGTTCATTACAACATGGAGATTGATGTCAATGCTGTTATTGACTTGTTTGCCAGGAGACAACCAAGACGCATGAGACTTGTAAATATTTTTCAAGACTGACTACCCAAGTGAATGTTGAAGCTGTGGTTTGTACCCTTTAATCTGATTTACATATTCTTATTTGGTTTTACTAGGTAGTCTGTTATGAAAAAGTTTGTGCACTGAACAATGGATTAATTTAGGAGTTTGCATTTTTACTTTGATACATATAGCAAGATGTTGTGACTACTTTAAAAGACTAGACATGAATTATAATGTATATGACCTTTGACTCCAAAGACTGAAGCTGTAGTTTGTACCTTTTATTTTGAATAACACATTTTTATTTGGTTTTACTTAATGTGTAGTCAGCCATTAAGTATTTTGTGCACTGAGCCATGGGTTAATTTAGGAGTTTGTATTTTTACCTCAATACATAGCTAGATTGTTGTGACTGTACTTTAGAAGACATGTAGTGATCATGATGTATATGACCTTTGACTCCAAATTAAAATGCTACTTTCTTTTCAATAAAATTGCATAATATTATGTACACGCATGTTTTTTTTATGTGTGTGTGTGTGTGTGTGCACGCGCGTGTCAATGTGTGTGAGCGCGGACCGGGGGGGGGGGATCAACGAAGAATTTGGAAGACTGTCAGAAAATATCTCTGGATCCGCCCCTGTTATTATTATTATTTTGCCAAGTTTGAGTTCCAATTCTACTGCCATTTATTTTACTACAAATCGTATTTTAGCTATTTGAGAGACTAGAAATGAATATGAACTAGACCTTCTCAATCACTAATAAAACTGAATTAACAGACAGCACAGACATAACAAAGGTTGATGGTATTCCGTGAAGAAATGGTGAAGTTCTAGAAAAAGACTGCCAATTGCTTGCAATCTAGCGACTGTTGAGTGGTGTACGTGTAATAATAAGTCTGCCTGTAGAAAAATAGAAAAAAATTTTTAACGGAATGCCAAACAGGTATGTGTATTTGACCACCCAAAGGAGTCGAACAGGGTGCTTATGATGTGCCCCCTTTATCTAAGTTGCTTTTGATTTTTAATGTTTTTAAAATTCAAGTATGCATCAAACATGTATTGCTAAAGCAAATGGAAGGACGTGCAAAAACAGTGTGCATTTCGTCACATATAAATATAATGAGAACATACCAAGAAACTACAATTTTAAAAATAAATGTTTATTTTTTAAAAGAGTAAAATGCATTAAAAAAATCTGGCGCTAGGTACAGGGGGGGGTCATTTCAGTATTTATGTATTGTCACTGCCCTCCAAAACTAAAGAATTTAGAAGCTCATTATTTGTTGATTTATTGTTTTTATTTATTTATTAATTTTCTTGCATAAATCACAAAGAACAAACAGCCGAGCAATGAGTCTCAGTGTATCACCTATATTTACTGCGGGACAGTTGCAAGATGGCTGCGCCCATAGAGGTAAATGTGCGACTTCTATCTTTTGTTTTATCTTTAAGTTATTTCGATGTTCATGATGTTGGTGGTTTGTCCGTTAATTAAAAACCTAGTTAGGATAGTACACAATTGTTTAGGATAGAAAAATGCGAAAAAGGATGAAAGCTGTGTCAGACGAGATAGCACAACTAAAATTTACGTAAATGTTAATACCAGTACTGCAAATGTGCAATCGATCCCCCTCCCCAATTTTTCTTACACTTTGTTAACCGTCTTTGCCATAGCTAAAATATTGTCACTTATGGATATTCCCCCCTCCCCTATAATTTTCACTTTTTCAAAGTAGTTTTTTTTTTTACATTTTCTGTTCCTCCATGTCAAAACTAACACTTTATAACTGGGATTTTATTTCTACCCCTGAGCCCTAGCACATGCTTTATTACTTAAATAGATAATTTATTAGGGCTAGGGCGTGATTATTTGTGCTACACTAAAGCAGTGGAAGGGAATAAATGTTGACTTTGACTTTGATGGACACTAATGGAGAGGTACTGGACTTGTCTTTCCATGCTGTCACCTTCCCTTACTGCCTTTGGAAATATCAGACTAAATAAGAAAGATCTATATAGTACAAATGGAGAATAAAAAGATGTCTGTAGTATGAAGAAGGCTTTTTATTTGGATGGGCTTTCTGTTTTGCAGTCAAAAATTGTCTTTTTGGCTAATTATGTTCCCTTCTTCTCCCCAGGTGATATTTACGAGTGAAGGCACAGGACAGCTGTGGAATACCTGTGTCTTGGATCTTCATTCTGGAACCACACTGGCCACCTACAAAGGTGGCGCTAGTGTCCCCAGGACACTCTGTCTTCTAGCTGAACAGTACATCCTCTCTGCCGTCCACAACAAGTCACTAATACATGTCTGGTCACTTCAGAAAAGGGTCAGTGTTGTGTTTTTTAGACCTTATTAAAAATCTGTTTGTCTCTTGTTAGCATGTCAATTAAAGGTGTTTCTTAAAAACAAGATTGTATCATTCACAACTGTATCAATATCAATCTCATTAAAACAAGATTGTATTATTCACAACCGTAACAATATCAATCTCATTAAAACAAGGTTGTATCATTCACAACTGTATCAATATCAATCTCATTAAAACAAGATTGTATTATTCACAACCGTAACAATATCAATCTCATTAGAACAAGGTTGTATCATTCACAACCGTATCAATATCAATCTCATTTGAAAGTATGATATTTTAATATCATATTAAAATAATTTCTAAACACTAATTAATTTGTGGTTCACTTGTGTATATTTAATATTCTCTGTATACTTAATTGTGTGGTGACATTACTTTCTCTTTGATTAGGAGCAGCTCCAGTTGAAGATGGTGTGTCCAGGTAGAGTGAGTGGTCTGGCGGTCAGTCCAGAGGGCAGTTACTGTGTGGCTGCAGTAGATGAGAAGTTACACCTGTGGCAGGTAAGAAAACACAGTCACCTGTCCAGAGGGAGTAACCTGGTAGTTGTTTTCTTTCCTTTCTATTCAAGACAAATTTATCATCACATCATGTCATCTTGCTTGATATTGGACATATGACTTAAGCCATTGTTAATATATTACCAGACAGTCAGATGACCATACCTGTTATTGATATATTCCAGGTGTGTACAGGTAATCTTCTACTGGTCCTCAGCAGACATTACCAGACAGTTAGATGTATCAAGTTCACTGATGATGGCAGCCACTTTATATCTGCAGGAGAAGATCATCTTGTGCTGGTCTGGAATCTTGCAAGGTATCAGAGTTTCAAAAGATTAATTAAAGCTTTCTTATTTGGCTTAAAAACTGTTGTAAATGATGAGCAAAGTGATGTAAAGGGTAACAGGAGAATGAGGAGAGATAAGAAAAATGAGGTATTCTTAAAGACAAAACTTTTAATGGTTGCCAGTCCAAATTATTAGTGTAACTTATTTGGACACTTTAAGGCAGTACACGCAAAATGTGACATTCCATGCTGAGTGTATTTTAATCCTGCATTATCCAGCGTCCTTGCTGATGTCCAGGGGAAGAAGGTGGACCCAGTCCATGTGTGGTCAGCACACTCCCTACCGGTCACTGATGTCCACATTGGCTGTGGAGGCTGCAGGGCCAGAGTGGCCACAGCCTCACTTGACCACACTGTGAAGGTGAGATGGGCTCCATTCAGAATAGGGGGCAAACTAGTCCGGGGGTCAGATATGGCGACCCACTACAAAGCTTGCTGTCTAATCTGCTAATAGACACTGAATAGATTTCATTGGGGAAGTATTCAAGTGGGTCGGCCATATTTGACCCTCAGACTAGTTATTCCCTATTCTGAATGAGGCCATAGATATGAAGCAGACTTGTATTGCAATTATTGCTATCATTTTTATTATTATTGCTTGTATACATTTTTTCAGCTTTGGGACATAGTATCTGGTGACCTTTTGGTGTCTTTTATCTATGACTGCAGTATATTGTCTGTTGCTATGGATACAGCAGAATACAGACTGTTTGCAGGAGGTAGTAATGGGAAGATATATCAGGCTAACCTCTTTGAGAAGGTGAGCAACATACATCATGATGAGCCTCGTTTTGATATATATATAACCAACCATAGCTCTGCATAATTCATTTTGAACTTGTTTAACTTTATTCTAAGTGTGAAATCTTGATGATGGGAAGAATCAGGTTGTGCTCTACTGTCTTCTTCATTTCAGAGACACCAGAGGAAGTGAACAAACCGTGAAAGTAGTTTTGTGACATAAATATCTCAGGTGTTGGTATTTATTACAGATGAAATTTATGAATAAATAGAAAAGTGTGTTCATATCTATTTACTTGCAGCCAGTCACCAAGGAGCATCATATTGGATCTGAGCAAGAGGAAACAAGAGGGTTGGTTTTCACAGGACACAGGTAAAGAATGGGATTTGTCCCAAAATTGCTTTTAATTGAAAAAAGTCGTAATTTTCATATTCATTGCAATACATAAGATTACACCAATGGTTGCATAAGAGTATAACATAAAATCTTGAGACAGTCAAAAATATAAAAATTTTATAAATCTTCTTTGTGAATAAAATAGTTGTAAATCTACAATTGGTATAAAATTCAACGTTTATTTTAGCAAACAAGTGACATGTTTATCTGTCAACATGGACAGCAGTTTACTAGTATCTGGATCACATGACTGTAGTGTAAAATTATGGGATATACAAAGTCGGCAATGTATCAGAACACTTGCACATAAAGGTAAGGATAGCTTTACATAGTATATTACAAACTTGTAGTCAGCTTATGATGGTAGATTGATAACATTAAAATTCCTTCTGAAAGATCTTTTTTTTTTGTGTGTGGTTAATTCATATTTCACTGTCATTGCTTTTTTATTTAAAATTAATTTAAACCTCCTATGTAATTCAAATTCCAAAAGTTCAGAGATTTTTTTGAACAATTTTTTTCTCCTGCTGATGTTGTAAGAAGTGTGAGAATGTGTATTTAACTTTATTTATTAATTTATTTCAGGCCCTGTAACAAACCTGGTGATATCTCCCACACCACCAGGTGTCAGCAGCAGCGAGTGGAAGACAAGCCTGCCCCTACAGCAGTTTAAAAGACAACTGTTCACAGCAGAGGACCAGGCAGAGGACCAAACTCTTCACATCAAGATAAAGAGGAGCAAGAGGGATGAGGTACCAGATCTGTGATTTTATCCAAGATAATTGAATTTGAATTCAATGGCATTATTTAAGTTACACTAATTTTTTTTTTTTACATTTGTGAACTTAAAGAATGTTTTTAATGTTGATGTAGAATACTGGTTCTGGTGTGGAATGTAGTATAACAAAATTAGATGTGCAGTTTTGAGTACTTTTTTCACAGGGGGAGAAAGGATCATCAGGCACCTTTGTGGAACACTGTTTACTAGAAGAGGTAGGCTGCCTGTCTTCAAAATTGAACTACACAGGGCATAAATGTTTGTAAAACATAGGTTTAAAGATTTGTTAACTTGTTGTTTTAAGTTCCTTGAAACTACAGAGCTGACAACATTAAAAAATAAAATTTGAGATATCTGCTATTGCACAGTTAAAACCTAGGCCTATTATTTTCAAATTAAATTTGGATTACTGATGCAGAGGTGTCTTAATTTTCGAGTATCACAAATGACTGGAAGTATGTCACTGAAGCTTGAATATCCCAGTTTGAATAAAGAACATTGTAACACATTGGTCATAACAACTGTCGCAATCTGGTGTAACACATTGGTCATCACAACTGTCACAATCTGGTGTAACACATTGGTCATCACAACTGTCACAATCTGGTGTAACACATTGCTCATCACAACTGTCACAATCTCAAGCATATCATATTGGTTATCATAACTGTCTCAATCTCTAGTGTATCACATTGGTTATCACAACTGTCATAATCTCCAGTTTATCACATTAGTCATCACAACTGTCACAATCTCTAGTGTATCACATTGGTCACTGCAACTTTCACAATCTCTATGGTAGTGAAGTATAGTGTCCCCAATGTTGACAATCTGATGTGTTAAGGCGAATGAATTTTCTTATTGCAGGGTTTACAGACATTGGGTTCTACTAAAGGAAGTAACTCAGAGGAGACCCATGAATTGAAAGCACATATTGCACAGCTCCAGACTGCCAATAAAGAGTTGTACCAGTTCACCATGAAGAATATTTTACATGATAAAGACAACTCCACATAGCCTCAAATTTAGATTGTACCATGTATGTATGTACATATGAATGTGTGTGTGTGTGTGTGTGTGTGTTTGTGTGTGTGTGTGTGTGTATTCAGGTATGTATGCATGTATGTATTTATTTTGTAAGGTAAATAGTTTGTAAAGGTGCTATGCAGACAGGCTGTTGATGTAGCCATTATACTTGAGAAGATGGACTGAATTTTGTTGAACTTTTTCTGTACAATGATTGAACCTTTTGGGGAGGTCTATGCAAAATATCAACACACAACTAGTTACAGATTAGACTGCATGAGGGAAGTTGCAGTCTTTTTTACTGTAAAAATTAATAAAATATTTTACTAAACTGGTTGTGTTTAGTTGCTTTTTTATTTGTATTATTGAAAATTGTTCAGGATGTAGTTATATGTTGTAACCATAGTCCGCAAAGTCTAGGTCTGGCAGACATGGGATTTCTAGAAGGATGTCACCCTGTAGGTATTCCACCCTTCTCCTCCCCTGGATGTAGAGAAACAAGAGAAAAGGGGTCTGTTGTTGTGCTTTGGTTGCTCTCAGGTGAATTGGGGGTTAAATCTGTCATTTTGCTTTGATAAAAGGTGGGGGTAAATTTTGCCTTTTTGTCTTAGAAAGGAAAGTTGTAGACAGTTGTATTTGGTAACACCCCGGTTTTATGATATATATTAAACAGAATGAAAAAGCATAAATGTAAAACATTTGGGGTACACTCTATATGCCGTCATTCTGGACATGCTGGATTAATCTATATTCCTGTGCGTGGTAAAGCCGTAGCTACAGCATCAACAATAAAGAACGATTTGACTTCTGTTTAAAGAAATTGTCTACGTGAATGTAGATGGATTGGATTAAAAATGAAGTTGTGGAAACTGATGACAGTCGCTTAATAATTCAATAATAATATGTCAAACCTGCATAAGAGGAGTCTACCTGTATTCTAGAAATCAGAAAAGGGACAAAGAAACTACTTGTTTGTAACTGTACAGGCTTGTTTACAATTTAAAACTTCTGTATAATGGCAACAGAAAGACATGAATGTTAAAAAGTTTTCATTTCATGTCATACAGCAAACATGAATAACCTGTAAGAGAAGATTACTGATCATGTCATCACCATGTATATATGATGGTGTAGAGTAAACCTGGGTTCTACTAACAAGTTTTTCGTCATTTGTCATTGCATTTGGTTTGCTTCTTGAGGGGAATTATCTCTAAACGTGTGTGTCAACATGGAATCCCGTTCACAATGTCCCCGACACTTCTGCTGCTTGTGTTTGGAATTACCCCCAGTATGGGTTGATATTAATCCCGCTCCACAAGTGGGGACACCTTTTCTCCCCGGTGTACAGGTGTACTTTGTTCACCGCTGACTGGCTCAGGTACAGGTAACTGGAGGAGCGCAGAGCCTCTGATTAAATACGGAGATATTATTCATACTAGAAACAATCTGATGGCATGTCAGAAGGCATTCAGTTCAGAGTGGAGGTAAGTAGAAATAAATACATGCTCGAGAAAAGTGAAGGAATTGCAGCTGAAATATTAATATTTAGTTGCTGGCGTATTTTTTCTTTAAGTAAAATGTAAAATATTTTCAACTTGGAAAGCAAATGGTAAAATACTAAAGAGAGCTGTAAATATTTTTATACAACTGACTTCACAGAAGTGTGTATAACGTAAGTATGTATGCTTCAATTAAAACTATGCAAGATTTTTACCAGAGTCAATTCTAAGTCAACTGTACCGCCGTGCGACCTGTAGCCTATCATGATCTCAGGTACGACGGACATTGTGGAGAGAAATTAATGCCGCATCTGAGACCTTTTATGTTTTCGAATGCACATCAAGTCATCAACAGTCCTTTGGTCAGTCTTTATATATATATAACCCCAGGAGTTAAACGTCAAGTATCAAGGTCACCTTTGACTCAGGCTGCATCTTGGTTTTATATTTTAGGCGGCGACTAGTAAACAGCAAGGCGACGACGTGTGCTACAGACGTGACAGGACATCGCAGAAGTTTTCTCTGCCAAGATGTTGAAAAATTATTCAAAATCGACAGGATCCCAAAAGATATCGTTCAGCGAGCAGAAATCTGCCTACGAACTCATCCAGTCCCAAAAGTTGTTTAAGTGTTTTTTAGATCTGAAGAAAGACTGTCAGGCTCAGATCAAGAAGTTGGAATTGGATAAGTCTATGCTTCTGGACTCACTGCGACGCGAAGAACAAATGTTTAAGAAACGAAGGAGTAAATACGATAAGACAAGCGTGAAAACGCCTGAGATGTCAAAATTTAAACGAATGTCTTCTAATACGCGGTGCATATCGGCACCTGTGAGGGAGAACGCTGTCAAAGATTTGACTACATACGCTGCCGGTAAACGACTCATAAAACACGACACTACCGAGCGATTTGACAAGGAGTCTGCCTCCATTAAAAGGGAGCATACGCTAAGCCCTATAACAGGTACAGGTGCCTTGCGGACTTCAGATGAGAGTGATTACAGCCAAAGTGGAGACGGTCCAAGTCTTGACCACAGTGACACCAGGGACACGAGGATGTTATCACGTGATCTGAAGACGGATGTCCGGTGTTTACCAGAGACAGACACATTTTCTATTCCAAACACACGCGGGTTACTGTCAAGAAGATCACCAGACGCCAAATTAGTGCGCAGTTTTACCTGGAGACATACGAATGGCAGTAAACAAGTGGTGAGAGAGCAGGTGGAATCTTTAAAAACCCACCCACAACTCCTGATAACACCTACACGCACGTCAGGGAATTGCGCGGCGTTGAATACTGCTGGAGATAATGAGAAAGACAAAGACGTCCTTTCATTGGTGCGAAAGCACCGAAGAAGTAAAAGCGCCAGCCTGGTAAGCGCGACTAGAACGCCGGATACACATTTAACGGCACAGTTGTTACCTGCGCGCGTTCCTCCAAAAAGCGCCCAAGCGTTTCACCACACCCGTCCTGCCCGCGTCCATGATAAGAACTGGGGGGCAGCCATGAGGGAAGATCTTCTGTTAAAAGTAAAGCTTGAAAACATAGCACTACGAGAGAAGGTCCAAAACTTTGTTGACAGACAGGCGCAGAGAGTGGCAGACGGGGCTCAGCAACTGGAGGGTGACGACAAAAGGCCCACAGCAAAGAAACCGGCAGACTCAAAACAAGAAACCAAAAATTTTTCAAGTTTTCTGACTTTCACGTTTGACGACTAAATGTTTTGATGATGTGGAGTAGGATGACTGGGAAAAACATTTTATGTAAGAAATCTAATATTATTTGTGGTACTTTTATGGGAATGATTGTGGTTAAAGGCCGACTGACGCCAATAAAACCAAATTTTCGCGAACGATAGCTTTCATCTAAAAATGAGAAAATTAAAGTGTAAGATAATTACATTATGTTTCTTATGTTATGTTTTCATGATGTGATTCGGCGTTTCATTTTTATAAAGTAATGACAAACGTTTCATAAACTTGAAAAAGTATTTTACTCACCATAACGATCACAGAACAATGCATTGCACAATGACAAAATACAGTCGCAAATTTGCGAAAATATATAAGTAGAATTTTTTAAAAACGTTTTTTTCAAATCTTGTATGAATATATTAATGCAAAAATCGAGCACAATACACGCGAGACGCTTACCGTGTACAAAAACTTATTCTGGTGAATAACAAGGTATCCTACATAGTAGTGATAGATTCAGAACGCTGATATGCATGCTAAAATAATGTTTAGCAGATACCCTGCATTGCTAATTAATGAAATAATCTGTTGCTAAGGGAGACGTTGCTAAGAATGATGCATGTTATAAAAACATATAGGCTACCGCCGTCACAGAGTTGAAAACTGACATGCCACCCTCCCTCCCTTGGCGGTGCACTTCCCATATGCGTTGTTTTCAAATAGGATCAAATTTAATTAAATAGGAACCTTACGGTGGTCAAAATTTGATACAAGAACCCCATATCTGTGACGGACGTAAGCACTCTAGCGAACATGATATTGCTAATGCTGCAATTGATTAGATTTAAGAGCCTACGAAAAGACCAAAATCTACATTCCATGCAATAACTTGAACAAATATCTAAGAGACTCAAAAAAGGTATTTTCAAAAGAAATAAGCGTAACTGTTCTGTGCACCAATGTAATAACCCATAGCAGAGTCAAACTTGTAGTATAAAAATATACAGTTTAAAAAGTGATTTGCAAGTGTGTAGACAGAAGAAACCTGTAGGTTAATTAATTATCAAAACAACTGTGTGCTTAACATTATGTAAAATATGACCCCCTAATTATCAGCGTTTCATTCAATCTACCCAAAATACTCAACAAGATAAAGATCGAATACCAATTAACACATCGACAAGTGAAAAATTATGCAACAAAACTATATAATATTTGAGCATATCGCAAACCGGCCTCCTGACTTGGAGACATTTTTACAGTTCCGCAGAAAACTCTTGTTGCCATAGGCAACGCTTCATTGAATACATTTCTCGCTTTGCCGTTGAAAGATGAAAGATTCAAGAGCAGCTGATAACTTGCTCGATTGTACAAACGCCCCGTCCCTCCCTATCAAAATAACTTTATCGTGGTTCACAATATACGGCCATATGTAAGATTAAAGACAAAGACCACCAACAACAATGTTCCTGAATGGATATGCATATTTTTAAGAGGAAAAAAACACCTGTACAATAAGCAGCATCGATGGGTACTCGTCAATGGATCGAAGCAAATCGCTAGGTCATAAAAAAGAGCATTGCGCTCCGGTAATGTGCACGAGCAAGATGTCGTCTGTTTCAAGATGGAATGTGTCAGTGTGGTAAGGAGAGATTGAAAAGATTAAAACCTGTAGAAGCACAGCTTCAACATTTACTGTTCTTCTTCTGTATGGAGTTTGATGATCGGAATTTCGTGAATGGTGCTTTGAGGGTGTTCCTTGGGAGAAGCAAAGTGGCGTTCCCGACCAGAGTCCCAAATTCTGGCGCTCTCCTGCCTAAGGTACTCCTCCTCTATGCTGTCCTGGGGAGACAGTTTTCTCGTGGAGCTGCAGCTGCTGTCGCTACCCAGACTGACGCTTCTCATCTCTGGCTTCAATTTGTTCCCTCTTCCCGACGACTCGCCAATCTGCGGGTCTGTGTACTGCTTGCGACTCAAGCCACGATGCCGCGAATGGATTCTCGGGGACCGAGAGCGCACTGAGAGAGACGAGGCAGGTTCGTACTTCGGGTCCTGTCGGAGGAATTCGTTGAAGATCTGATCGGTTTTTTCGTCAATGCTGTAATCTCGAACGCGAGTTTTATGCCTAGTTTTCCCGCTACTAGAACGGAAGAATCGAGTGAAAACGGAGAACTTCCCGTGCGGCTGGGGAGGAGCTCTAGAGGTGGCGGGCTCTTCAAAGCTGTCCCCAGAGGGTTGGTCAGACTTGCTGTCGGTCTCAGGCTCGTTGATACTTTCATACACGTGAACTAACTGACGCTCACGATGAAACTCCCGCCTTTTCTTCGACGCAGTTTTAGCTGCCCTCCTGTCGAATAATTGGCCGCCGTGGTTATGGTTGTTGTTTTTCCTGTAGCGTTTGTGTGTCGGGTCGGCGGCGCTTGCCGTTGCCCCCTCTCCCTCTGTTGGCGGGTACGTGTCCATGGCTTCGTCTTTGTCGATGCTGTCTTGTTCAAAGGAGACGCGCATTTGCTTTTTAGCTAGCCTAGGAGGTGTGTGGCTGTCCAGAGACAACGCTTTCACTGGCGCAGCACCATTATCTAACGATTTATTCACCTCCAAGGATTTGTACCCACTGTCGTGTTTCATTTGTTGCAGTTTGTGTGTCTGACTGTCGTTGGTACTGTCAGTATTATCCGTAGATGTCTCGAATGACGTCGTTGTCACCTCCTGTCGACTGGACTCGGACGTACTCCGTCCGCCGTCCGTCTCAAAGCTGTCGAAACTGTTATCATTGCTTGCTGTCGGTGGCGCGTCCATTTTGTTCTGCAGACGCTTTGTGAGAATACTTCTATAGTTTTGCCTCCTCATTTCTCCGTTAACGTTAGGCGGCGTGAGGAACTGCGCCGATTGTTTTCTCTTTTGTTCTGGTATTTTGGGATCCCCTTTGTTTTCCGGCATATTAACGTCGCTCTCGTCTGCGTACCCCGCTGTGGACTCAAAGGACGTCGTTATAGATGTCCCTTGCTCGGGAGATTCATTTTCTGGTGACGGTGACAAAGTATCCTCCATTCTTACCGTATCCTCCTGGTTCTCCTCCTCTTTTTCCAACGTTGCTCTCAGATACCAAAGGTCCCGATACTTTTGCCCTCCATTGAGTGTTTCCTCTGTTTCATCGCTCTCGGTCAGCGTGATTTTGTCCATTTCCAGGGCCCCCATTTCCAGCTCGTCGCAAATCTTCTCTTCGTTGACATTCTCGTAGCTGCCCGTGTCGTTATAACAGACCCGGCCGCGGCACGGAGACTTCTTGCTCTCTGACACCACGTCGTAATCTGCGTTGTAGAAGGGTCCCTTGTTCATTCGGTCCAACGCTGCCTGCTCAAACTCATAATCCAGAACAGCATCATAACTGCGTACTTTGCGGGCCTCCCCCAGGCTCTGCCGCCCTAAAGGACTGACCACCTCGAGGCTCTGAGACTGGCGTCTTCGCCCACTTTTATCGACCATTAAATTTCTTGGCGGGGAGGGTTTGTTGACGTTACCGTTTGATAACGGTGATTCGCTTGCTATTCGATGGACTTCAACACACACTTCAGTTTTGTGAGGTCTAGCGTCTCTTACAATGTGCGTATTCGTCAGGTTCGGTGCATAGTTTTCCTCCTCCATCTCGTGGTCTGTGACATTGTCATCAGAGAACAAAGTCACTTCGCGCGTGATCTCAGACGCGTCCTTACGTGGCGTTACGTTCTCGTACGCCATTATTTCTGGCGTTGCCACTGTTGCCTGGCGAACCATTTTAGCAGCAGAAGCAGATGGAACAGGGTCAATTCGCAACTTCTTAAGATAGTGGTAATCTCCCTCTGTGTACCTGAATTTAACAAATGGAATCAGTAAGCTAGGATAAAAAAATGTTACAAAAGATGTCTAAAGATACGCCTAAAATAAAAAAAGATGTTTTGTTCCTCGCTCTAAAACACTGAATGTTAATCAAATTTAAATGTCATGAAGTTTTTTAAATTTCCTCTTGATGAGAGTTAGGGAAACAAATAAAACAAATTATTATTCACATGTTGTATACAGGCATACAGTAGATAGTCAACAAAAGATATATAACACAGTTCTATAGGCCTACATGTTTCAATGACAAAGCTGTAGATCCTTTGTTACTCGATCAACGCTGTGCAATTAAACCGTGTTGCAATCCAATCTCATGTAGATATGTGGATGTTCTACCAAACCCAGGGAACCATCTTAAGACACACTCAGCATCACAAAACAAATTACACTCAAACTAATAGACATATCAGCAAAATAAAAAAAAAATGGACAAACGTAGAAAAAATACATTGCTAGAAAAAAGTCAAACATATAACTCGTGTCTAAATGCTAAATGTAAAGTGGTTTGAATGACAAAATGCTTCTTAACATCTTTATGTACGCCCTAACACACTACTGGAAGACAAGGGCCTTTGTGATATTGAGTTAAGGTTATAACAATCAATCAATCATGCTTTGTGAAAAGTGGCCGAACACGCATGCGTGAAGGATCCATTGTGCTCAGCCCAGAAAATCAATGCTGCAATTCCCGAACCAAAGAATATGTAAAAAAAGAAACATAGTTATCCATTATCTAAATAAACTGATGAATGAATTATATGCTAAAATGAATAAATGGGCCTTTTATCGGTGATAGGACGAGCTGCCGATATAAACAACCATTTGTGGCAAACACCGGGGACAGTATCGGAGACAAGAGGCGATGAATTTTACTTAGAACGCGCATTGTGCCTAAATATTGCTGGACGCGACAAATATGAGAAAATTTTGCACCACTTTGCCAGCATACAAAGAAGTCAATTTGGTTAATTCCAGCAAAAATAATGTTTATTTATTTATTAATTATTATTATTATTATTATTATTATTATTATTATTTTTTTTTTTTTTTTTTTTTTTTTTTTTTTTTTTTTTTTTTCAATGAATAATATTTAAATTTTGTTTATCAATCCTCGACATTCGAGAAGGCCACGCTCAATTCTTAAAATTGTCACAATAATCGCACTTCGGGCGCAAATTAAATCCAAATTACCAACAACTTCGCAACACTGTTTGTTAACCTTTTGCCCATATTAGATGAATCGGTTTTTCGTTTTAATGACTTGATGTGTAGGAAATGTATTGTATCCGATACCGCCCCCTAACTGTACTGGAGTAGAACGCCGTGCATCACAAGGGCGTTCCTGGAATATAGGTTTATTAGTTGTTAATGAAAAAAGTGAGACTATAAACGAAAAGCATTCTGATAAAATAATTATAACTTTCACAGCAGGAATCCCCGTATCACTTACATGTTGTTGTTGTTGACACTGTCACCGGAAGTGACGTCATCGTGCTGCATGCTGGAGAGAGATGCACAGTTACTGAGACATATAGTTTGGCGTGGTTCAAGTTGAAGTGGAATCGATTTTTTTACGAGTAAAAGCTACAGGTGCGCGAAGAGAAAGTTAACAAAGCTTTGTTGCTCAAAAAAACTAGCAAAGTTTTACCTATTCAGAGCATAAAGGGTTGCGGAGGGTTCTTGACAATTAAACGATTTATTGGAGAAACCGGAAAACAGGACAACAAAACATGTACAAGACAATTATAGCGACATGGTGATGTGTGCAAAACAGAATAACTGTTTTGTTAGACAGCTGTGACCCTCTGGCGCTGTAAGACACGACTTTCTCACTCAGAGCGAAGACTGGTAAAGATTGCCTTTAAGTTATAACGCAATAATAAATAACAAGAAATGTCACCTGGATCATGTGATTAATATCCCTGATGAAAATAAATTTTGTACCTTCGTATCTAATAAAGCTAAAACATACTGTTGCGCTGCTGTTTTGTCTGTAAGCGGTTGGTTATGTTTAGGAGTGTGTATGAAACAAAAAGTTGAACATGGAGTACCCCGTAAAAGATGGAATCTTATTAACATATTAACAGCTACGCACGGAATCTAACAGGACCCAAATGAGCAAAAAACTCTTACCTTAACAAAAGTCAAGTAAAAGTGTTTACATGAGGAGCAAGGCTGGATATTTACCTTCTTCCTTTTTTGAAATAAGACGAAGGGGGTCGTATGGGTATGTCACTCAGTTGAAAGGACACTCGTCTCTCCCCGCCGTCTTCGGGCTCATACTGCTCATAGGTGTCGCTGTGGTGGTTGCTGTTGGCGGCGGCCTCCTCGGGTATCCCTGCAAAGACACGGGACAGCCTCCTTAAAGCTGCAGACACATGAACCTTCAGTGTATCGGCGAGCTGGAGAAGGTACTCCATGGGCAACATCGAGAACACTCACGCTCTCTATGTGAGCTTGTATTCATGGAGGTAGTGGTGAGAACTGAACAGTTTGTTAACTTTCTGGATAAATTGATCCATGTGCAGAGTGCATACTCGGTAACAATGGCAAGAAGCATATAGAAAAACTTTCCATTTATTATGCTGCGACAATGAAGTGTTGATTTCTAAGTTCATTACGCGTAGATAAATAGGTGAAAGTGTGTTTTGTTACTGACTGTGATTCGGCAAACATGAAGCAAGTGCGTGAAGTTTTTGTTTCCTCTGGGGACGCTACTTACCTGACAATTCACGAAGACACTGTCCAGAGAATGTCGCTTTGTTGTCTTCGTCAACTAACTTTACCTGTTCTTCAGGATAATCATTATACCTTGAATGAGAGCAGAAATTTATTTCACACACGAAATGTAGTACAGGTAGAAATGAATACAGATCAGTCTACCTTGACGAAGCCTGGCAGCTGTTGCAGACCCTGATACTATCGGAATGTGGAATGCACCACTTCTCCCGTGCAAGTTTATTGCTTTAAAGTAAAATTATATAGAAAACAAACATAATTTCAATAGCAATTTATTCTTACAAAACAAATTTCAGCGACAAACCCATATCTATTCCAGCGTGCTTGACTCCTTTGACACCTTTTTCCTTCCAAACGTAATTTACTTGACGCGTTATCTGACAGCTTTTGCTGAATTGTATTTAACGATATCATTATCGGGTTCAAACATTTTGGCATGGTGTAATTGGGTTCTTCCTTGCATATGGAAATGGAAAGACTGCACTATAGTTCGCTTGGCGCTTCGTCAGGGGATTTGTAACCGATACATCTCTCCCACGCGTGATGAAAAGTAAATTGATTTTTATCACCCAAAAAATCAAAACATGAAGAATGTGGGCGTCACTGAAATGCGGGAAAACGCCATTGTGGTTGTCATGGAAACAAATGCCGTTCTGTCTTCGTTCCTCATCCTTCTATTTTTAAGATCGAGGAGTATGTAATGGAAAGCAACCACCACTTTCTGGTACAATATCATTGAAAAAATTTCGTCAGCACGTTGTCACTTTGTTGTTTATATCATAGACTCCAAGGCTGATGGCATAATTGGCTCCAGTTCACTGATAAGTGGTAACACGACGTGGCTTATCTAAGAGCCTTATTTAATAAAGAAGCGAAATGTCTATGGGGTGCAATAACCGGGATAAAGTCATTAACTCTTGGTCAATACTTCACGTTGAAAGACCCGATGGGGACGTGGTTCTATAAAGACCCCCATCCCACGTCCTCACCGTGAAGGTGTCAACACTTAAACCATACCGGCATCCCAACTGAACCGACAAGTTAACTGAATTACTGAGCTAGGGATAGTGGAGGAGTAGGCGGCCATGTTGATCATGCCGTAAACAGTTCTCTGCGGCACCGTCATGGCCAAGGTCGGTTGATTCATAAACTGAATCGGTAAATGGCGGGGGACTATACCGCAGCAGGAAACATTAAGAAATCGATGCATACTGCATGTAAAACATTTAATGGAGGCAGGAATCATCAGAGAAATGGAAGAGTGACATTTACCTCTCCTGGAGTTTGAGTCATGGAGCGGTTTTCGTGACAGGAAAAACTAAAATTTAACGAAGGCCATGGTGTTTGGAGGGGGTGGGAAGGGGATTGCCATTAGGCTTTTGTTGGTGCTGAGTTCATTCATATAGCTGATCTTTATTTATTTTTTATTTTTTTTAATTACTATTTTTTTTTTGTCGATGACCTGAACACAAAGCAATTCTGTAAAATGTCGCGTCATTGGAAAATATGAATGCTCCACCGGACGCCAGAATAGGTCTGGATATTTATGTTCCTTGCCAATAAAACGTGTATATATGTATGATGTAATGAGTTGAAGAAAAAATAGCTTTAGTCCACCATCTTGGCAAAACGATGTTTCAATAGTTAAAAACTCAATAGCATCAGAATGTTTGACTGGAGCGGACTATACCATAGAACTGTAGTTGAACTAGTACATACAATCATTGCCTTTCCATGTCCAGAACACAAATAAACACCAACGCTCTGTAATCGCCTACTTTTTGCCAGATCCATTATAGGATGGGATGATCATTCCATCATTTATTGTATCAGACGATCGATCGTTCTCAACATGAAAGAGCAGCTGGCAATGGGGTATAGAGACGAGGCAATGATATCCGGCACGTCGAAATGGTCGACTTCGGTACAAAGCGGAGTACTTTAACTTCAGGAGATGATGGGGGAATCACAATGGACAAGATGATTAAACTTCAGATGTAGGAGGTCTTTATCTCCTTCTATATGACACTGGGAAATGATATCAAACGTACATCAATGGAAAGTTCTCTGGACGTGATGCCCAAACCACCGGGACCGAGCGCCATGGTACTCAAGATCACGGGGTGGCCCGGACTTAAGACCAACAGTGATTTTTGCCCACTTCCATTTAGAATCATTCTAATTTAACACTGTAACTGAAATATTATCCAATCGTTTCTTTTCATTAACCAGGTCCAATATTAAGTGAGTATACTGCAACTGATTTATCTGAATAAAAGGAGACAAATATTTTGGTCTAAAAGTAACAGCTAGCACTAGCAGGTGCTACGAGAAACCTCTCTCTAGCGGAATAAACGTGCCTTTACAAAGGTCATGGGTAAAACGAATGTATTACTTGTGTTTATATATGTGCATTATATATATATATATATATATATATATATATATATATAAAATCTCTACGTTATGCCATCAATACAGAACCAAATGGAAGCAGAATGCGAAATGTTGCAAAACTTCAATCCATTTTTTCACACTAATTAAAACCCATTTACAGAGCACCAAATGTGAATCAATTCCCTGCAGGCCATCTTCGAGTTTTAATATGAGTTCAATTGCTAAAACGCAATGTAAAAACTAACGGTGGTCTAACAGCACAGTAGTACAGATGAACTGCGCTTTAAGGTTCAATAACACCTAAAACTGCTTTTGACAACTCTCTACCCGGCGGCCAGCGTGTTGGTAAAATGTAGTTTACAATTTATAAATCAAACATATTATCTATGATGACTATTTGTAGTATTGTCAGATTGATGTGCTATTGGTTTGTGCTTTGTGTTATGTACTATAAAATATACAGACGCGTTGGTCGTGTATTAATGGAATTGGCTGTGTTCCTGTCTATTATTTACGTACCCGTCTTCCGTGTGTTGCTGGCTATCGGCCGAGATCTCTGACTGTTCCTCAACGCTGGGCTGAGTTTGGAGGCTCTCGTACTGCCTATAAGGACGGAAGCCGCGTTTGTCTGACCCTGTACGATACACTTCCGGGTCCCTAAATTAAAGAAGAGTTTCTTAACGCTAGTGAAGCAATTATCTGTTGGTGATGTTCTCATACTGACGGCGTGTTGACAGTAATATCGACGGATTGCCTTCACTCCTGTCCCATGTGGTTTTTATCTGCGTATATCCGACCACCAGCTGAAGAGAGCACCTAGATACTTCACAACTAAGTTATATACATAATAATCGATGGCAACTTCATCTAAGCCGATATCTTACCAAGCAGGCAATATTTGTAGGTAACGCTCTAGCGGCCTGGTTTTCTTTCTTACCTTCCTTATGAATCTGATTCAGCGGAGTATTCGTACTCTCCCTCTCTCTCTCTTCTCTCTCTCTCTCTCTCTCTCTCTCAACACCAGGCTAATATCCAAAACTACCATTCAGACAATCATCAGCAGCGCAGCCTGAATGCTTATTGGCCCTGCACCCGACCATCAGAAGGAATATCGTTATGTATATAATCTGCTGCCTTCACTGGTTTAATTTCCTCCTAAGCTATAAAATAAAACTATAACTTTGCACCATAAAATTACGTTTATAAAAAAAACATAGAAAAGATGTATTGTTCTCATCATGATTTTTTTCTCATGGTCGAACTTTAATTTCTTACCAAATATCCATAAGCGCTTCCAAACGATTCACCTGGACAGTATCATGCCGTTTTAAACATTATTTTAGGCTCACTTCATTTAGAGTCTAGGAACGCTGTCTACATAACTTTTTCGTGTCTTGTCCTTCAATACCAGAAGAGCGTTTCCAAGGCATATTACAACACTGTTACAAGTGCATAGTACATAAGAGAGCATAGCCGATACCCGTGACGGGAGAGTATCGATTTCGGCACAAAACCTCCACTTCAGAGGCTTTGCGGCGTTTTATCTGGCTAATTAGTATGTACTAATTGTGTAGACATGGTTCGTTTCCTATTTTTATCGAACTGTAACTGAAGTGTTCTAAGTAAATATATCTACACCAGTTCAAGCACGGCCCGCACGTGTTACAGAATACACGAAGGTATGGGTGCGGTGATGAAGCTCAGATAAATTAATTCTAATACCGGAGTAATGTCCTTGGCTTCCTTCAAAAGCCTCACGTATACGCGGGTAGACTGTTTTATAATTAAAAAAAGAAAATAAAACTACATTTTTGCTGTGTTCAATAATTGGAATAATGGCGAAAGGGAGGTGCCTGAAAATTCATGTGAATGGTATGTACAGCGCGAAAATGCAATATCAGTACGTTCAATTAGTTTTTCCGAGAGAGTATCCATATCACACCGAAAAGTCGACAAAACGAGCCAATTGGTAGTGCTAAGGGCATTTTTTTTGTCAGATCTGCAACTCGAATCCATCTTAAATTGGAACTCATAATATGTGCCTTTGGTACATGCTTCGCCAGAAAGTAAGCTTAATTACCAAAATGCTGTATGGTCTACCTACGCCTTATCTAGAACGAGTCCCGTCCAAAACGCAAATAAAATGTCCCCCTAAAAGAAGCCTGTAGCAGTTTGTAATGTTTTGAAAATGTAAAGATGGACTTTTATTCTATCTTTTAGACGTTTCGTGTACCTCAGTTATAGGCAGGGCTTTCCCAAACTTCACCGAGCTTTTGGTTATACAGTGTAGCAATTTTCAGCTTAACATCCTATTTCAAGAATATAAAAATGCTACTTCATTCAACAAAATAAAAAATCAAATATAGTGAAATGGAACATCCATGACAACAGAGCTACTATGACGGCTACCATAGCATTTTTAATGTTCTTCTGACACCATGCACTGGCAGCATACAAAATCTTGTTGGCCTTTGTAGTAGTTGCAGGTGATACTAGATACATATTAGCCATTCACTGTTTTACAGGTCCGATATACTACCTTTATATAAATATTGAACAAAGTTTTTTATACTTACTTGTCGTAGGATTTCTTGAAACAATATTTACAGACAACAATAACGGAAATGACGAGGATGAGACCCCCCACGACGCCTGCCACCAGGGCGACTATGCTAATCCAATGTGGTTGCTGAACGTTGGCATGGGACGTACTTGTAGGCTGGAAATAACCGGTTGTTATGTGTTTATTTCCCAAATGTACTTTTCTTCAATAGACCCAACTAAATTTGTAAACCCCGCTGGGATGCTCTGGCAAATGTAAAAACTCGCTCGTGGTCAAAATTCTTAATGTTTGAGTGATGAAACAAGCATATGATCCAGTATGAAGACGTGGGCGAGCATTTATGCAACCAGTGTCACTAGGGAACGCCAGTTAAGTAATTAATTTGGACTGCATTAAATATTGACTAGATACAAAAATGCAATATTGCTTCAGGCAAATCAAACGTCGCAATTTACCATTAAAAACCATTCTTATTTAACTGTGCTTTCTGTTTTCTCATATTTCCGTGAGGGATATTACAGAAACAGGTTGGTTCATCTTTGTATATAACATCTTCATATCCCGGAAAGCAATAGTAAACATTTCCCGATCAAAATTATGATTACAATGGCAAAATATAGACCCAAAGAACGATCGTTTTCCGACACAAAACAAGATATTGCGCAGATTCTGCGGGAGCGCGGAAAACTAAAACGGCGGTAAAAGTTTCATGACATCAAATTTGTTTAAATTGACTAAAAAGGCATTTACTGTCCCCCAAATTCAAGGTTTAAATGAATTTGGGAGGGTGGGGTTAGCAAAAATAATGGTAGACGGTGACGTAATAATTGATGATGACAGAATTTATCCAAGGATAATTTTCTGGTAGTTTTCTTTTAAATTCTGTCGAACAGAAGCGATTCACAGCAGAAGAAATTCACCATGTTCTGAGTCACGTTTGTATTGCTCTCTGAGAAGATATTAAAAAAAAAAACGGCTCACGCGCACTCTCGCGCGTATTGTAGTCTTGAATGACGTCATGCAGTTGTGTCAGCCTCGGTTCAGGCTATCTTGGCTGACTCTGATTGGATGGACTTACCGGGAGATTGGTGGGGTCCATTGAGTATTATGCCTTCACCTCTAGCTTCCGGTGCTTCCTGAAAGAAAAGGCAGACGTTTAAATTAAGTTTCGGTAAGTGGCTAACTAATGAGTGATGGTTCAGTAGTGAGGAATAGGCTCACATTGAGATATAATGATTCAATAATGATTCTGTGAATAAATTCAAAATATTTTTCTCCCCAGTGTTTTTAAAGCAGTTTGTATGGTCTATTCCATCAGGCAAAAAAAAAAAAAATCGTTAAAACATAGATCAATCGAACATCAATAATAAGCAAACTGCAAATAAGATACTCGCTTTTTACGAAGAAACAAAATGCTACTCAGCCTGAGCAGCCATACTGATTATTCTCCTATCAATTCTCACTCAAAGAATCATCTCAGGTTGATACAAGGGAATGTTGTCAGTTGTAATGATGAAAACGAAAGCATTGGCCAGCGGCAATACTGAGAAAGTAATGGCCGAGTATCGGCTTCAGGCAAAAAGGCAAAAACTCGTTAGCAATGAATTACATGAATAGGAACATTACAATAAGCACCTGAGTCAAAGTAGATGGATGTTGATGTCATTAATATATGTATTTCACTGCGGTAACATGTGCTGTCATATAAAATCAGCACAGTGTTTTCGATACCTTATGAAATGAATTCCTTCTGAAATATTTGAAATGTATTTAATTCTCACAGTAACAGTATGCTGTGCACAGTGGTAGTGGACGTCAAGGTATCCGGAAAGAAGACACTATGTGGACAATTACCAGTGGAGAATCCACGGCAAGTTCTTTAAAAAAGAGTCGGAAACAGCTGCTAGTAAGAATCGCCACACGCATAACTGCTTTATTATGGCCAGATTTGCCGTTATCGCGATCGATAAAAATGATAAGCATGTAATCATGGGGCCATGATCCTTAAACATTAATTCATCCACAGTGGCAGGCGTGGACCTGAGAGGAATAGGATATCGATTCTGATGAAATGACTTCCGCTCTTTTCATTTCAATTATCTTGCTTGTGTTCTATGTTGACACAATGACGTGTTGTTAGACAGCTCTTGGGGAGGTAATTGTTTTAACTGTGTATGTTGTTTTCTCCAAGTTCATACAACTGGATATTGAAGTCCTCATTTATCGTACGGTTGAGAACACAAAGGTGTGGTATTACGGGCTCTGCTGTCACAAACAGAAACAGGCTGCGCCTGATAACTTCATTTGTGTTCGAAATGTGAAAAAGGTCATCTGACGGTATACGTGAACTATGACAGGTTCTAAGTCACACAAACAGTCTCATTGCTCAGACTCTCATACCTTTAACCAAGCCTCTTTCAGCAACTGAAAATATTGGCATTCATGCCACTAACGTTTGACTAGATTATGTAGACGTTTGTGTGAATGGGGCAATGCTTACCTACTTAAACTTCCAAAGTGATAAATTATTAACACTGCCGATGTGTCTTATTCCAAGTCAGCACGCGGACACAAGCAGCCATATTTAAAGAGGCCTCTGCAAGAAGGACGGGGAAATTATTTTGAACCTCTGAATCTTTTTGCCCAAATCTTATAAAGAACTTCCCAGAAAAAGTGTCTTATTGGATCTAGCTGGTACGAGTTGGTTCAGCTATGGAATTGGTCCCATTTCCTATTGGAACCCATTGAATTCCCTACTGGTACCTATCAAATTTCATATTGGTTCCTATCGAAATATCTTTTGGTTCCGGCTAAATTTCCTATTGAATGCAAAGAGAAAAGCATCAGCACTGATATTTAGCTTAATTGCACACGCACACGTCATATGCTTGGATACGTATGGTAATTCTGGGCAAACTGTGGTAACGTTGTACTTTTTTCATATTTTCATCATAATGTTAATATTTCCGCTCTTTGGGAAGCCTTTTGAATTCAATAAGCAATTGGAAATTTAATTGGAACCTACAGAGAATAACCAAAACGAATAACTTTAAATTTAAATTGGCTACTTGTATGAATAAAAATTAATAAACCCTTAAAATACTCTTAATCTATGGCAGAGATTTGAATATGCCAAATGAACAATAATCAAACGTAGCATATATTAAAAATACTATATACAAAATATACCACATACAAAATATACCAAATACTAAATTATCATATACCAAATATACCATATACCAAATATGTTTTAGTGCAGCCCTGGAGGTTATTTTATGGCTCATTGCAAACTTGCTACTGCTTGATGGTTTTTTGTTCAAAATATCCATATATTCTTTTGTAAAGATAGAAGGCTTAATATTATATTGTGTCTTATTCGCTTTACTTTTAATCATTTTAATGGTAACTGTGAGAATTCATTGGCGGCACTATAAAACGCGACTGATACATGTATTGTCTCAGGTTAGGAAATCTGTATATGATATTCCTAAAATTCAATTCAAGGATATTAGAGGCCAGTGTTTGGTATAGAATGTAGTTGATAACTATTACATAGTTTGCATAATGTCAAAAGTTGATCGTACGCTTGGAGTCCGTGGTTTGAACAGAGAAGGTCACGTCAATACTGGGCATTGTGAGGAAACTATCAAAGGCGGGATTAAAATAGGTTTTAGAGAGAGTTTGGCGTCAATATGCACCATTATTTCTGTTACAAGATTCATCTTTTAGATTTCTTTTTTTTTTATTAAATGCAGTATCTATTTCCTTTAGGCACCTACTACTTTATCTTAAGAATTACCCAAACGTATCTTTACAAAAAAAAAAAAAAAAAAAAACTATTCATACAGCCTATTTCCCATAAGTTTTCCAAAATATCCTATTGGAAATATTTTAGTAAGGGTCGGGAATCAATTACCCAAGTGACCGTATAGATATAATTACATTGTATTGGAACAAAATGGTCGTCTGTAGTAAATCAGTGGGTGGACATATGAAGACTTAAAGGTATACTGTCCGCGTTTGAAATTTCTCCAACGTCAAAATTTCTATGTTTACAGTCTACATATCCTGCAAAGCTACCCATCCTTTCCAATTAAGACTGGCCAGTTGTTTAGAACTAAAGATTCGTGAGTAAGAGAAAATTGCTTTTTCCCCCGAGGAAATTAATTCTGGCTGTTGAGTCCCGTATAGAGTGCCCGCAATCAAGAACAAAATCCAGCAATATCTGTGTTGAACATTTGTAGAACAGAAAACTTGGTCCATCTACGTACAACGGGGTGAACCAAACCCGTCTCCGCTCAAGCGTTTGCAGTAAGTGCAACGGCTGGTTTTGAACGGTGGCAATACCTTATAACTATTTGATGTTTTGTTCGTATTTTAGCGCTGGCATGTCTCGTTTATATACATACATTCAAATTCATTAAAATATGCTTTCTTATAAGTGGAATAAACAGTGTACATATATATCCCGGAGTAGGAGCGATTTCCAGAATTTGCCACCAAAGGGTTATGTTATTTAACCGTCACTTATCACTCTGCATTCACATTTCATTAATCTCAATGAATATCTCCCGTGCTTCACACACTAAAAGGTGCGTTCTCAATGAAACTATCTTGGTCTGAGAGGATTTTCGCAGAATGCAATCAGATTAACACGCCTCCTCCTGTTACTAACGTACTCATATAATTACCCGCTTTTCTGAATCCTACGCAACGCCAGGGGGAGGCATGTCATTCAGTGGATCTGATTGCCTTCAACGAGACTCCCCGCGGAGTGGGTTGGAACTATTTAGTACGATAGTTACACTGTGAGAGGACCTTTTGTTTGCACGTTGGGACAATACCCTAGGGTATTTGAGGAGAGTTGAATATAGGTACCTTTGACCTCTACATGATATCATCACAGTGCCTTTGAACCGTCAGCAATTCAATATCAGAGACTTGGGGAAGATGATTTGGAAAGGACAACCCAGAACCAATTATCACACTGATATACGTCGGTACCAATGTTTCATTTGTGTATTTAAGACAAAGTGTCGCCATAAAAACATTCTTGTCGTTTGCGAACAAGGAACCCACCCTAATGTGGCAGCCGTCTTGGAAGCCTGGCAAAAGACCACTCCGTCACATGGTCTGCAAACTTCAATTTGTCTGAAAAAAAAAAAAAAAGTATTTGTGTGGTACGTACTGGACGGAGGTCACATAACGCGTGATCTGCAACGTCCACGCAGCTTTGTCTAATTCCTAATATTTTAACATTTAAAAAAAACAAACACATTTCAGCAAAACACTCAAGATATGTGTAAAAGACCACTTTGTTTATCAAGTTTTTGTATCATGGTATGCCATGGTATGTGCACTATACCACGTTCTTTAGTCCGGCCTATTAGAGCAGCCTTAGGCCTGCCTTAGAATGTTATCTCGTGCGCTCTGTCGGTTAATAGGGTCGTCTGCTACATATGCTATTATATCCAATAAAACTGAAGTCTCTTGATCGGTAAACACGAAAGTAAAATCAATATCCTCTACCTAATAACTTAACCGGCAGCTTCTAATGTGCCATGATATTATGAACCGCTCCAAGTTAATATGTCTTTCTCTCTCTGTGTCATTTGTTAAACATGTAAGACGTCCACTTCACTTGTAGCACGTGCTCTTTGTACAGTGTGCTTAGGCGGGTCCGGAAGAGGGTGAGCAGGGACCCATCCTCTCCGTCTACCAAATTAAAACAGCGTATTAAGAACGTGTCCGTTATTATTCTTCCCAAGTGGAAACATTACAGCAGGAGTTGCCCTCCTTCACGATTCCTTGTTTCCGCCAATGAGGTAAAAGGTTGAGCGAATTCCAAAAAAACATTTTTTCGCTAATAATAAGTATGTAAGTTTTTTCTGTTAAGGTTAAATAGACTTTGTAATGGCATGATTATCGTGTTGAGGCGCTTGCCGCGGCACATTACCAAGTCAAAATATCAACAATGCAGTAATGGGTGATTTCTTGGTATTTGTGGATGCATAAATATTTCATCTTTAACAAAAAAAAAAATCATAAGTTAGGAAAGAGCAATGTTATTTTCATTAAGAGCAATCACCAAATTCCATCGGAAAATAATGACAACTTAATGTAATGAACCTAAATGTTTTTGAGCAGTAACTTTTTACTGAAAGTTCAGAACCATGCTGTTGGGTCGGTGCTATGAATTGTGTCGTCTTTTCAAAGTCTTCTTCCTAGCGTCGGTTCCACGGTCAGGTGTCGTGTACCTTAACTCTCCTGTGCTCCTTACGACTCATTGCCTTCTACGGACCCATGGAGCATACAACATTTTCATACAGCGGACAAATATCATTATTGATGTCTAGAAACGGGTCCACAGTGGAGAAATAATCGGCGATAAACTACACGACTATATCCACTTTATGCCATGTTCAGTGGGACAATGTGTGTGATATCTAACAGCTTGAAATGTCACGTTGGTCTTTGATGTTTGCAAACTGAACGTCTCACATATCCACCACTTCTTTTTTAAAACCAAAGATACTGTGCCATTTTTTGCAAACATGGAATCCTGATAAGCTTATTGAAACTTTATTTCTTCATAGATTTCTGTTATGGAGCCGTCCCTGCCTGATCCCTGCCTCTCTAGAGCACTGTAATGTGTCCATAACCAGAGGTGTCTAGGAACAAGACGCCTCGGGGGCGGAACTTACTAACCGGGAATTCTCGATTTAAGATGAAGGTTAATCATTCCACTGAAAAACCGTTTAACCAAATGCACATCAGCTAAGTTTTAACCTGAAATCCTGAGGAGTGATCAGATCGTAGCATAGATTGCCGACAATCATATTAGGGCGACTGGATAACCACTCCTAAAAGCCAGTCATTTTATATTGCCTTAAACCTCCATACATTTTTTAGATATCCTGTGTTTTGCTCCCAAGGCATTTGTTCCTTATTGAATAATTCAATTGTAAAATCTAGCCCAAAAGTGCATTTTACGTAAAGTGAAAGCACCGTTCAAAAGTCATTAGCCTAAATTAGAAAACGCGATCTTAAAATTGTATAAGCCTATTCACAATGTATTTCTAAGTTCCGTGCTTGCCATGGTGAAGGTGAGTAAGAAGAACAGGTCTTTGGAGACGTGGGAGGTTCATGTATGGTGAATTTTTCGGTACAACATCCAGAATCCTTCTCAAACTCTATAGCGTACCATGGAGCAGGGTATGTGGCCTACATTATACAGATGACGTATGGAGTCTCAGACAGAATGATGCATTAGAGATATATGATGTACATTATCTGTATACGTGTTTATGACTCCATCGGGTTTAATATAGCTGATGTATATGCCGTGATTTCTCGGGATATCTTCAAAAGCAACCAGGCATCACTCAGCTGAAGAGAACAAACGCGTTCAGAAAATGAACAAATGCTTTTTGGAATATCAGGGGAACATGCTTGCGCTGCCAACGGCCAATGTAAAGTAGAGGACTAATGCTTTCAGTTTATTGTATTAACGTGGCGAGGTGGACTCTTGGGACGCCTGGTTTCCAGTGGTGGCCCCGTTAGTGTACCCATTATGACAGTAATAAAGTATATATCTGCCATTTGAATGCCACCCTTGACGTCAATGTGCAATAACAGTTCACAATGTTATTAATTATATATACATGTGTAATGAAGAAATTTGGAAAATGATTTGTATGACTTCGTTGCAATTACTGCAATTTTGATATAATTGACTGATATAACGATGCAGACTAGGGTTGCGGTACACCAACAGTAAACTCGAAACACAGTTATTCTACAAAACTTCCGTGCATATTTACAGTTGTCTTAACTAAACTGCCGTCTCTTGCTCTGTGATGTTCTGAGGCAGGGCAACTGAAACTGTTCTGTTGCCTTATTAACACAACAATGAACAAGCCGGGCGTCCAGCAGCGAGGCTCGTACTCACCTGTTAGTAAGCACTACGGGGCCTGTCAATTTCACAGTGTACTGTAGTTTCTTCTCCTAAGGTCCCATTTGGCGTTCATCAGATCGTTATTGGTAGTACTTTCAGTCACCTTATGTCACGGATCTCAGGTCGTGTTTCCCACATCTCAAGGTGGAAGCGTGGTGTTCGCCGTCTGTTGTTAAATCAACCCTTGTTGTTCATCCGCTGCCTATGTTATGTCACATGGATGACTCGGTAACATTGCGTCTGGTGACGTTGCCATGGCGACGCCCCATATGTGTCACTCTATCCAGTGTATCTCGCTGAAACCGGATTAAACGATAGGAGACAATCTGTCCTCCATTAGTTTTGATTGCGTCCTCTTGTACTCCACATCCAGTTCTGGCAGAACACATAAACAGAGGGATGCCCACGCATCGATCGACGAACCACGTTCAAAACGTCAAAACAATTCAGTGAAACCTTGCGGCGTCAAGCAGGTTGTTAGGATGGGGAATTTAATCTAATATAGAACAGTCGGCCCTTTACATCTCTCCCCGCTGTAATAATGCCTGAACAAAACCAAGATAATGGAAGGGAAGCAGGACGTTATAGCTTGCACATAATCGACAAGCGTCCGAAGACTAGTAAATGTCATCATGATCGCTATTCTGCGGTTAATGAAGGTTGTAGAATCACTTTCCCTTCTAAACAAGGGGTTGTGAGCTCGCGGCTCCGGCTCAAGGTGATCAATTATTTAATGAAGACACGAGAAAATAAAATTGTAGAGAAGATACCCGACATTACAAGTACATTGCCAGTCGCTGCTGTTCTGCTGAAAGAAGACTAATAACAATATAATACTTTATTGAGCACTAAAATGTGTGCAAATTACAGTTTACAGTCTCTCTTTCTCTATTAGTTTATGCAAACATGTTTATACACATTACATTAATTTGTAAAAAAAAAATTATGAAAAATTATTTAGGGTCTTTGCTTGGTTGTGACAAAGATCTTATGACATTGCGACCATGAACACCAGCATATGACAAGGAAACTGTTGCTGGTAAAAATAGCCGCCAATCTGATCACTCTCTATCCAAAATGCAAATGTCTTCAATTACTTCACTAATCAGACAAAAGTCTAAGAATGCCGCGCGCGTTCCTGTTGATAACATCACGGCGATATGTTGCCTAGGTCCCCCGGGTCCACTGTCCTGCCCCGTGTTACTGTAGTAAACATGGGCCTCATTGGGACCATTTAGAATAGATGATCCGAGCACTAACTGATCCGCCGACTAGATATGGCCTACCACACTTCAAAAGCGATGCCGCCGATTCCCGATGGTTTCCCCGCCTCCACAAACGCCATTAAACAGACTAAATCTCGGCTCCGAGGTTTAATTGCTAGGCCCTCCAGCGACGGCGCGTATGGAGGCGGGGAGACCATCATGGAATTAGTAGCATGGCTTTTGAAGGGGGTCGGCCATATTTAGTCGGCGAATCAGTTAATGCTCGGATCATCTATTCTGAATGGCCCCAATTCAGAATAGGGGACTAACTAGTCCGTGGGTCAAATATGGCTTTAATACTTCCCCATGGGATATCTATTCAGTGTCTATTAGCGGATTAGACTTAGCTTTGTAGTACAATGTAGGTCGCCATATTTGACCGTCGGACTAGTTAGTCCTCTATTCTGAACGGGACCAATGAGTCAAATATCAGGAATCTCATTCAATAGAAATTGATGAGTATTATTGACGATTCAGTAAAGTTTGAAGTTCATTTGCTTATTGCTTATTTTTATTGTGCCAAACACATCTGAATTTCGTAGCGTACGAAGGGGGTGGGGGGCGTCAGTTGGATCAGGGATTTCAGTTGTTTCAACCGCAGTAAACAGAGTGTGCATTTCACACATAGCAGAAAAACGCTTGCTGTGTGGCGCACGTGCGTGCGCGAGCTAGTGCGTGTGTGAATATCCGTGGGAAAGATAGGAAGCTCGCTTGTAGGACTAAAGCTTTGATGAATGACTCTGCGAAACACATGGCAAGCACATAACCCTGTTCCCAACAACCGTCCTCTCCGGGCCCACTGGAAGGCATTTACCTTGCATCCTCCCATCATATAAAGATAGAATTCCGCCTAGAAGAAGACGCCAGATCATCTCCCTGTGCGGCGTTGGCAATCAATGGCAACAAGTGCCAACAACGTCAGTGCCTTGCGACTCCAGACATCATGCAAAGTACCAACTCAATCTGGGATCTGCACATCTGTCCTCTTACACCATATCCATAATGTATCTATTAATAAAACCCCGTGAACCCAAGCATTGATTTATTATAGTGCTTTTATTTTTTGTTTTCGGATTTTTTTATCCAATTTGACAATTTCATAGAAATAATTAGATTTCATACATTTCAATGTACAAAACCTTATTTCCATAATCACTTTCTTCAATGTGCTGGGTTGTTTCTAAGGCAAATAAAACGTGTTCGTCTTTGATTGTGTGCTAGTTTTTCAGTTGTACATTAACTTTATCAAAATAGGCTATATAAACTTCACATGAATATCCTCAACATCAAACTGAATGGATCACATCACATTTTCTAATTGACTTTCCAGGAAAGAGGATACCTATATCTACAAACCGCAAGAAATTCAACTTCACGAACTCTATGGTGATATTGCCGCCTACCATCTACAGTGATCGTCTCCCTTGAATGTATGATACATCTAATTATAATAATGTACATGTACTGCACACACATACATGTTGATTCAAACAAGCGCACGCCCACTGGCGCACACAGGTTTCACATACATACACTTCTACAAATATAAATATACCATATGAGGACTGCATTCTCTGTGAACAATTGTATGTGTATATGTGATCCCGACAAATAGATTTACAAAATAAACTTTGGATTGGAATATGGCACTATTGAATTCCAATAAAGAAAGACCTTTTTTTCTCTGCAGTTGAGTGGTGAAGTATACCTTCTAAAAACCACGTGGCCACACCCCCAGAACTGTCTAGAATCAATGTTACCCATTTAAACGCAGAACGGCAATGTACGCAGTCATAATTCAAACGACATTTATTGACCTGGAAATCATAATGAATTGTGGCATGCAAATTCCGAATTCAGATCATCGGAGATGTTTATTGCCTGCACGAAAGGTTCTCTCTCTCTCTCTCTCTCTCTCTCTCTCTCATTAGTGACACATTACAGTTTTACACAGATTTTTGTATATTATCTCTCTCACACACACACACACACACACACACACACACAGGTATTGGGAATCGTAGGTAGTGTTAATGAGGTTGTCAGTGCCAAGATAACTCCTCGTCGAATAGTACATACAGACGCATGCTGATCAACCTTCATAGAACATTATGTGTTTCTTATTCATGGTACTTTCAAATACATCTGATTTCTGCTACTTGGCGTGTGGCACGTGTCTTTACTGGTCCCTTGCCTTTGATGACGGTTTTCCATCTCCCAAGGTACCGCCAAACAAGAATTTTCTTTATGAAAAATAACTGTTGATCGTTAAACACCAGAATGCTTCAATTAGTCTGGTGAAAGGTCGATCTCAGCAAAATTACTTTGTTAATGTTCGGCCTTACATGCTATATGGCACTTAAAGCAACAGTTCATAGTATAGCAAACCTCCAGTATCGCTTTCTTAAAATGCAATAAAACAAACAAACAAAAAAAAATTAATAATAAGACAAAAACTACAATAACATCAACCAATAAGATGGATCCTTGTATTATATGGAAGACTCTAATGCTACTGTAAGTTAACAAGCCCATAATTCCCATTTCAAATGGAACTGCAGCCCATACTTCAAGTATATAGAATGTTGTAGCTTTAATACAAACGAAGCGTAGATTATACTGAAATAATTCATTAATTCACGAGCATAAATTCCATTTTTGATTTTATCAAATCGTCACTTTCTTTAAAGCTCTGCCTTCAACATGCGTGATCAGAATAATAATACAGGTATGAATTCCCAAGAAAGAGGCCGCAGCAGGCGTCCATCATGTGAGGTAGGCGGCTCATTGCAAGCAAGGTCATCCTAAAACACGCCGAGAGCCAGCCCCCATGAGACACCGGACGCTATGTGATATGAAAGTCTTAACCAAGTTCCAAAGCTCGACATACTTTCCAAGAAACCTTTCTCTTTTTGACAGTTTGGTATTTGAACGCTGTTCACGTCATTATTGCCTTTTATTATCTTCACCTTGTGCCAGCTGCAGTGTGAAGGTAATGGAATTAGATGTTCATTCAGAAATCTACTCAGGTATTCTCCACTACTCATTTTAAGAGAGACCATGCAATAGGATAAATCCATTCCAAATGCAAAAGGATTACTAATGGTTCCTTCATTTTTCAAACAGTTGTCGGTGAAATTCTGGCGAGAGATTTCCTGTATTGTACAGTGCATAGAACAGCGACCATCATTGTTCATTTCATGCAAATATGAAAATTGGCCATGTTGTTTAAAACACGGAAGCTACCAATAAAATACTTAATGGTCCCCAGTGACCCATTACATACATTTTAATTTGAGTCCAATACCAGTTGAACATTTGACATTTTGTTTTGTAGGCAGCTTTGCACTGCGACCACTTTTGGATCATCTTGCGTCATTTCTCGATTAAAGTAGAGACTATCTCTCTCTCCCTCTCGCTTGCCTTTATTTATTATTTATTTTCTTTAGTTTTGTTGTTGTTGTTGTTCTCGTTACTTTACTTGTCAAAATGATAATGATTGCTGCTGAACTCTCTAGGCGGATACTTCGAGTGGAGGCGAGATCTGACAACCTGGGGTCTAAATATACGCTATAATCCAATACCATTCAAATCTATCACTTCATTTCAGCCCCCAACATTTAACCTCTATTTGCCATTCCAGTCTATTATTACGACTTCCCTGCTGGTCTTATAATGGCGATGGGCTTGGACTAATGAACTAATATTTCTAGACGTATAGGTGTTTATCTCTCACCATGGCACGTTAGTCGTACCCTGGGTACCATGGGGTTCACTCTTTAACTTAACTGATCAGGTGGAATAAACTGAAGTGACGATTTAGCGATATGTTCACACCAGTATGCTTGAGATCGCCAAAACCATGGAAGAAATGAAATGTCTAGGGCTTCGTTCACATGGAATGTCTATTTTCTAAAAATCTATTTTCTATTCGCGCTATCTTATGATCACGGTCTGTGCCCTGAATATCCCGCCGCGTAATTACTGGCAGCGCGAGCCAGTTACTTATAGTAACTTATAGTAACTGGCTCGCGCTGCCAGTAATTACGCCGCGGGATATTCAGGGCACAGACCGTGATCATAAGACATACCGCGAATAGAAAATAGAATTTAGAAAATAGACATTGCATGTGAATGAAGCCTATGTGAAATCCGGGGTACAGTAACTCTTACGTACAGCTGAACGTCAGAAAGAGTTGATAATTGAATCAATCAAAAGCATATTGGACGCCTTCCACCATTTTTAATTATCAAGAACTAATTACTGAGCGGCTCTCTGTGATTTCCTGTATGGTATAATTGGACAGCCCACCCACATGCCGAGAAGCTGATTGAACAGTGAGTTCTGCCGCCGTTGGGCAAGACGTAATTTCCAAGACGCTCAGGTTAATTTTGTACACACAATATACACAGTCCTGCTTCAAACAACTTACCTTGTTATAGAAATGTCGAATTTTATATGCCATCAAAACTAAAACAGATGAATTTATTGAGGTTAAAGTTATTGATATGAAAGTGACTTAAATATTTAACGTTCATTACATACAGACCGAATTACTCGTAAAGCAGGCATTGTGGATGGCGAAGAGAATGAAGTACGTAATGCCAAAAAGCGTGACTTCAACAGTATGGTATAAATGCCGTCATAAGGACGGGGAATTTATCCATATATATTTCTACAAGAAAATAGTGCGCCTTTATGTCTTTATTATGGCCCTGCTGTGTATTGAACTACGAACCGATCACAGCCCGGTTTGAAAAGATAACTGATAAATGTGTCTTTACCATATGTCATTATCAACGTCGTTATTTGGGCATTAATATTCCGCGTCTTTCTCCTGAAGTCTAATTCATATGAAATGTCTATTTGATAAAAGATGCCAAATCCACGTCTAATTATGCCTGAATTCACCGTGTATAACCATTCATAATGCGCGTTTCCGATGAAACCTGTCCCAGGCGAGTTGCTAGGGCACCCGACCCCGTCCCCAGCTGGTGTCAATTGTAAAAATATGGTTGTTAATTTTTTCCTAGATATTTTGTTAACGCGAATCATTTGTTAAGGTCAGTGTCCCATCTCTGTGTGCTACAGGTGGGAAAATGACAACAACGTTCATACAAGTGGTGTTCATATATCATGTACTCAGTCACGGCGTAGCAGGTGCCCCGTGCCAATATATGATCCACTGTTCTGCCTGTATAAGACTCGGGGACGAACACTACACATGTTTTATACATAAAATACATATGGCACAATAAGAGGATCGAGGTTATATCAGAGCAAGCTATATAAATAACCGTAAAAATCAATAAAAAACACGTCTACCTTCATTTGATCAGCATACGCATGTATCTCCGACAGAATTGCTGTTTTCCATTAAGCCATGACAGCACTGTGTCCTGTCTCCGAGTCGACGACGTGTTTTCGTGGACTAACCCAGCATCTGTAGTTTAAAGTCGGCGTTCATCGTGCTGGCTGTGAAATCCAACCCTCCACCGACGCATCATTAGAAAGTAGAATGAGTCACCGCGGCGGCGGCAGTGTCACAAGGCATTGTTTCAGTGTCTGACTGGCCTTTCTGGCTGAGTTTACTGCCACAGAAAGCAGGACTGATCGATAGACCGCGCTCCTGTTCTCAACCAGGCTAATGGATACAGCAGCTAGGAGGCCGTTCGCGGCAGCTAGCCTCGGTTTTCTAAGCAGCCTGACGCCCTCACATCCGCTCATTATTCCCTTAAAATATCAGCTAATATGTTTTCCTGTTACTATAGATGGTTTTGGTATGACAATGTTAAAGATTTAATCACCTTTGTCAACCTCTATTTAATGGTGCACAGAATATTAATTCTAATTTTATAATCTGGTGTATATATTTGAATGTGTTGGATGCTTCACTTTCTGTTTCTAATTCATGCACATCTGTCAGTTCAATGTTTCCTGAGAGAGTAAACCAACATACCGATCTTGGAATGTTTCGTGATAAACATTTTTAATATTTAGTAATTATCAGTCCATCATGTTGTGAATTAACTTAACAGATATACTTCTGCAGATATACTTCATGTTTTATAAAGAGCATGGTTTCAAATTCTTCATTACTTTGCTCTAATCAAACGAACGGTTGGCAAAAAAAGACATTTTAGCAGAGAATTGCCTATAATTCACAATGGCATTTTCTAATAAGGGTTTTACACAAAAATTTAGGTTGAAGAAAACAAAAAAATCCTTTAGATGTGCCCTTTAACTCATAAGTACCTTTATGAACATCAAATCTCTGGTGTCTTCAAAGTTTACAAAAAGAGTCATAGACATCAAATGATTCAAAATCTTTGTAAGACAAGAAATGATTTCCATTTATGAAATATTGAACTAAAGCTGAAGAATTATTTATCAGAAATACAGATATTTTAATGGCGACAGTAGGGCATTGAAGGGGGTTGTCAGGCCCACAGAGCGTTCCACAATGGAAGAACAGTTATTTGTTACTTAATTAATATGTTTGTTTATTTTTGGGGTTGCAAATCAGCCCTCTATCTTCTCTATATCCCGGTTATTCCACTGCATCAAGCTGGAGGATATATGAAAGGCAAAATACAATATTATCTCGGTATTCGCATGAGCAGTAAAACCTATCAAATAATAATGATAACAAATGGCGTGTTTAGATCAGTACTCGTACATTACGTCTATCTGCGCCATACATTGGCGCGGTGCATTGCAGACTCAACAAGTGCATTGATTTTTGCCTCACGCATGTCGGCGAATCCAGGAGGTATATTACAATATAAATACACTTTGTTTTATGCTTTTTTGCTCAGTTCAACAGACAGGTACATAAAAGATAAAAGTCAATTTGTTGCTCAAACATTGACTTAACACATGTTGATTATTGAACTTAGATACTCAGTTGGGTACAGAGACACCTTCATAGCATTTCATATGCCGTCTCTCTCTCTCTCTTTTTTTAAATAGATTAATAAAAACGAAAAAAGGAAAGGAAAGAAATAAGCGGTTATCCAAACTACCAAAATGGTAACACATTTGTTTATAAATCTGTTAATTTAAATACTAATTCTACAATATCTAAGCGCGTTTTCAAAGGATGGATTTCAGTAAAGCAAGTAGCGCCAGCAACCCTAAAGACTTCATCGGGTCTTATGCAGAAATATATAAATGCGTCATCTAAAATGTTTTACACGGAAACGCGTTTTCCTTGAATTAAGCTATTTCTGTCATGACGGTTCTGCCTGCCTCGTGTCGTGACGGAAAATCTGATATTATCGCTTTCAAAGTGGCTGTTATTACCGCCCTCTGAATACATTGCTGAGTGTTAAAATATTTTTGATAATTAGAAAATGGAGTCTGGTTTAGAACAATTCCAGTTAAATCAATGCATTACGTCAGACTGAAGCACGACCGCAGAAGACAGGAAGAGGCCATGATAATCTAAGACACCATTTCCAGAGATTAGATCGATCTATTTTAGATCGACCTAACTCCCTGGGGGTTCACGCTAAATAGCTGTCAGCCGGGCGGACACGAAAGTTAATTACCCCCTTACAGCTTGTACTAGGCGGGACGGACATTTAAGCCGGATTATCTGACAGTAATCTAGTGAGACTCCCCGCGGGGATAGATCGATCTAAAAGCTCTGGGAATACAGCCTAAGAACCAAAACGGGAAGCGTGGCACGACTGATGTCTTCAACACGTATTGAAAAAAATAAAAACGTTTAAATATGGAGATTAAAAAAGCTCATCAAGCTCCGTCCATTTCAATAGCTCAAATAATGATGATTTGAAATCAGTGTCCCCATTCACTTCCGGTCTTTATCAAACATGCCCATCATTGGTACAACTATGTTTATTGTTTGTTTTAAAAGCAGTTCGTGTGTTTTAGTAAATATACGTTATGTATTTTCACTTCCTGGTAGGGCAGATATCGGATTGGTGCGATCAAACATGGAGCAACTTCCGGCAGTACAAGGTATGTAGTTCGGGGTCTTAAGCTGGTCCCATCTTTCTCCAGATTACATCGACACCATAAGGGCTACAAATGCCCATAGCACCATCAAACCCCAAGACTCAGACACATCAGTCGAATAACTGCTCCACAAGTGTCAGTAATTGTTAGAAGTACTGTAGATGGGGCTAAATGGAAGATTCAGGGTCTTAACTCATGCATTGCCTTATCACATATCCAATGATCAATACTTGACAACGTAATAACACACATTACGAAAATATAGATTTTCCAAGGAATTAAAGTACTGGCAGAGTTTCCGGGTGTTTACCACGTAAGGCAGACACTGGGGAGTGAACAGATAAAACACATAATGGGATGTTGCTATGGGAGCCTTATATCAGGTTCACTGCATGGTACAGGGTGTTCCCCCAAAATCAGACAGTCTGCGTTTTTTTTTTTTTTCTATATACTATTTCAGCTACTTTAATCTTCAGATCTATCAGTAACCTAGAGGTCAAACAGATGCATTAGGAAATAACTATCTATGATCTTGACTGTACAGCTAAGAGAATAAACAAATATATAAATAAATTGGCCTCTTAGTTAAACGAGTTTACTTTCCTTGTATTTTTTATTTCAAATATCAAATCCAATTTAACAATTCATATGACATTCTACAATGCTAAGGGGGCTCCACCTGTAGCGAAGGTTTGACTACAGAAAAAGTATTTATAGTTTCATTTCCGTTTTCAGTCCCACAAATAATAGAGGATAGTAGAGCATTTTAATTTCCCCCGAGATGAGCATTGCAGTGTTTAGTTTCACCTGTGACTACACCCAATAGATCTGTTGAGATATATAAATCTCAACAACTGCAATCATACATTCCACCTTTTTTCCGCTAGCTGCAATTTATCAGGGGAGAAGGGGAGAGGGTAGTGATATTGTTTTAGCTTCTATCGGTGTGGTTACAAAAAAAGGGGGGGGGGAGAAGAAGCCAAAGTGGAAATGAATGGGTGTGAAGACCCCCTCCTGTTCCCTCCCCCCCTGCATTGTACAGAGTGGCAATAATTAGCACGGAAAATATCTCATTCTGATCGATTTTTGATTACTTCCCCCAATTTTCAATTGACTTGAATCAAATATAAAATAAAAATTGCATCCAAATATTGAAAAATATATAAATAAATAAATAACTTTGTCCTTAGATACAGGTCAATCTGTATAGCTTAAAGTTTAATTACATTACACGTAGTCTATGGACACCTTCCGATAGCAAAATGAAGGTATCCTGTGTCCTTTGACTGTACAAGAACTGTACAACGTTCGTCACAACGTTACGACACAATGATACGTAACGTCAAAACGTGACGCAGCACAACGTGAGAGGTACGAATTCGGAGACGTCTTTTATACGTCATCGATTGTTTACGTTGTCGCCTTAGTTATACGTGTTTCCCAAAAAACATTTTTTTTTTCGTTTGAGTCATTCAGAGAAATTAACCAGTTCGTCGCTATGAAGCTTGAAGATACAATTGATAACTTATGTAAGTCACCAAAAACTGACAGCGAAGCGGGCTCGAACTCGAAGACAGATGTTAGAACTGAGAACAACAAAATGTCTGCAGTCTATGAGCAAACTGCCGGAAAGGCCGAACAAGAAACTGACGACTGTGGGAAACTCGTCATCAAAAAGAAAAAGGAAAGCAACAACGCTACGGATCATTCAAGTAAAATTGAAGAAACTAATGAAAAAGTTTCCTGTCCCACAAAAACTGTTAAATACCAGGAAAATATCAAAGGAAAATTGCTTATTGTAAACCAAAATGATCAAAAGCAGTCGGGCGATAAAAAATCTGTCTTCATTATAAAAGATGGTGCGAAGAACACAATCAAAACGCTATTTACTGTAATAGCTACAGCTTCAACGGCAACCCACGTAGCGAATACAGCTGCCGTTGCAAAAACCACTTCATCGGTGGCAACATCAAATTCAGCATCGGGGCGGTACACACAAAATGTGGCAAATACAACTTTAGCGTCAAGAAAAGTGGGTAACATTTCTGCTGGAAATACACGTCCACTGGAAGCGGATGGAGTAAGTGCTTCGAGCTCAACCACTGTTCACGGCACACCTGCAGCTGGTTCCCAGAAGGTGTCAAGTGCAGCTGCAATCATCAAGAGAGCAATAGGTACAACCTGTGCAACTCCAAGCTCAGCCAAAGAGGAATCCAGCAAACCATTGATTACAGTGGGACGCAATGGTCAGAAGACGGTGACCACCAAACTCTCAATCCCTGCTGAGACTGTTCAGGGTAAAGACAGTCCAGTCTCGGCAGATGGTACTAAGCATTTGGTGTGTAAGTCAACTTCTATAAACTCTGATAAGTTGCCCCTAGCTGCAACACAGCACGAGTCAGGAATAAAACTATCTGCACATGCCTCAGCAAAGCAGACTAATGTTACTAACAATCAAGTCAAACTGCCGGTCCCACAACAGACGTTAACTCTACGCATGCCGCAATCCGGACTTGGGAACACAAACGTCTCAAGGCCTCAGTTCATCATCGGTCCAAGTCGTCCCGTCAACTCCAGTTCAACTTCGGTAAAGTCGGAGCCAGCTCCACACAATGTCCCAGGTAAAGTAGGGTATACCTTAATTGCCGTTACCTTTACTTATTACCATCTGTTTCTGTGTTTCAGAATACCCCCAATTATTGAATTCTGTGCACATAAGTGTGGACGTTACTGAATAAATGATAAATGATTAAATGATTTTTTAATACAAAATTGTTTCAACAAATTTTCTTTGGGATAATAACACAATGGCAATTATATCTAACTAGGTACAGATTCTGAGTACCGTACCCCAGGGGCCAATAACTTGAACAAACACGGCCACGTCAAACGCCCAATGAACGCCTTCATGGTCTGGGCGCGGAAATACCGGCCGTTCCTGTCTGCCAGACACCCACACGCCAGTAACGCGGAGATCAGCGTCCGTCTCGGGGAGATATGGAATGAGATGGACAATGACCAGAAGAAACCTTACTATGACGAGTCGGAGCAAATCAAGAAGAAACACAAAAACGATTATCCTGGTAGGTGAGGGGGGGACGAAGTGGGTTTTACTGTGTCGCTCTATCGCATAAATTTTTGTAAGGCACAGAGGCGAATTGCTGTTGCGAAATACTCTAGTTAACTGAATTTTTCCTTAAATTAATAATGATTAATTTTGTGGCTTCCATTCTAATATCCTCTTTACCGTTCTTTAAAACGCTGTACATCTGAACGCGCTTACTGTATAATTTCTCATACAGTATACGATATACATGTGGAGTATACAGTACATAAACATCATAACATATAGACGCGTTGGATAATATATGAATTCATACACGTGTGCCTTTAAATATTCTTTATTCTTTAAAAGACACTTTTAATATTATCAAGGATTTTTTTTTTACATTTTATATTTACAAATGATCGATTGTGCAGATTAGAGCTTTAATGCTCAGGAATGTCTAATCTCTCTCCAGACTGGATCTACCGTCCCGTGCCGAGCAAGAGGCCGACATTTCTCCCCAGTATGTACCCCAGTGGAGGCTGGGTACAATCTCTGGGGCACAGCGGCACCAGGTACGGCGTCTCCACACCGTTACCTATTCGACCGAGACTTGACAAAACCGGTATATATACTTTTTCTTTTTCTTACTTTTTCGTCAAATATTGATTGTAGCAGTTGAATTTAGTGGATGCAAAACATTAATTTACAAATGAATAAAAAGTTAAGTAGATACATTAACAAAAATAAAAATAATAAAAAAATGATAAGATATTCATGTATATTTACATCCTTTAAGTTTTCTGTCGAGTCAAGGTTAAGCACTACTAAGCAGACACCAATATGGCGTCATGACGTTATTTTTCGACGAGAAAATGCCGCCATTTTTCTAGTTTGTACAGTCAGTTTGGAAATAGACCGTGCGGACATTATACATGTATATATCCTCATTTGCCTGGTGCCTGTAACACGACAATTTTTTTCTCTTTCAAGCGCCAACAGTTCCACTACAGTACACTTTTCTGTCGCCCATCAAGCAGGAGCCAAGGTGTGGCGTCCGCCTGACCCCGGGGGTCCCCCAAGCTAACGGTGACACACGGGGCGTGGCTACCGTGACCGTGCTACCAGGGACCATCCCGACCTTCAAAGGAAGGCCGCCGTCTATTTCTATACGTTCAGCGGGCACTACAGGTAATACTGGCAACACCACCATCATGTCTGTATTGGTACATGGTACTGGTGGCGAGACTTGTTCATGGATTTCCTCAGGTCATGTGCTATTTCTGATCCTTGTGTCCTGCAGAAGTGATCTGATTTAGTTTTGAGGGTTTCTGCCTCTACTGGGTATTTGAGTGACTATGGAATAGTTGCCGTGTAACAACTTGTAGACATAGTGATGCTTTATTCTACGGTGCCAAGCCTATTACTATCAGAATTACTATGAAGTACTATTTTGCCGCCAAGGTATCGTCGAGATAATATTAATTTAAAACGTCCACACCAACTGAGCTCAAAATTTTCCTTCTTATTTATATAACTAGACACAATTAAATAAATATATCACACCTTATTAATATTTTTCCCATCATGTACTAAGGTAACTCAATATCCAGTGGCGGCCTTATTATAACACAAGCTCACGGGACTACTACAAGCGGGCTGTCATACCAGACACCATCAAACTCACCAGGCACAGCAGCGCCCTCTACCGTCCCACAGGTGGCAGCAGCCAGCGCGGCAGCAGACGGTATAGGTGATCACAACTACAGGGCCATCACGGGCGGTTCACGTGCAGAAAGGCAAGTAGGGTCTTACGAGGAGGGGGGCACAAAAACTTCTGACTCATATGTTCTGCTATGCGATATGACGGTTAACTTTCAAAGAAATGTGTTATTCTAGCCGATACCTTTCTGCATACCTGCACTCCATATTAATGCACTAAAGAAGATAAAACTTTGTGGACATTTTACCTTGCTTTTAAAATATCTTATTTCTTCATTCTTCAGTCGTGTTCTTGTATTTTTCTCTGTATTAACACACATAACTCTTTCTAGGGATGAGCTGTGGCCGTTTCCGTTCCCGGAATACAGCGACCAGTACCCGGCGTCCGCCTCCTCCTCCAGCTCTGACTTCGGAGATCCTTTCTCTCTGCAACACTTTGGTGAGAGGCTGTTGTGGACAGGACAGCTTTTTTTTATAAATAAAACACAAAATAAAATTTATTGTGTGCATGAAAGAATTGTTTTTTTCAATCGAAATTTCAGAAGTTTGTTTTAAAAGTTTGGAATGCCCGTTTATGTAAAAGGTACTGTCACCTGTTTCAGAACAAATCCCTGACGTGGGGGCGGTGGAGGTAGTGTCGTCCACTGACTGCTGTGAGAATACATACCTCGTGGGTTACCATAGCGACGATGACGAAATGGTCATCATGGAGACGGGAAGAACGGCAAGGTATTACTAATTTCTAATGATGGCACTCAAAACTGGACATTATATTTTTCCGTATAGTTAATATGAAACTTTTAGTTTTATAACATTTTCTGCGGCTGCTTTTATTAAATGTCCTTATTAATTCCTAAGGTTGCACTAAAGTCCCCAGTCTGTACAGCAGATGCAGAATAATTTGCCGTTACTTGTCTTCCGAACTGCAAAAACTCCCTCTGGTTTGTGAATGAAATTCCAATATTCATGAATTAAATTCTATTGATTCTCATATGATGTTCAATTAAATAAATAGCATGCAAGAAGTGATGCCCTCGGTGAAGATAAGCCCATCACCTGCAAGGAATCTTAATAAAAATAAGGGAAAAAGTAAAGAAGAATGCATAGAAGCGAAAGAGAATAGCAGTTTGACAGATTTAAGCCGAATCACGCAACATCCGCCTGCGTTCTACGCCATTCTGCAGAACCCATCATCTGGCCTTCCACAGAGCCAGGAAATGACGTTATCGGAAGACGAGGAGGGGGGCACAAAAACTTCTGATTTTTCCCCAAACAATGGCGACAAGAGAAGTTACAATACTTCTTTCAAAGGAAAGCGACAAACACTGTCAGAAATTGGCTCAGGAAGAAGGGTAAACAAACAGTCGAGGTCAAATAGAGAGCAAAATGTTTCCAAAAGACTGACAATGGAAGATACGGAAAACAGGGTGCGGAAAGTCGCAGGGAGAGGGGGAAGTCCTAATTGCAATCCTAGGGTGACAAGAAGTAGAAAGTCGCCAGGAATGGTGGAAGACAAAGAGGAGAAACCTGACATGAACGAATTGTTGGCTAGAGTCAAAAGAGCCGCCGAAGATGTCGAAATGCAAACAAGAAGTAAAAGAAAGAAAAAATAAAGAATATTTTCGCATTTTCATTGACATTCTACAGTAAAGCACAGTTTACAGTAAATAGTATCAATTTTAGAAAAAAGGGTCCATTTTGTAAATGATTAAATCATGAATATAATTTTTAAAATGAAGATATACAGTTTTTAATCGAATGTTTTTTTTTGTAATAGCTTTCAAATTTTGATGTAGAAAGAGGAAATACGAAAATAATTTCAGAATTGTTGAAAATCTCCATAACGAGCACGTGCCACTTTTCAACATCACCTGCTATGGATAATATAGGGAGGTTTAGGAAGCAAACAACAAATTATTACATTTTTATGAATATTATTACTCTTTTTATCTAAACAATAAATATATCTGAACCATGTGCATGATTTGTTATTTATTTGCACGACAGTACACCACTGGCAATAGATTTTGCTTATTGTCTTGCAGGTCTGTACTCGTGATAGATCCTTTCCCACCATAGATCCTCAACAGCATGTCCAGAGTGAAGCAAACATCGTTGTTTTTATTTCTACTTCTTCCAGCTGAAGCATATTTATTTGCCTTTTTTTACAAAATAATAAACACACCACGAAAACAATACAGAAATGAAATGTAAAGACCAAAATGTACATCTTTTCAAATCCTTATGAGAGCTAACACCTTTTTCTGTCAGTCTAATCTCAGCTTCGCCGCACTGGGTTTGGATGGTGTTCAACTTGGCGGGCCCCACTTGAATATCCAGAGAACAAGTCTTCGTAACATGGAAGGCATCTGGGTGGTGGTTGTAGTCGGCGTGGTTGTAGTGGTTGTGGTTGTAGTGGTAGTAGTGGTCGGGGGCAGGGTCGTGGTTGTCGTAGTGGTTGTAGTGGTTGTAGTAGTTGGCTTGGTTGTTGTCAATGCTAACTTGGCAACTAAATTAACAAAAAAGGTAGAATTAAAATCAAATAAAGAGTAGGATACAGTTGATAACGTTTACAGCGAATATTCTGGCAGTATTGCTTATTATTTAAGTTATTATTAATTATATGGAGTTCTAAGATATAGTTTCATATTCTTTTTATCTTCCTCGCTATATAGTGACACAGCTAAGATCTTTAACTCTTAAAATAACAAAATTGTAGATTAATTCTAAAAAACAGCATATTTGTAGAAAATGGAACGAAAGCAAAATTAAAATAAGAAGCAAAAAAAATTGCAAACAACTCTACAATTGTCGAACTCTCGCGTGTAGGCCTACATACACATCTCAGTAACTTACGTTCTAAACTTCTCGTCCGGTCATGTCTGTTCGCCAACATGATCATAACGGTAGTAAATAACAGAATCAAAATGAAAGTTCTGACCACAGCCTCCCAGATCCGCATCTTGTCGGTATTCTTGCTTCAACAACCCTGAAAGTTAGCAAAATACGCTGTGTAATGTTCTACCACCAGTTTGAACAAAGCTTTCAGAATATGAATGGCTGCATGTGTCACATACCTGTAATTGCTAAAACAATCTAGGTCTCGTACATAACCTGAATAAAATATTCCTTTTGCACCTTTGTATTAGATGACATTAATCTATGAATTTTTTAATGTACCGCATGTTTATCTGGTTGACAATGATTTTCATAATGAACTTCTAAAAGATAGGATATGTGGAAAAACCGTACCGACCCGTCTCCTCTCTTGTCGTTCTACCTACTCTATATATTGCACGAGTACCACGTATATACCTTGTTAATAATAAAGGAATGACAGCTATACCTTATAATTTTATATTATGGTACATTTTAAATATTTCAACATCAGGCTGGTGGTTGGCAGCTGTTGCCATGGCAAAGCTTGTGAGGTTACCGCTTAACGACGCCATTAGACCTGTACCATACGAATGATGAACTGTTTAATAACGTCTAATGAACGCTGCTGTAATTATGCATTAAACGAAGTGTCTTGGCGGAGGATAGCTTTTAGGATTTGAATGTGATGCCATATTAAATTCAACCTAATCGCTCTGGGAGCTGTGCAATCTCATTCTGTTGTCGTGGTTCCGTGTTAAAGCCAGTTCACAATGAATTTATCTATCTAGCCACTGCGCACTAACTCCGCGGGGACTCTCCCTGAATGCCTCCTTGAGTAGAATACAGAAAAGCTGGTAATTATACAAAAACGTTGGAAACAAGAGGAGGCGTGTCGGTCTGTAAATCTGATTGCATTCAGCGAGCCTCCTTGTGAAGTCAGCGCACGGTAGTTAGGTCGATAAAATCATTGTGAACGGACCCTCAGTTTGAGTTTGTTTTGGGAGCAAGGTTTTACCTACCAATTTGTGGAGACATGGGGAGGTAGATTAAGATGTGAACGCGAAACGAAAGACTGAGTGCGTGAATGAAAACATTTTATGTCCGTTTTTACTGTAGATGTGCCTGACATTTTAACAGTGTTATTTTTGATTTTTTCAAACATTTTGCACTGTGTGCAAAAAGTACCGAAGGATCTGACAGACAACAGAATTTTAAAGCAAATTAAACACTTAACTAAAAGAAACACATGAAAACAGATAGCTGGTCCATAGCTGTGCTTTAATTTAGAGATTTGATATAAAACAAATTTTAAAAAATATTTTTTCGTGTACAATTTTTTTATACTGGATCACAATTACATTCCATATAGTCTTCCTAGATACTTTCTTGTCACTTGATCATAACCATGGGTAAGAAAGAATCAAATGACAAAAATTAACTGGACATAATGGATTATTAATATTAAGTTCTAATGAGGGCTATACATTAATGATGAAGAGACATTGTCAGACTTGCACATTTCAGGCAATAATAGTTTTATATACAGGTTATACGTATATACGGGCAATGGTTCGCTACCACGTACGTTGTACGGACAGTGTCTTGTACTAGTAGTAGGTGTGTTAGCAAGTCATGTATGTATGCGTAGGGAAGGCCACTACTGGCGTAACACTGACTCATAACACTAGTCTCTCCAAACACAGTGCTTTGTTCAGCTTTGTTTGATGTTTGTTTACGATGTTCAGATTCTTAGATGACAAATGTCTGACAAATGAGGAACACACGTAACTGCAGTTCTTCAAACAGGTCTTCACTTTCTCCGTATATAGAGTATGACTAAAAAAAGGGGATGTTGCTTCAAAGTGAAAAGGGATAGTTGCCATTTAAAATAAAAATAGCTTTCATCCAAGAAAGTCATCCTCATTCACCGAAGCATTGCTTAAAACAGACACATTTATTTCATCTTATAATATAAACTGCTATATACTTATTTTGTGTCGCAGTATGACAGGTTTTGATCATTATTCACGTTGTTAAATACCCTGCGTATATCAACAAAGGCCCTTACGGCGCAACGTACAGGGGACGTCACAACGCTAGGGCACGCGATTTATTTGGCGTTAAAATAAAATTAATTTAGAGGTATTGGCGAGTCACATTTTACATAATTTGCCACTGACTATTTGTATATAAGTCCTGATAGACCAGACAGATCTTGGAGGAGAACATTTCTTACTGAAACGGTTTTTGATACGTATTTCTTTAGTTTCACTCATCAACGACATTTTCGAAATTAAAACACACCTGTAATTGCACTTTAAATAATTGAATATTTTCACGGATCTGAAATTCGTCACTTTGTTGATTAGGACTTATATACAAATAGTCAGTGGCAAATTATGTAAGGGATGTAAGTAAGTATGTAAGTATGACTGGGATTAAGTAGACGATTGGATCGAGATGATGGTGCAAAAAGCAATGTTATAATTAAAAGAATTGTCAAGGTGTTCTGTACAGTGATCTAGAACTTACCGACCATTCGTCTGCCCTATTTATTTATATTCCGCATTCCTCACAATTTGTTGGGCAGGGGTGACATTTTCTTCCCTAAAATGGTTAAAATTTTCCTTCAGATAAAGGCTGAGGTTATGTAAATGGAATCAACGAAGATTTATGACGATCACTGGAAGAACAATTCATGAAATTTTTCTCTCATGAATTTAAAGAGTTAATGAGAAAACTTAATGCCATTTAGTTCAAGTTGCATTTTTATTGTAAAACCCAATGTACATATGCATTTTACGAGTTCAAATTCAAGATATTTTATTTAGTCTTACCCATAGAAAGAGAAATATAACATAGAAACAGTGAAACATGGCACTTCTATGTAGAACTATGAGAGACTGAATATCAATTAACGTTAAAGCATTACTTATATATAAAATCTCTTCTTAATTCTAAAATTCGGCAGCTGGTCTTGGCAACTTAATTAATCATTTTTCATCACTAAACAAAGAATAAAGACTTGTTTTGGTATATTTTAAGATCAAAATTGCTGCTAAAACATGTAGCAATATAAAAAATTTCGGCACGTTAATTTATAAAAAAAAGGACAGTTAACTAAAAAGTGGACCTCAGATTCACATGATGGACAGGATCTTTCCATAATAGCTAATTTTTCATATGCACTCGTTTCTATTCGAAGGGGGGCCACCCCACACGACACCTTAGCAAGTGCCCTTGAAACACCGGCTTATTGCTATCGTAATTCCTCATTTTTTACAATCATAATCGTGTGTGTGTGTCGCTTTGAAATGCTTTCGTCTGATTACCGACTTTTTTCTTTGGGGATTTCATTATGTCATTTCTTTTCACGCCCTTTGGCAGTCTTTTTCTTGAGTATTTATATTCTGTAAAATCCTCTTTCTGTCAAAATGCCTTATTCCGTGTGGCCTCAATAAAACAATCCCCAGGTGAGGTGGACTCAAGTTACCATGGTTTAGATACAAACCAGATATTGTTTAGAAAGATATTTACTTTTTGCGGGAGAAAGTCGCTTATAGTAAGTGGATAATTGACTTAAGCTTGCGGATTAAGGTGTGTAAGGTTGCGCGTCGTTTCGCCCATATCAACGAGCCACGGTTACTGGGCCTTAAATGGAAATCGAGTTAAGAGCCACAGGACACAGATTCAAAACAATGGTCTAATTTTTCGCGTTTTTGAACTGATATTCTTTCTTTAAATGTCTTATAACTGGATAAGACTGGCAACTTTGCATCCTAAAAGTAGAAGAGCGAAAAACTTGGTCTTAATTTGAATGCAGTGATGCTCGTTTGCGAAATGTACACAGAGCGCAATATGATATCCCCGTGTAACGCCCAGCGTTTGCTCTCACGGCGAGGATGACCACTTCACGCCGCTATTAACAAACTATCCGCGGTACTCAGTGTCATTTTGAGCTGCGTTTCCCTCAAGGGGCCATGTTCTCAGCCATGTTCGCCAGTGCTACGAGGCGCCAACAACGCCGAGTTCACTTAAGCGAACTCACACTTGGAACAAAGGAAATGATGTATAAAGAACAGAGAAAATTAGATGAAAAATTGGAGAAAATTGAAGCACAGAGGTCTCGAGCCAAGCGCCACCTTGAAGCTAAAGAGAGGGTTTTGAAACATGAACTTGATTTGCAAGTAACAGCACAGAAAAGAATGACCACGTTTATTGGGGCACATACGGGAAGATTTAGAGAAGATGATTTAATTTCTGATCTAGACTGGGAGACCCTTATAAGTCTTCCAGACGCTCAAGGTTTGTCAAAAGAAGAACTGTCCAGAATTTTTATGGAAATTACAGGTAAGCCACCAGAAATCCGCCGAAGAAAACGCGATATTCAAAGTCCGTGGCAGCCAGATTTTCTTCATCAAAGATCTAAAACGTTTCACGGAACTACAGAAGTTTCCGGATCGTCACAGACGCGTCCCTCTACCACCGCCCAATACGTGGATGGCTTGATTTTACAGAGAAACCTGACTTTTATCCCGACAAATGAAGAATGTAAGGAAACATGTCGCGTCGCTTGGGGAGGTCTACCTAAGATCAAAGGTATAAACCCACTGTTCATCAGTGCGGTGAAAGAAACCGTGGAACCCTCAGAAAAGGAGGTAAAACCCAAAGTCCGCGTCCCAAAAGCCCTGAAAATACGACTGCGGGCATTGCAAAAATACAAAAAGTTGAGTTTTAAACGACAATCGAAACTATCTCTAGTGGGGGAAGATCGAAAAGACGCCGATACACCAGTTGTGGTGGAAGAAAGTTCTCATGAAATATCTGAAATTCTACCCGACCAAGTAGACATTAGACGCGGGGATAAGCCGTGTACAGCAAACAGAGCAGACGACATCACTGACAGGACAAGTAATCACGAGGCACGAGCTTTCCATACAGAATCAATGAAAGTGTTATGGGGAGGTGCAAAGGATAGTGATAATCAAACAGAGGAAGATGCGTCAAATGTGAAAACGGATTCCTCTCATACGTCGGAAGTCAATGATTTCAAACAAACTAATGAGACTTCGGATAGAAATGAAGATTCACGTGAAAATGACAAAAAGATAGGTACTCAAGATACCCTTAACAAAGTCTTTAAAAAGGGAAGTAAACAAAATCTATGGAAAGAAATAACCATGAACGTTATGCTAAAGAAGAGGAAGGAAAATGAAAAGAAACTGAAAATGTCGGATTTAGTGCAGATGCTGGCAAAGGTGAGTAGGTTCCAATATTACATGGAATTTTAGATTTTTCCGTGGCTGATAGATTTAGAGTTTTGAATTTAAGATTTTTTAGAGCTGATTTATGTTCTCTGTGTGATTTATATAAAAAAATGTGGCTATACATAAATACTAGACTTATCAGGTAATTTTATTTCAATTCCCCATGAATCTAAGAGACAGTTTTGATTTATAAATGCCTCTCGCCGCATTGCCTTTGATGTGAAGCAAGAATTCGAACCTATATTGACAAATTGATTAAAAAGTTTTTCTTAATTCAACGGTGATTTAGTGGTTTCGACTATGGTTACCCCATCTCCATTAATAGGACAACTGAAATTATCCTTCAAATTCATCAAATTTCGCCAGTAGCCGTTTTTTTATATAATGAATACCTTGGTCTTCCAGGTAAAACTGGCTAAACTGACCGAACAGGGGAATGCCCATACACAGTACACTCGTGAGGGAGGACTGGACAAGGGCGCGTTCTTCCGCGCGCGCCAGAAGTACATTTCCTCCAACAGACACCTGCTGGCCCGCAGGAACTCTGGTCTCCAGTATGGTCCCCAGAATAGACGCCGGGTAAGCAGAGAGGAGGAGAGGGGCGCGCGCCAGGCGGGCTACGACACTTGGACTATGCAGAAGATGCACACGGTGATGCAGAACAGCCAGGCGTACAAGGAGGGGGTGACGCAGTCGCCAGAAACACAAACTTAATGCCCTCCACAACCTAGTGATGGGACGCGGTTATAATTATTCATATCCTATTTTGTTCCCCACTCTTGGCTTCTCATTTTATTGAGAGTAACTCTACATCTCAGGTGGATTCCACTATCGGACGGACGAAAAACCTTGTAGAGCAGGCGGTCAGCAGTGTTGGATTGCAGATTTTTGTTTTGGATGTGTACGACCACCGAGGTATTTTAAACTGCTCTAAGAGTTTTGGGAACTGATAATTCATACCGTTTACAAAAATGCTCCTTTTGAAAATTGCATAGGTATATTTCCATACATTTTCCAGTCACAAAGCAAAGTTCTCCACAATAAAAATTGACAAAGAAGCATTTGCGTCTTTTCCTAGGATCTGTTCCAATTGCCGTGCATACATAAAACCTTCATTTAGATGTATACCAACAAACTGAAACCTGGTTAAATTCAGCAGCTTTATTACAAGATTGCATTCTACAAAGTAAAAATGTAGAGGAGCAGAATAACATGTTAGATAACCTCATAAAGTAAACATCAAATCGTTCTGAAATCACAGATAAACATAGTCATTTTTCGCAGAAAAAACTGCAATACAAAAAGAAACACTAGTTGATTTCAAAATAGTGTCAACAAAACTTTGGTCCTGATATTTCTATAATTTCCACGTGGTCAGGTTAAAGATAACGGGAGGAGGTTTACACTGCTGAGGGCAGAACATCACTTTATTAATTCACTGCAAGTCAATGTGGACTAAAATAAATGGTACAAACTAGATCACACACAATACTATAACCAAGGTCAATCTCTTGGGTGTATTCTACTCTGAATAAAACAAGAGCACAGATCATCACATCTAATTAACATGGGAGGAATGGGAGAAAGGTGGCATCAATCTGAACAAATAATTTTTTTTCAAATGTCTTTTTTCTACTACGTCACACAGAAATGACACAGGTCAATACAATTTCCACAGATAACATTTAAGGTGTGACGGCAATTCAGGATAAAGGTGGTAATTCTCTCATCCCCATCTTAACATCAGATCTACCAGAATCTCGACAATAATGAACATTTGGACCCTAACAGAGCTAAAAACTTCCCACCTCATAGTTTCTCTGTAGTGTTTCTCTTGCATTTCTCTCTCTGTTTACCACAGTTAAAACAAAAATGGATGATAAATAGATTAAAACCTGTCATTAGTTGCTACAGGGTTATAAATTAGAATAAAAGAATAAGAGTACTCTGTAACAACCTGCTAGACGAGTAGACCATTTCTCACATAAACATGAATGTGAATGGGTCAGTCTTTCCAGCTGACCAGTGTTTCCAGCTGACCAGTGTCCAGTCTATCCCTGCAGTTTCTTCCACTCCAGATTGCCAGCCTTGTACTGGCTGATCACCTCCTGGACCACCGCCTTGGTGATTGTCTTCTCTGGAGAGGCAAAGACCCTCTGTTCTGGAAAATCTGTCAGTGCCAGGAGGGGCAGGCGCTCCTCTAGCTTACAGAAATTAATCAGGGAGTCATATAATTCATCCTGTTTGGCCTAGAATAAGAAACATATTTAAAAGAGATTTTTTAAAATTATTTATCAAATACGTGTACTGGTACAAGCCATTTTCATACATATTCTGTTATTAAAAAGACCCCCCCCCCAAAAAAAAAAATAATAATAATAATAATAAATAAATAAAAAGGAACTGAAATATTATTTCACTTAAAAGACAGCTCTCATTTTAATAGAAACTAACAACCGTCTCTAGCTGTTTTAATCCTTCTGAACATCATACATTTCAATAGCTGTTAAGTAGAATCAAATTTTTTTTCAAAAACTCACAGTATCCATCCACAGGAAAAAGACATCCTGGTCTTCCCCCTTATCATAGTATTCTTTGGCTGACTCTGACATCACTTCCTGTGCAAGAGCTGCGCCTTTGCCCTCTGAAGATAGTTTAAATGAATACAGGGACTTTATACTTAGTACACAGGTACTCATGCACAAAATAAACATTAGGGAACAACAAGGCTTATACAAGTTGAGATGGTAAACATAAATTAAAGATACCAAGTCCAGTATGATAATCCCATATAGACAAACAAAACAGCTTAAGCCAACAAATGTACAGACACAGCCAATGTCAGCCGAGATTTTAGAAAGGCTAGTAAAATAATGCAGCTTTATACAAAGTCTCTGACAGCTCTACCTCAATTCTGCTGTAAAGGGCAACTTTAATATAGATATGTTTGGTCTACAGAATATATATCGTTGCATTAACTAATTCTTATATTATGCTAGACCCCCCTAATAGGTGTACTTGGAACCCTAAGCTAACCAGTTGTCTCACCTGTCAAGAGGATCATACAAGGGGAGTCATTGAGAGGACCTACAGAGCTCTCAGTCATCTCTTCAATAGGCTTGGGCTTCCAAGGGAAATCCTGCAAAAGTCAGATCATATGTACCTAGTATTGTGTATATTTTGTATTTTCATCTGCTTAATAACTTTCTGTAAAGCAAACTTCAAAAGCAGAAAGCATAAAACAGTGTGCTGCATAGAATAATTTAATAAATGGAAAATAACCATAAACTGTGACTGTTTTAAATGAGAGCTATGATAATGTGAAGAAAAAATATGCTAAATCAGTGGATTTGAAAATATTTGAACTAGGTATCACTTCAATCCCATTGGGCAACTTCTGTACCAAGGTATCCAGAAAATTTTTGTTAAACCAACTGTTAAATTGCTAAGTACTTAAACACGATCCATTCGTTGTTGAGAACACCTTTTTTTCACGTTGTTAAGATAATCAAGGAAATAGGTTTAAGTAATCCCATACCATCACCCTTTGCCCTCAGGGTAATTAGTGCTGGTCAGATACAATAAGGTAGATAAGAGAAAGTAATCCTATATTTCATACCTTGCCCTCTGGGTCACTGGCAATGGCAGATCTTCCATTTTTGTTGATCACCTTGTTGTCTTCATCTAATATTATCAGAGACGGGATTCCTGTAACAGAAATACATGGCTACTAGCTGATAGGGTTAATGTTATTTTGCTGGGAACATTGTCAATTGTTTTATTCCTTGACCAAAATACTGTGGAAAGGACCTTAATATTTTGCAGTAAATATTTTAAACATGCTTATGGCTGACATTCACCCTGTCCGTAAAATATAAGACAAAGATGAGCAATAAACTACCTTCTATGCCAAAGGTCTTGTTTAGTTTTGTAGCTCTGACATCTTTGAATGGTATAGCTAGCCAGGGCATGGTAGCAAAGTACTCCTTGAACTTGTCTTCTTCTCTGTCAGAGCTGGCAAACACTATCTCAAAATTCTTGTTAGCTGCTTTTAACTTTTTGTAGGTCTCAATGAGTTTTGGGGTGAACCCCCTGCATGGCGGACACTGCAAGACAAGAACATGGACCACTAAAAGGAAAATCAAGGGACTTAGCTTCCAAGCTACTATTTCCAAGACATGAAATTAAAAAGGGCACAGGCAAAAAATACAAAGCAGTATTAAATTGTCCATTTAACCTTTGTTGAAATTTTGCTTAAAAGATTCTTGCAAAAAAAAAATTAAGAAAATTGGCCAATACTAAAAACCAACAGGTTTTCCTTAAATCCATTTCATCTAAAGCTATAGAAGATAACTAATACTTACCCAATGTGCTGAGAAGTAGATAGCCTTCACCTTCCCAGCCAAGGCAGTCTCAGCATCCACCTTCCCTCCATTCTCTGCCAGCAATTCCCCTTTCATAATCTCTTTGAAAGGTTTTGGGTTCCATGGAAACTCTTGTCCCTCTGGGTCATCTGTTACCACTGACCGCCCGTCACTGGTGATCACCTTCCCTGTGGCACCATTCAACAGGATCAGTGTAGGGATCCCGCTGACTTTGAACTCCTTGGAAAGTTTGCCCTGGAAATTAATGAAACATGCTTCAAATTCTAACAATATCAGAATTGTTTCACCCAAATGGATGAAAAGTTCATATATAGCATATGCTTTACCAGTTCTAAGTTATGGTGAGAAAATTTTCAAAGCATTTTCTGATGCTTAGATAAATCATTTTTAACAATTCCAGAAAAAATTACATGAAAGCTTTAATATTTATGAAGCAAAGAAATTCATTAATTTATGTCATGCACTGGTATAGGTTTCTGCAATCCAAGAATTTATGCCTGGACAAATATTGCCCTTATAGCAACACCACAGGTTCTCTTCAACCTGCTGACTCCAGTGCCAGAGCATACTGTCATCAAGGAGTTATAACTCCTTGCTGTCATCAACTTTATTTCAAATATGGAACATGACTTTATGTTAAACAAATGGTGACATCCTGACACCTGCCTGCATACCAGTATGTCATACTTGTATTAGCCCCCCCTCCCCCCATTTTCCTCATCTGATTACAGCTAGACAGTCCAGTCACATAACCCTGTATTAGCCTCTAACTGCACACTACCCACATCTCATTCTGGCCCATGAGTCATCAGATAAGGCACACACAGCTTACTAATTATAATCAAAATTAATATTCCTACTGATAAATCAATATAAAAGCATGTAAATGTATTGTCTGTGTCTATAGCATTATAGTGACCCGCATGTCACAATAGAGTGTTCAACAGATAATTAAGATACAGTTTTGTACTTAGTATTAGTATTATATAATAAGTAAGCTACAAGAACATCTGTGTTGCCACATGCAATCCATTATTAATCTATGCAACTGTTGTAATACATTTCTAGTGTACAAAATTACATAACACATTTGCTTACAATATGACCAAACACTGGTAACAATCAATCAGTCAATAAAGTGACCTACATACACGTATTGACCCATGACTCTGGTAGAATTATACTCTATTGATGTGCAATATGACCAGCCATACCTTTATCATATTTTTAAGTCTTTTATATTGGCAACTTTCTCAACATAACCTGCCTTATTTAATGGATAGATTTCAATCAGTGCAACATGCTTTCAAATTTGGAAAGCCATGTGATACATGTACATCATCTCCAACTTGACTTACCAGAAATCAAAACTTTAACACTTTTATTTTCACCTTGCTCTATCACTGACTCATAAACACGTTTCCATGACACAGCTGTAGAAGTGTACATACAGTACACATTACTAGTATACACTGTGAACACCTGCAAGGTTTCAGGCATCTATCTACTAGTTAATAATAATAATATGGCAAAAAGTAAACAAAGCAGTGCACACTAGCACTCTCAGCTGTCACCTTGATTAGTAAGTGGATCTAAAAACCATGTAAATTTTAACTATTTCACTACACTAGTCTACCATATGCTCCAATAACAATTATCGCCCAGAAAATTTCAGTGACACTCTGTCCAAAGCAGCACATAGATCTAGGCCTACTAGTACCAGGTTTTTTTTTTTTTTTTTTTTTTTTTTGTAGCCAAAAAAGAGTCGACAAGGGCGTTGAGGTATTTGGTGGGCTGAAGGTCAGACAGGCCATCCGACAGTTTGGCTGCTTTGTGTGAGTCGTAGTAGACAAAATGGTATCGACCGAAATGACCTTTAATAGATTTGGTAATATGCAGCATGTCTATTCATGACTTTTTTATCTTTCTACGAAGTATTCACAATGCTTTAATATTTTGAGAGCATAGATAAAGACATATTGTTAGTTTGAAATGCATTTCTGTGGTAAATTTGTGTTTCCAGCTGTGTACATGTACTGACAGCATTCCTTTACTTAGCAGTATTTTTTTTTCGCCCTCTCGCACTGATTTCGGGGTCCACAGAGGATGTCATCCATAAAAATAAAAAAGTATGGCCTTACTGACAGTATATGACATAATATTAGCCAGGGATCAGGTGACCATGTTATATCACCTTACTGGTTGAGTAAGTACATGTACTATAGTAAAACAAAGCTCAGTACACTCGGTGAAGTATTCATATTACATTTAGTTAAAACTTAAAGACAGGTGATGTAATAAACTAGTGTTGCCTGGGCCTTGTTCCAATCACAATTTTAATGCCCCCCCCCCCCCCCAACCAAAAGGGGCAGCATAACTAATAATTCTGAAAGACTGCGCATGCGCAAGAATGACTCAGTACAAAGAAGCCGGTTGCAACCTCTGTTGCCATAGTCCACAATTCTTGCAGATTCAGCAGAAATTGCACAATCAGTAGTCAAGGTTGACACTCTGGAGATCTTCTTGGTGAAATATTTATTTCTAGCATCCCTAATTAAAAATTCATGCTATGATTCTGCCTAAAATTGACGGTAGCAGATTGAATGACTTGGCTTTTTAATATCTTTTGTTATTTACCTTTAAATCTCGCTCTGCAAAAGGCAACGCCAGCCATGGCATCTCTTTAAAATAGTCATTGAAGCTGTTTTCATCCCTGTCCGAACTGACAAACACGATCTCAAAGTCTTTACCCTTGTCTGTCTTTTTAAATTTTTCGTAGAACGTAGCAAGGACAGGGGTGAATCCTCGACATGGCGGACACCAATGTGCAGAGAAATACAGCCCCACTACTTTCCCGTCGCCAGTAAAACTGCTCACGGAGACTTCTCCATCTTTACTCACTACCTTATCACCTAGAAGTTTCTGAACTGCACCTGCCATAATTAATGTTAGTCGAGATTTTCCACAGTATCAGTCAACAAATAAAGAAGCTAGGGATACCCTACTCGCTTTATAACAGAGGTGACCCAGATCTAAAATTATGTGGTGACGTCAACATGTCACGGCTTTAGCCATTGGTCAGCAGAATCTTGTGTTTGGCTGTCGGCAAGAAATCGCGTTTTCATTTGGAAACATTATCTCCCCTAGGTTCAACCGTATTAAACTATTTTATTTTAAATTCAAACACTCGCAGTCGGCAAGCACATCGTGATAAGAACAAGGTGATACATTTTCAAAAATATTATAAAGATTTTTTGGCTTATAATACTTACTCGATGTTTCATATCTAGTGTTTTTTACCTAGTATATTTTTTTTGTCAGTGAGGAAGAAATTGTGATTTTCAACGGGTGTATTATTGAGCAGAAATACACTGAAGTTGCACCAATAACAAAAGGATTGGCTCAACTCCTGAAAATTAACTGTCATACCATATATCAAATTAAACTAATTAAGACTACTTTTGTACAGTTTATTCTACAGTACACACTTCTTTCATATAAAGTAATGTAATAACACAAATTTCAAATACAAGACCCTGCTGCTCACATTTTTTGTTTTTGTTGACTTAAAAAAAATAACCAAAAAAATTATAACTATCTAAATAAAATGAAATTTAAAAAAAAACAAACAAAATATCCCCCCCCCCCAAAAAAAAAAAAGATAAATATATTTCAGACATACAGTAGTTTTTCAAATTTTACTTATAAAAATCTACAAGTTATTTACAAAATGAACAAGAGTGTATTAACAAAGATGTACAGTTTATACAAGATACAGCATTGGACATGTAAAACATGTGATACTAGTCCTTAACTGCAATTAAAGTATGTAAATCCACTGGAAGTCATGGTATGACAGGGGTAATGTAAGTGACTAGACTTTGATACTGGTCTGTCTCTGATCAAACTCCTGGCTTGAACGGTTGTGTTTTGAAGTGGAAAGAACCGTGTGAAAAGTGAGTCATGAGACAAGACCACCTGGCCTGCCCTGCACCCCATTCCTCTTTGCAGAGGTGACAGCACTAACACTAACAAGGCATCTGTGACAATTTTCTCACCTCAACCCAGACACCTCCTGACTGAATGGTGTTTACCTTCAAAAATTGAGGAAAAAAAAGCTTTCACTCTTTAAGATACTATATTGATTATCCTTGACAACACAGATGCCATCTAGCAATGTTCCAACTGTAACCATGGTAAAAAACGACGAACTGCTGACAGTAAAGAGTGCTTGCACTTCTCAATAATGAGGCCACTGTGTCCCAGTTTTCCCAATACATGACTATAATCTAGGGCAAACTGACAGAAACCCAGGAGACAAAAGTAATCAAAGAGACCAACAGTATTCCAATCCTGACTTCCGGAGTTTAAATAAATACTGATTTAACTGTGCTGTTTCTGGATGCCCCCATTGTACTCTGGTGACATCTGAGTTAACTGACATTACTGGTTTTTCTGTGGTATATAGCTGCCATCACTGCATATTTCTGATATGAAAAAGACCATGTCCACGCTGTAGTTGAGTGAACTTTCCTATGCTGTTCCATATGGTCCTTGTTTTACAGAGACTATGTAATCTTTGAGCTTCCTTCTGTGGATGGACCTGGGTGTTCTGGACTGTGCTTTTGCTGGAAAATAAAAATATTTTCATCAATAAGTTTGCCTCTTTTTTTCCTTTTTATTTCTAAGACATTTCTAAGAGTTTTCTAAGATACACAAATTATATAGTTACTGAATCAATTGATCAAAATCCAGTATGATATGGATTTATGGCATGATAACAAAGATTTTAATAAAATTTTAAAAAGGGAAAATAATATTCTACCATTGTCTAACTCAAATAATCATTATAACACCAACAGTTGGAAAACAAACATTTTCCCTAGTGTTCATTGATACAAAGAAGCAATTTAGTTATGTTGTTAACATTTATGACTACATTTCATTATCAGATAAATGAACTTACTTTCTTCTTCTTCTTTTCTTTTTTCTTTTTCCGTTTTTCTCTCTCTTCATCACTTCGTTTTTGCTTTTTATGTTTCGTCTTCTGTTCCACACTGGCTTCTGACGCATTATCTGAAAGGAAATAAAGAATTTAATGGCAAAAGCTGAAATAAGTGATTACATGTTAACATGTTGATATCCTTCCACTGCATGGGATACTAAAAAGCTACACAGACTTTCAAAACTTGGTAACTTTTCCAAAGCAGCCATTGACCTCTCTTTGATTTTTAAAACAAATAAAAAAATTATTTACGTAAATGCGAAGAGGATAGAAAGGAATTTTTTAAAAATAATAATAATAATGATAAATTCTTGTATACCTAGTAATAAATATTGCTGTAACTTACCTTGATTTTCTTGCAATGGCCCTTCTTTTGTTTCCTCTTTCCGTTTCTTTTTATGTTTGTGCTTTTTAGGAGGCATCTGATGCATGAGACGGTATTGCTCTGGTAGCTAAATTATAACAATGATAAATATTTACTTATAAATGAAAGAAAATTCCAAAAAAAGACTAATCTTGTAAAATTGGAAATGTATTTGTTTTCTTTTTACATAAAAACTGCCAATTAAAAGATGGGCAAAACCAAAATTCATAAAGGGTCATGATTTGAGTAATTAATTGAAAATGTTATTTTCATAACATGAGAGAGTCCGGGTTAGATTAGTTATGTATTTTTTTTTTCAACTCAGTTTTGTCAGTACACTTACTGGCCCAGGGTGTAGTCTAAAACCTGCTAATGCTGATCCAGATAAAGGAATCAATTCCTTGCCAGTTATAGGTGGCTTTTCTATCAAAGAGCGGAGAGAGCTGGAAAACCAACATAAATTAAGAAAATAAATTAGAATGAACCATCAAGAAAAATTCAATGTGCTAAGTCCTGTGTAAAAATAAGGTAGGGCAACAGGGGAAAAAAGTAACAGACAGCATCATTATTTTTTTTCAATGTATCACTTATGATCAAAGTGCTTGAGTTCAAATAAATACATTTTTGATAAAAATGACAATACTTAAAATAAAAGTGCCAAATTTTTGCAGTACCTGTTGTCTTGAATTCCAGGTGCATCGATATTTCCTGGAAGATTTGGCAAGAATGCATTAAGTTCTTCTTTGATCTTTTTGCCACAGAACTTGTTGTAGGAATGCTCCAACCCATGGTAAGATAGCAAGTTGGTGTTCCCTGTCAACTTGGCTTCATCTGAAATATGATATTGAGGTAAATCTACAGAAGGTATATTTTGGACAATGTCAGACCTTACTGAATTCATGTTTCAGAAACTTCTCCCAAATAATGTATGTATTAATAATCATAGATCACAGGTAAGGGGAATGGAACAGAAGTGTGAGGCTGTTAAAAGAGCTGACACTTTTTTTTAAGTGACTATATCTGTATACCTATCGCACTGTAACAGCGCTAGCTAGCACTTCAAATTATCACATGATTGCCTTTTCCATCTCAACTTCACTTGTATCTTTCAGACTTGCAAACAACCGGAGTGGTATTCAAACTTGTCAGAATTTCAATAAAATTAGTCTGTTGTCAATTATACACTGTTGCCTCTCTCTCTCTCTCTCTCTCTGTGTGTGTGTGTGTGCGTGTGTGTGCCCAAACAGTCTTACTATCTGACAAGGCCGTCCCTAAATAAAGAGAAAGAAGCTGAGAAGTAGCAAAACACTATCTTTCGTCGAGACTTAATATATTGTAACTGTGAGTACTGCAAAGTGCCGGCGCCTCACCTGGTGGCTCTTTCATAAGGTAAAAAGGGCCTTTCTGTATGATTGCCGGATTCTTTCCGAGTGCAATGGTTGTTTTGAGTGTTCCAGTCGAGTCTTGTCTTGGTATGGCAGGTGATCGAGAGCCCCTTGGACTAGACTTTGGAGAAGTCTGGTCGCTTCTTCTGTATAAATCCATGAGCTTCCTCAGACGTTGTGTTCTACGTCATCAAAACATGCGGAGTGAGAGCTAGTGCGTGGCCTCTTAAAAGTTTCGAATCATTTTAATTAAGTTATTATTTTAGTTATTTTGTCTTGGTACCCTTTTGAACATGATATATATTTTCAATTTAAATGATTATATAAATAACACAAGTGTATATATAGGGCTTTATTGCTCTAAATACAACAAAGACACTACCACATACAGAATGTGCAATGTGTTTGTTGTGCCTGCCTGTCTCCCCACCCCCACCCAGTCCAGTATCTGACAAAGAAAGAAGCTTAATTGGTTTTTGAAAAAATGGAGGGGTGGGAGCACATGGATGAAAACATTTTCTAGGTGATGGGGAGTGGATAAAAGGGAAACTTTCGAAGCTTAAGGAGGGACACTTGTCTGCAGTATTGAACCGGGTAAAACAAAAGAAGATATCACACCCAAACCCAATATATATATAGAGGTGCAAATGACGTCACAGACATGTTCCTAAAAATATGTAGTGCAAAGATTACAAACTATGTTTGATTATTTTAGGGTCCAACATAAAGAAGGTTTTATTAAAGTTTCACTTTCCTGGAACCACGAATAATAAAAAATAATTCCTCATCCAACCCCAAAAAGGAACATACGTTAAGTACTGTCACAAATGCAAAAGCTGTGGAAACGTTTTAATCACTTTGAAAATTCAATCATCACGGGTTGTAAATGCACCGGATGTGCGCAGAGTAGTAATGCGCACTTATTATATGAACAATGCTATGAACGATTGAACAGGTGGACACGTTATGAACTACTGTACATGTATATAAGAAGGGGCGTAAAAAGTAAGCTTTAATCCATCACTCAAGAGACGGACGGAAAGATATCATTATTATATATATATATATATATATATATATATATTTACTTTTCAGAAAATGGCGAAAACAAGAGCTGAGATTCAAAAAAATTATCGATCTCGTAAAAAGAAAAATGAGGGTGAGGCATATCTGGAAAGGGAAAGAAAAAGAGTTCAAAAATACTATATACCTTCCGCCTCCTTAAGCGACCGTGAAAGACGAAAGAGAAATGCGTAGACTAAAGCACGAAAATTTAGACTTCACCAAAGGAAACAAGAGCTTCTAGCTGCTATAGAAGTTACGGAGGCAAGTCCAAAGCAATCACTACCGGAGAGGCTTGTTGTATGTGTGAGGTGGCCACAACGTGGAGATAAAAGATTTAGTAGAAACTTAAGGCAGGCACAAAGAACAATTAAAGAACTACAGGCACAGGTAAATGCCATGAAAAAGAGGGAGAATTCTATCCGGCAACGATTTAGCCGTTGTCGAAGACGAAATATAGAATCACCTGAATTTCCCACAAGCCCCAAAACCAAGACAGAACGCACCATACGACAGGCTATGTTGAATAGGACCCAAGCTAACACTGTGAGGAAGCAATTACTTATAGGAAATGTTTTAGTAGCTGAAGTGGGTCAAGCTAAACGAGTAACACCAAGAAGTAAGATGAAAATTTTGCATAATATTGTGGCTGGGAAGATTGCGAAGAAGTATCGTTGTCTCAAACATCTTTCTGCTGCTACTGGCATGTGCCGGAATCGTTTGTCGAGGACTCGCGAAAAGGGGATGAACTGGTCGAAAGGTCGACGGATACGAGTAGCAGAAAAAAAAACAGGCAAGCTGTACAAATTTTTTTAAAAGAGACGACAATAGTAGAGCCCAACCTGGAAAAGCAAATCAGAAGATAGAGAGAAAATGCAAACTAGAGTGCTGACAGATTACATAGCTAACTTATACTACAAGTTTATGAGTGAGAATCCGAACATAAAGATATCATTGGAAACCTTTCGACGCCTTCGACCCAGACATGTACTGCATCACATATTGCCAGACACAGCTGTCTTTGCACAAAGCACCAGAATATGGCGCTGCTTCTAAAGGCTCTCAGACGGGAGGGTATAAATGTATCACTTAGTCCTGATGCGTTCATTAAAGGCTGTACAGACTAAAACAAGAGTGAGTGGCAAAAATTACCCGAAAAAGTTAAATACAGTCAGTGGAAACGAGTGGAAATCTAAGACAAAGACCGCAAAAAAAAAAAAAAAAAAAAAAGCCATGCGCTTATGTGAGAATAAAGTTCAGAAAGACGAGTTCTTGTCCTTCTTCAGTAACCAAAAGAAAGAATTCGGCGAGCACGTTGGCAGAGTAAAAACACAGTACGAGCAATTAAGAAATTTCAAGGAAACTCTTCCAAGAAACCATGTGACTATACAGATGGATTTTGCGGCAAACTATGTATGTAGGTCCGCCGACGATATCCAGTCCGCCTACTTGTACAAAACTAGCGTTACCCTCCACCCCGTTGTCATCCACTATCGTGATGAGGATGGGAAGCTGGCCCACCAGAGCCTTATCGCTGTCTCTGATGAAACAAGTCATTCGGCTTCTACCGTGTATGCAATACTGTCGAAAGTTATGCCACACGTGAAAAACCTTGTGCCCGAGCTGGAAACCATCCATTACTGGACGGACAGTCCGACCAGCCAGTACAGAAATAAATGCATATTTTACATCGTAGCAAAGTGAAAGTGAGAAAACTTAAGTTCTTGTCAGTTATCCGGGGCAGATTGTGTGACACCTGGGAAGAAACACATTTGCTTGTACCAGCACCCGTAGAAATTGAAACAAGATTGAGCAAAGAAAATGGCAATAACCCATCGCATCACTGGGCAGACGGTGACGGTAGGCGATTTTGTAGCAGTGGTCTATGAGAAAAAATGGTACATAGTACAAGATATCGACGAATTAGACAGAGAGGCAGAGATCAGCATTTTAGAGAAACGGAAAAGTCTCTTCCAATGGCCGAAGAGGGATGACACCATTTGGATACCTTTCGACAATATCTTGTGTCGTGTTGAGGAACCATCTGCGGCAGGAAAATCGCAACGAATGTTTAAAATCACACCAAGCGACCTGAACGCTATTCATGTAGCCTGTAATTTGCCTTAAATAGCGGCTGATAAGGGACATAGAAACCCTTGGACTCTAAAGTGAGATCCGTTTCTTACACTCATGACTCAATGGAAAGACTTAAAAACGCAATTTTATGAGTCACTTACTTTTTATAGGTAAAACAAACATTATATATATTTCCCCAAAAAAATGTCGAAATTCGCAAGAAAATGTAGACCTTTCAGAGAAGATGTTAGCAAAGCTCATTTTGAACGATTTCTCTGCTGTGTTGGAAAACTTATAGCTAGGTGTGTTGAAAATGGCTTCGTTTAAAGAGGTCCTAGGTTAGATGTTTCTAGGGTCTTTATTCCTTTACATACAAATGATTAAGACGTTTGATACGTGGATCCTGTTGTGTAATAGGTTATCACTTTTGATGTCTGAGTTACTTTTAAACATCTCAATAAATTTTACGAAAAAACTGAAAAAATATATTATTTATATTTATTAAACTCGTCTCCCTTATCTTTTCTATGGCTGTGGAACATACGTTACATTGTGGTTTGCGAAAGATGCGAGGCATAGTTGGTATTGTAACCAATACACTAAAAAAATTGAAAGTTTCAATGAAATTTAAATTCATGAAGAATATGACCAGTGGTAGATGGCTTTTAGGAAACAGTTTTCAACTCTCTATACAATTGACAACTACTGCTATTGAAATAGTCTTCTACCTGGACAGTGTAAAGAAAAATGATCTTTAGTTTGAAAGTTATTTTCCAAGATCTGGTCAAACCAAATGTATTTTCCTTTCACTTTTCCATTATTAATGACTTATAGGGTTCTGAAAGTGTTTAGGTTGCACAAATTTCCACAGCGCTCAACTTATGGTCGTAATTTGTATTAGGCGATTCAGCGGTAACGTATGTTATTTCTTACACTTTTTTTACTTGAAACGGCCGTCGCTTTATTTGCTTACAAAACAGAAACACGTGGGCGTAAAATTGGGACATTTGTGGATTTTTGCTCTATACACATATAAGTTTTAAAAAATTATATACTACTTCTAATTCATTCAATTTCTATTTTTGAGACTTGAACTCGTGAAATGCACCTCTATTTTGGGTTTGGGTGATCAGCGTTTTGTATTCTCCCTTACCTAGTTTGAAGTTTAAGTTCATTTTTTACTCGATAACCTGTGTGAATCAAAGCCGAGTTTGTCGCGAAGGTCACAGCAGGTGACAGTAAGACTAAAAACTCATTACGGTAACGAAATTAAATAAATATCTTCAGCCTGTCTTGTGCAGAGGGCAGCACAGTCAGCTTAGTATCAAGGGTTGTTTATACATGGCCGCCGTGTACGTGCGTTGAAGCTTCGTGCGATTCAACATTTATAGGACTTTTTCGGTGAAATTCCACTTAGAAATGACCCCTGAATATTCTACGCAGATAACATTTTTTTCTTAGAACTATTTTGACGCAGTTGCATTTTAAAGGTAAAGTTTATTGCTACTGAAAATGTGGATAATAACAGTTAAATTAATTTGTAACGTTACTCGTTACATCTAAAATTAGTAAAATTCAAACCATTTAAGAGCGCATTTATCATCTGTAAACGAATAGCATTAACATGACCGATTTTCTCTTTCAATTTGACTTATAGCTACGTATCTTGGAATACGTTGGCTCTATCTGGAATTTGAACACTTCTGACACGTAAGTGAACTTACTAAATTGTAGTAGTAGTGCTCGTAAATATAATTGCATACCACTATCTCTGCTCTGTCAACACGGTGTGAGAATTACGCTGACATGATATCCTCAATCTCATTGTCGGTAAATACAACCCCCCTCAACAAGCAGCAAAAGTAAATATGAACAAGATGATGTCCATGTTCCATAGTTAGATATAAATTTGTTGCCTATCTTTATCCTCAGCACAATGTATGAAGATAATAGTGAGGCCCCAGTCATGTATCACAGCTTTCATGGAGAGCCACCAGCTCCTCCGTATGAACGCCCTCCACATGTTCGAACATACTCGGAGCCAGTTACACTGTGCCAGCAGTTCACCACTGAAGACATAGGATTTCTCAGGGATCAGTTATTGGTAAGTGAATTTTACAGTGTATGAGCATATGACTACTATCTGCTAATGGTATATTGTAAACTATTAGTTTATACTGTATGTGCCTACGCTGTAATGTTAAAATGCAATACTTGGAAGATTTTACATTTTCAGTGGCAGATTGTAAAAAGAAAATCATAGAGTAGAAGTTTGAGAAGCTATCATACAAATCAGTTTTCTCATTTATTTTTAAAGTTAACTTTAAACATAAAAGTAGTTGAAACCTATGTTCTAACTTCTGAGTAAATAACAGTCCTGGCTATAGGTACATTGTACTAGTATCATTAAGATTCTAACAGTTGTTATACATGTACCATGTACATGCAGATATGGCAGTCATAGCATAGAATGACACCTGTTAAAGCTGTTTACATGTATATATATTTATAACTGGCAGTGGTCTTGGGTGTTGGAAAATATTGAAGTTAGTATCTGAGTTTTGTGTTTTATCATTGCTGTGCTTTGATTTATGACAAATTTGTTATTTATCTCTACATATTTATATGCATGTCAACTGAGCATGTTTACTTTGGATTCATTCATTCTTCACCATGTGGTTTCTTTGCCCTTTCCCCTTTAACCCTTGACCTGAGCACATTTGGATATTATAGAGTAAAGAAATGTTAAGACATTTAGTATGTGGTGTATGTAACAGAGGACATTGTATAATAAAGAATGTCTTCTGGTTTCAAACTTTGCAGGATTTATTTACACCTTGTTGCATGGATAAAAGCAGAATAAATAGTTCATTAAAACTAATCACCGAATGAAAGGATTAGTGTATATTTCTTATTCACAAAGCCATTCTGAGTTTACCAACAGGCATGCATTTCATTTCTTTGTGATTTTGTTACACTCAATGAGGCTGCTGTAGCAGAAAGCAAATTGTGTTCAAACATGGAACAAAAAGAAAACAACTGCATGATTCAATTTTATGCAGAAATAAAAGTAATGCAAACACAAGCTTTCTGGTAAATGTTATACGTGAATGGGATTAGATTTGTCAGACAGGTAATCCAATAAAACTGCTGTATTGCAATTACATAAAGGAGCCAATTTGCAATGAAGTTTGAATTTGCACACCTTGATATTAAAAAACTGTTGAGTGGCAGTTAAATGCAATCAGAGTGGAGTAACAAGACAACGGTTAACAGTGGTTATCTACCTGCCAGACAAGGTGAGATATAAATGTAATCAAATTGTAGATTGATAGCAGTGTTTTAAAGCTAACAAATCCAAGCCAGTGAGTAAGTGTAAAAGTTATTGGTTTCTCGTCGTGATCAGGGGCACCTGCATGTATTCACTGTGTATGGGGAGCTTAAGACTGTTATGGCAAACATCAAGTGTTTGTAGGGTCACAGAGTTATGTGTAGACAAATACTTTAAGATATAAGTAGGAAATAATGGGCTTTGAAAAAATTCAAATCACATTGGGTGTGTAAACTTTTGAAAGCAGTAAGTATAACGGCAGTTGTAGATTAAATCTCTAACGAAAGAGCCTTTGGATGACAGGTAAATTTCTTTTCAAACCCATATGCTAGACAGTTGATCATTCAGCTCCAGCTAATAACTGATTCGTATTCAGTCTATTGTTACCTGACTGAGTAGGTACAGTACATGTTGTACATTGAGGCCACCCCCAGTGGTTCTCCAGGTGAAGTTAACTTAATAATTACATCCAGGTATATCAAGTGTTCACCATTATACCTGTATACATATAATATTTTTATTTCTGTGACATTCATGCTGTAGTGTCAAAATGGCATCAAAACTACTTGTAAAAAAAAAATGAATTAATTTGCAAATTTGATGTAAAGAAATTTTGAAAATATACAGATGGATTGTGTCCATCTTTAATTTCCTAGTGTTGCCTTCATATGAGCCTTGGAGAAAGCAGTGTAAGAACCAGTAACTGATATCTGTATATCTCCATTGTGGCACATTTGTTGGTTTTTACTGCCCCTACATTGTCTGTGAAGTCCCTGTGCTATTGAATTAAGGATGTTTTGACAGGTATTCACCTCTATTTGCTTTCCCAACTAAGCCTAGACATAGAACAAATAGCAGAGGAAAGAATTGTTACATGTCTATTAGAATAATACAGCCTTTCAAATGTGTCCAGGTGTGATATGAGGGCCTCTCAGTCTAAATAGCTTGCTCATTACACACCAATGGTACAATATAGGAAAGGAAATCCAGCTTTATACATGTAGCTTATAAGTTTTCATGAATTTATGGATACCAAGATGTGTTGTTTGAGACATTTAAATAGGCACAGGTAAGAATACACCCTGCATTAATACATGTATTGTGGAGCAGTATTGTGACATATGTAACACTGTCAGTTTTAAGTCTAGTAGAAAATTGGAGTAGTACAGCATGTATGTTTAAACTTTTGGCTGATTGTAAATAATTTGGCTTGTTAAAGCAGATAAATATGGGTGTGTACTCTGACAGCTGTGGTTTCTAGTAGTTTTAGATAGTAACAGATCAGAAATGGAAATAATAAGACCACTTTGCAATTCTTACTAGATTAAAAATATCTATTTAATAATTACAATAACTAATATGATTTATGTTTTTAATATAATAATATTTTTCCACATTCTGTTATTGCAGAGAGAGCAAGAGCTGAGACAGGAGAAAGAGGAAGAACTGGACATGTTGCAGCAGTCACTAAGGGACAGGTACAGGTCCAGAACAGGTAGAGATAGCCAGGATACAGACAGTGGAATAAGGTAAATATCTCAGCTAGTTAACAGTTAGTTCACAGTCACTAAGGGACAGGTAAATATCTCAGTTAGGAATGATTTTAACTAGATTTGTGTCTTCAATATGCCACCCTTTTAGAGGACAAAGTTTCTGCTTGAACCTTTTAATGACAAATACTACAACCATGCAGTTATAAATAAATGAAAAATAGCCAAATGAATTATACTGTCTTTTGCCAAATAAAGGCTTCGTTCACATGGAATGTCTATTTTCTAAAAATCCATTTTCTATTCGCGGTATTTTATGATCACGGTCTATGCCCTGAATATCCCACTGCGTAATTACTGGCATTGCGAGCCAGTTACTTATAGTAACTTATGGTAACTGGCTCGCGCTGCCAGTAATTACGCCGCGGGATATTCAGGGCACAGACCGTGATCACAAGATATACCGCGAATAGAAAATAGATTTTTAGAAAATAGACTTTCCATGTGAACGAAGCCAAAGTCCCTTTAGAACTGGCAAAAGTTTGGTGTGCAGCTTCTGATGAGTGTAATTTCTGTTGAGACACTTACCTTTAATATGTTAAAATCAAATTGTTGCTTCATAAGAGTAAATTTACAATGTCCAATATGATGTTAAGAACATTTCTTCATCCACAAATACCTTACCGGTAATTACCGCAGTGGAACTCATGTGGTTCATGATATAAAATATGGGAGGCCCACTAACAATGACTGTTAGCTGATTGTTTAATTGCCACCTACAGGTATACTTAGATACAAATAGGGACCACTCTAGAATTGTGATTGCCTTTATATTTATAACTCCTTTGTATATTTTCAGCAATGGATTAAAACATAGATCTTCAGTATTAACCAGCTCAATGCTAAATGAGGACACAGGGTCAAGGTCATATACCAACTCAAGATCACTGCCAAGGTCATCTGTTCCAAGGTCATCTACAGGTCGTCACACTTCCTTCCATGATGCTCCCTTCTCCTCCACTCCACATCAACGCCCCCACATGTCTTCTTCGGCCCACGAGATCTACTCCCCGTTGCCACTGCACAGGGCTGAGCTGAGGTCACCATGGCGAGGGGTGCCAAGACCCGTGGCAGATAAATCAGTGCAGGAACTGAGGGAGGCGCTCCAGGACAGTGAACACAGGAGATCAGTTCTCATGGAGAAACTGAAGGAAGCACAGGAGACACTGAGGGTAACTAAGCCATATTAAATTAATTTCAAATATCTTATCAGTCTCTTAGAACTTTTGACTTTTCATTTGCAATTTAAAATATATTAAAAGGAGAACTTATGATTGGAGACACAAAACCAGTCGACCATGTACTGAATTTTTTTTCTTTTATTCTTTTATTGTTGTTTTTCAGATTCAGACTGAAAGGTTGTCTAAAGCTGAGAGTGCCATGAAAGAAAACAGTTTTGAAGTTGATGATCTGAAATATAAAGAGAAAGTAAGTACCGGGGGTATAACTTAATAATAGGTGCACTTCCCCTTGGATTTCTAGATAATTGATCATGCTTAATATGTTTATGTAGATGATATGGTAGGGCAAAACAATTCAACATAAACACGATACTGGTATCTGCAAAGGAGGCAACTATTTTTATTCTTCTTTTTAAAGAAATTAATACCATTTATAATCATATACCGGGGTATATATTTGTTCATGAATGAATGTAAAAACATTTTTCTTTACACTTCTACGTAGGATTATAAATATAAAATTGGTGAACTAGAAAAAGAAAAAGAAAAGCACAAGCACTTGAGAATGGAGACCTTCCAGCAGAGAGAGCAGATGAAAGAGAGGTGAGAGTTAGTGTGTCAGATATGTCTGTTTATATAGATCTCAGTCTTCTACATATATTTATATGTAACTTTAAAGCTTATACACCTGAGAATGGAGACCTTCCAACAGAGAGAGCAGATGAAGAAGAGGTGAGTGTCAGATATGTCTGGTTATATCTCAGTCTTCTACATGTATTCATTTGTAACTTTAAAACTTAGGCAGATGCAATAATTGTTACATTAAGTGGCAAAATTAACTGTTTGGCAAACATAAAACAAATTAATTTTTGACAAGGAACTTGTATAGCCTTACTAAGATATTTGTCTTACTAAGATAATATTAAAGAAAATAATGTGATTTGTCTTGCAGACTTGAGTCATTGGAAGTGGAACTGCAGTCTGTGAAAACGGAACACCAGTTGCTGCTGTCAGACCACCATCAGAGGAAGGAGGTGCTGGATAAAACTTCAGGTGCTCTGGTCATGTTGGAGGAGGAGAACTCACAACTGGCTAAGGTATGGAGCTTTTTTAGCATATCAGTTTTTTTTTTCTTTTTTGAAATCTTCATTTTTTTCATTGGCTAGCATCTTTATTTTCTGATTTATGTCTGTACATTTGACAGCTTTGCTGCCTTGTTAAAGCTTTCTTTGAATATTTTCTTTTGACTTAATTATTGTGTTAAATTTATTGGCAAGTTTGTCTTTGAATGTCCCATATTCCTCTTTAGGAAAATCTTTTTTCATTGTTTACCAAATTGATTGCAAGTTGTTGCTCTGCATATTGATTTAAGAAGGGTATAGCATAACAATACAACATTAGTGAACATATGTTTTAGTATATACAAATTTAGTCAGTTGGCAGATAGAAAAGCTGCTTTTGTTAAACATGTTAGAATAAAACAAATAGTTGTGTTTAAGGCCAAGGATACGATGATAAAAGAGATGTCTGCTCTGAAGGAATCTGCTGATATTGCAAGGAGCAGAAATGAAACATTGGAAAATGAAGTCCAGGACCAGCGACAGGAATTAGGGGCTTTGAAGGAGGTGAGATAGTGGCACCATCTATCTTTTAGTTATTTATTATGTCTCTGTGTAAAAGAGCAGTTATGAGTGCTTGTGTATATGAATATACTTCAAATGTGGTGGATGACCGCAGATGGTCTGGGAAACAAGTTGGTTAATTATTATGATGGTGGTGTTATCTATAGAAGGTATTTGTGAAGTTAAAGAGATAATAACTCTTCGTATGAGATCTATATTTCACAATAAAAACATTGTGAACAACTCATAGAAATATAATATATTCTGTTTTACCACAAAAACGGCAGTTATAGCTATTATTCTGATATCTGAGCTTGTCTTTAGACCACGTGTCCTCCATTGATGGCTATACTCTGTTATAATTTCTTAAGAGATTATAACAAAAAAGCAAACTTTTTAGAAAAAAAACAGGGACTAACTTTGAATGTAAAAATGGATTTATTAACCATTGGTAAGTATGGGAAAATTGTTGTTTAGACCAGGAAAATTCATTTTTTGGCCAAAATGAAGAGTTATTATCCCTTTAGGTGAGTAATGTAAATAGTTTCCAATATTTCTATGAATTAAATGGACTAATTTTTTATCTTGTCATTCAGGAAAATTATACCCTGAGAGCACAAGTGAAGAGTGTCTCTGAGCAGATCTCAGACGTGAAGATGTCTAATGAGCAGCTGAAGGAAGAGAACAGCAAGCTGGTGGAGAGTTTACAGAGTTTGAGTGAGGTGAGACCTGGAAACATTTCAGACCAATTACCTGTCTACATTACTAGTACATCTTGACTGAATACACTGCATACCTGTTACATCTGCACTAGAGAAAGATTAAAGAGTTTCTCTGATTACACTTCCAGACATGACTTTAAAAAGAAAAAATCATAAGCTGCTTTCAACACTTAGCTTCTTTGAAAGTCTTTTCAATAAACTTATTAGTTATTATTCTTCACCATTTCTCTGTCTGTCATTATGTGTGTATATTTTAGGAGAACCAGGGTCTTGTCCACCAACTGGACACCACTCAGGACATGCTAGCTGACCTCAAGTCCAAGCTGGCCAGTACTGCAGTAGACAAGGAGAGGTATTTCCAGGAGAAACTGGACCTTCACCAGAAACTCCAGCAACTGGCACATGACAAGGAGCACCTGTTCAAGGTCAGGAGTACACTCAGCAGGACTCCCTCAGATTAAACATAGAGTCTGTTAATTGTAGCAAAACAGGAATTTTTAGATAGTATACTGGAAGTGTTCGATACTTTTTTGGGGATGGGTGGGTGGCAGTGGGGAACTTTCATAGAACCAACCCTCAGTTTTATTAACTTTGATTCTAAGTAGAATGTCTTGCTAATTGTTTCCTGCTTTAAATTTCCTTTAAGAATTACAGTTAGTCAGTGATAACAATTGTATTCTTACTGTGTCATTTTATCTTTTGATGGCAGTGTGTGTACCTGTTGTTTCAGACCAAACTTGCAGCAGAAGAGCAGTTGAATGAGCTTCATGCAGAGATTGCCCAGGTGAAACTACAGGTAGACAGAAAGATGGAGGACAACAGAAGGCTAGAGGAGGAAATGGAGGCAGTAAGAAAGGTAAAGTGCTGGAAGAACAAGGATTAAGGATTATTATGTGTTTTGATTAAATATTGAGTATAACAGCACTGGGCTGACATGTTTGCATTGTTATGAAAAAATAACTGAAAATGTGTTATTCTTGACTGGATTGCTTGTATTGCTATTAATCCAATTGTTCAGGTGAGTAAGGATCTCTCAAGCCAGCTGTCTGCAACCAAAGCTGCATCAGAACAGGCTCAGGAACAAGTGGTTGCTATGGAAACAGCCAAGCAGTATGCTGTACAGCAGCAGCAGCTCCTACAGCATGAAAACACGGCACTGGAGAAGGAGGTGGAGGCTCTTAGACAGGTAGAGTATGGTGCTTGTTCTTTTATATGAACTGATAGTGAAGATGAATAATGGGATACAAAAGTCAGTGTGAAAAAAAGAAAAAGTTAATTGGATCTGTTACATTGAATTCATATTTGTGGTTATTTCTAGCCATTTTTCTACATGTGAATGGTTAAAGATATAATCCTGTTTACCATATTTACTGACAGCAAATAGAAGATATGAAGAAGGAAACACTGAAGGATAAAGAAGAGGTGGACAAATTTAACCAGAAATTGAGGGTAATTGGGTTGAAATTTTATTTTTTGTGTGTAAAAAATTATGGTCAAAAACCAGAATGCCATTTGAAGGTCATGTCCTTGGCTTGTCACCCTGGGATTATTTGTAAACTGACCCTTGACCAAAAGACAAGAAATAAGTTTATATTAAACAATTTTATGTCTACAAATTATAATAGTTTTTTTAAACATTAGTCATCATAACTGACTCTCTCATTTGCAGGATGATCTAAGAAAGGCCAAGTCTGAAAAAAATCAGATTGAAATTAAATGCAGTGAGCTTGAAGCTGTAAGTATTTTACTTTCAAACAGAACTTGAAGAAAAAATTGATAACTTAAAAACAATTCACTGTTCAAACAGGAAGGCTCGGTGGGGATGAAAGACCACCTTTTTGTCCAGAAAAGGTCAGCTTTAAATCAAAATTTGATCCAAGTTCTATGCTTTTTCTCAAGCTATGTCAACTAAAGTTGTTAGAAAAAATGTCCATATTTTAACTGAAGAACCATGCTTTGATATTTCTTACTACAAGTCTCAATGACAAATGATTTCAGAAACTTCAGAGGTTGAACTCTGAGTTGAAGGAGAGTTTGACATCCCAGCAGCAGGAGTTAGAGTCCTGGAGGACGACCTGTGAGAGACTGACAGCTTCCACCAGCAGGAAGGATGCGGAGCTCCAGATGTATGTGGATAAATTGCAGGCCATGGAGGAACAGGTAACATGGGTGATGACCATAGGGTCTGGTTAAAACTTAGGTAGGAGAGGAATATGGGACGTTTAAATGAAATTTGGTTGCCTGGAATTTGATTTCTAGTAGTAGTAGTAGTATATTTCCGTGAATGTGTGGCAACATAAACAAATAAAAGTAATTCACAGCCTAAAAGCACAAAAAATACACAGAGTTTATAACCCAGGTGCAGCTTATATATAACCTATACATGTAAGTACTGGGAATACGCTTTGTACATAAGGTCTACAACAAGCTCTAAAAAAGTCAGTCTTCAAAATTGTGACATTGCATCAGAGCATTGTCATGGTTTTGATAGCAAAACTTGCTGGTCATGATAATAGTAAAGCATTCTGACAATTTTATTAAATCTAAATGTTTTACTAATACCGCCCATCTTTCAGAGTTCCATGTTGAAAGTAGACCAGCACCAGCGTCATGCTCAGTATCAGGATCTGGTGGAAGCCAGGGAGGAGATACAGAGGTCAGTAACTGGTGGGGGTGGGGGTGGGGGAGATACAGAGGTCAGTAACTGGTGGGGGTGGGGGTGGGGGAGATACAGAGGTCAGTAGCTGGTGGGGTGGGGGTGGGGAAATACAGAGGTCAGTAACTGGTGGGGTGGGGTGGGGGTAGATACAGAGGTCAGTAACTGGT
>NW_019774848.1:248610-291764 GCF_001039355.2 Lingula anatina | reverse complement strand
GTAACTGGTGGGGGTGGGGGAGATACAGAGGTCAGTAACTGGTGGGGGTGGGGGAGATACAGAGGTCAGTAACTGGTGGGGGTGGGGGAGATACAGAGGTCAGTAACTGGTGGGGTGGGTGGGGGGGAGATACAGAGGTCAGTAGCCAGATCAGAGTTCAGTAGGGGGTTGGAGATACAGAGGTCAGTTCACAGTCAGATAAAACAAGAATAGTTTCTTCTGTATAGTAATTTTTTCTTGTGTAACATTTTGCCTTATTTGTTTTAGACTCCAAGAAGAAAACAGAAGACTTCTTCAGGAGAGAGCTGAAAACCAGCAAGTTATCCAACTCTTGGAGATGCAGAAAAATATTCTATCTAAAACAGTAAGTTATTTACCATGAATATTTAGCTTGTGAAATAACCATTTTATATAAAGAGAGACAGACAGAGTTTTCTGTTTCCAATAATATAATGCATGTGCTTTCCTCATAGTGCATAACATAGAAATATAGATATTTCTGGATATACATGTATACAGCAACAGCAATAAACAAACATTCTTTTTTTAGTGAACCATGATTTTCATTTAATTTCCAAATTCTTATACAAAGTATTTGATGATTATCACAGGGAGATTTGTTAATTTTCCTTTTCAGATTCACACTTATTAGTTTCTTTTCTGCTTTCTTTTTAATTAAAATCTACTTTTTGTTTATAGCTCACCTAGCCTCACTTTTGTCTTTTATAATTTTGTGCTTATTTTTTCATTTACTTATGTTTAAAGAGTATGACAAAAATGCTAGAATTACACCCTCTGTCATAGAACTTTCCAATCTTGAACTCTGACCCCTGAACTTTTGACCTTCTATCTCTGTTATGCTTCTCTCTGTGGAGTACATGTAATTTGGCTGTAGACCCCCCAGTTATAGGTAGGTACTTGAGGTTGAACCGAACTTTTTTTTTCAAAATACCTTCATGAAGAATAAGTTTTGTAGTTTGTTAGTTTTTTTTCAGAAAATTTAGAAATCCATACTAGAATGATTAAAAGAAAATAACACATTTGAAAGAACATATTTTTTTGTTGATATTAGTCATTGACATGTTCACAATGTGGTTGGTGTTGCAGAGTGAGCCGTCCCTGGCTAAGGTGTATGATGGAGAACAACTGAAGACTAAAATTGATCATCTGGAGGCAGAAAACAAAACCATGAGGTAAGAGGCATATACAGTGTTAAATAGATATGATTATTCATAGAAGGTTGGATTTATTACACTGCATGATAATTCTGAAAGTAAAACTTTTGCTGGAGATGTGTATTTTGTAAAGGTGGGTTTGGATAATGCTAACAAGTATGTTTAATCATTTGACTTCTTGTTATTTTTGAGATTATCATATCATATAAAAAGGTGTCACTGCAATTCAAATTATAAACAAACTGTAGATGAATATCCAATGTATTCCTTTATTGTTTCTCTTCAGAAATAAAGTTCAAGATTTAGAAAAAGTTAGAGATGAGTTGATGGAGCAGATAAAAGATAATACAGTGAGTATTTCACAGTAGATCACTGGCACCAAACTTGGAAATGTTACCTGTAGACTACTTACAGACAAATGATTATAGAGCTGAAAGACTTTTGGATACATCTGCAAATCCAAAAATTTGAGTGTTGTATTTATGCTTTTGGAACATCATTATAGAGTTGCATGATCTTGATACTTGCATTTCTCAGAAATAGTAAGTCCTTGTATTTATAGGCATGTGCATGCATGCATGAATGTGTGTGTGTGTGTGTGTGTGTGTGTGTGTGTGTGTGTGTGTGTGTGTGTGTGTGTGTGTGTGTGTGTGTGAGGTTATTTATACACCTACAAAATATCTGAGTGTCTATGAACCACAGCAGACAAACTCAGTCACGAGGCTAGTTATTGTATTTCAGGAGCAGTCTCAGTTAAGAAACAGGAAAGATGAACTGGAGAAACAGAACCAGCAGCTCAGAGATGTCAACAACCTGGTGACAGAGCAGCTTACTAAACTGGAGAAAGAAAATACCTTCTTGAAGAAAATGATGGCAGAGAAAGAAAACATGATCCAGTTGGAGAAAGAAAGGTTAACACACACACACACACACACACACACACACACACACACATCACATTATTTATGTTTTCTATGTGTTTATTGATTCACATCAAGAGCTCCTCTTTTATGCTATGCGTCTGTCTCTCTTTCAGACTTTCAACTATACACTTTTAACATGTACAGTGTACAGTGTACATACTTTGATATTACAGATGAACATAATGAATTTGTATTGGACCTGAAAATAGTCTCTTTTCACTCAATTTAAAACAAATTTTCACATATTATTATCTCTTTTGTCTTTTGTATGTACAGTTCATGGTTTATGTAGAGATAAAGCAGCCAGTAATTCATGTAATTGCAGACTTCAGAGAGAAACTAGTACCTTGACCTCTGACCTCAGTCGTCTTCAGCAGCAATATGAGGAGTTAGAGAGCCGCCATCATCAGGTGCTATCCAGGTCTGGAACACCCTCCTCACCTAGGAAAGGTAAACAATCCTTCACATTAACCCTGGTTATATACTGTCTACAGTAGGCAAACTATAAGTATATATTATTTAAAATATATTTTTGCTGTGGCTATCATATTTTAAAATGTGTCAAATGAGAGAGGTGTGTCGGCACTTGTAAAGTTTATAAACAGTGCTATGAGAAAACGGAAGCTATCCAAAATGAGATGACACCTGGTATAATACTTTAACTTTATTATTACTATGTACATGTATTTAAACTTAAGTATATGATAACTAGTAGTGTAGAGAGCCTATAAATGTACACTCATTTCATGTGCTCAATAAATTATTATTATTATTATCAAAAGTAATTATTTCTATATATTATTTAGGTGACCTTGTATAGACTTGATTAACAGAAACTACTTTTGTCTATAAATCCAATTTTAGCAATTTTTATCAAAGATTCAAGAGAAAATAAATTGTATCTTCTATGGTATGCCCACTGGCAGGCATTAGTTCATCCAACAACTTGACCATGTATTTCAGAGACTCCTGCAGAGCTGTCAGTATGGCAGGAAGAGAAGAGTGTCCTGGAGGGTCAGGTGGCCATGTTACAGAGTCAGCTGATACTGCTGGAGAACTGTAAACAGAGAGCAGAGGACCAGGCTGCCAGACTGGAGAAACAGGCAGAGGAGGCCAGGCTGTCTCAGGAGTAAGGCAACTAGGGTTAGGGTATGGGTTAGGGTGAGGGTTAAGGCAGCTAGACTGGAGAAACGGGCAGAGGAGGCCAGGCTGTCTCAGGAGTAAGGCTACTAGGGTTAGGGTATGGGTTAGGGTGAGGGTTAAGGCAGCTAGACTGGAGAAACAGGCAGAGAAGGCCAGGGTGTCTCTGGTGTAAGACTGTCAGATAGGGGAGATACTATATGTGTTATTGAAGAAAAGTAATTACAGTTTTTGTAAACAAATAAAGTAAAAAGGGAAAATGTAAGTCTGATCTGTAATGCACTAGGATGAGGGGGTCAGTTCACCGCCTTAGGATAAGAATAACACAAAAAGTTCAGATGTCCAGCTTCGTATATGAAAATAGCATTCAGAAACTGTCTGTGTCATGCCAGTATATATGTTGCAGTGAGGCGGCAGATGCCCAGACAAGACTGGAGGTGGTGAAGCAGCAGCTGGAGAAACTCAGAACTGAACTCCAACAATCAAAGAATGTGCAGACCAAACAAGAGGCTCTCATCAAGTCACTGAAAGAGGTACTCATCTTGTACTAGAATGTTTAATTTTTAAAGCCTGGTTAGATTAATTTCATTAATTGATAATGTACATGTACACTATGTTAAGATTTTGCCATTAATTTCATTCTCTAAGATGTGGGTATGAAATGGAGAATCCATAGAACAGAGCCATAGACGTGATGCTGGCCATAATTTTGAACATATTATGAAATGCATTTTAAGGCCATGATTGAGTTATTTTGTATCAAGAATATTTTGCTTTGTGGAAGTAGAAATAAAATCGCACAGGTGTGTAGTACGTAGTTGACTGATCAAATAAGGAAATATTTTTCACCCATTTGTATTTTGTCAATTTGTATGTGTGAAAAGGTTAAAAAGAAAAGAAAACTTGTGCCCTCGGTGGTTGTGTTGTGAAAAACTGTAACACTTGTAATATTGTAGAATTCATGTAGTGGGTGTTGCTTGTCCTGCCCTAACACAAAGCCTGGTTTGTCTTATAATCACCCAAACTTGACACAAAAATATATCATTTACCATCCTTCATTTTTCACTCAGTGGTTTTCAGGGTACATGAAAACCATTAGAGAAAGCTGATCAGCCTCACCAATATTAAAAACAAGTTTTGGATGTGTACTAACTTAATGCTTTTGTTAACTTAACCCTTCATCTTAGGAACTGGAAGATGAAAGGCACAAGGCATCTGTCCCATCACGTAAACTTCATGTAGGTTTTTGATGTAGATTGCAGCACCGGTTGTGTAGTAGCTTCTCACCTAACACACTCAGTTTGATTGCGTGCATCTCACCTAACACACTCAGTTTGATAGTCTGTGTGCGTCTCATCTTTGTTGATTGTGTGTGTCTCACCTAACACAATAAGCCTGTATTTCACTGCTTTCACTGCCTGTGTGTCTCTCCTAATACACTGAGGATAGCATCTTGCACATTGTTAGAAGTGTGCAACATTAATTTTCTATTTCATTTATGTTTTTATGTACAGACACAGATGTGTCTGTACATATAGCCATCATCTGCGTNACACACACACACACACACACACACACACACACACACACACACACACATACACACACGCACACACACATCACATTATTTATGTTTTCTATGTGTTTATTTATTCACATCAAGAGCTCCTCTTTTATGCTATGCGTCTGTCTCTCTTTCAGACTTTCAACTATACACTTTTAACATGTACAGTGTACAGTGTACATACTTTGATATTACAGATGAACATAATGAATTTGTATTGGACCTGAAAATAGTCTCTTTTCACTCAATTTAAAACAAATCTTCACGTATTATTATCTCTTTTGTCTTTTGTATGTACAGTTCATGGTTTATGTAGAGATAAAGCAGCCAGTAATTCATGTAATTGCAGACTTCAGAGAGAGACCAGTACCTTGACCTCTGACCTCAGTCGTCTTCAGCAGCAATATGAGGAGTTAGAGAGCCGCCATCATCAGGTGCTATCCAGGTCTGGAACACCCTCCTCACCTAGGAAAGGTAAACAATCCTTCACATTAACCCTGCTTATATACTGTCTACAGTAGGCAAACTATAAGTATATATTACTATATATATTTTTGCTGTGGCTATCATGTTTTAAAATGTGTCAAATGAGAGAGGTGTGTCCGCACTTGTAAAGTTTATAAACAGTGCTATGAGAAAACGGAAGCTATCCAAATTGAGATAGATAACACCTGGTATTATACTTTAACTTTATTATTACTATGTACATGTATTTAAACTTAAGTATATTATAATTAGTAGTGTAGAGAGCCTTTAAATGTACACTCATTTCATGTGCTCAATAAATTATTATTATTATTATTAAAAGTAATTATTTCTATATATTATTTAGGTGACCTTGTATAGACTTGATTAACAGAAACTACTTTTGTCTATAAATCCAATTTTAGCAATTTTTATCAAAGATTCAAGAGAAAATAAATTGTATCATCTATGGTAGGCCCACTGGCAGGCATTAGTTCATCCAACAACTTGACCATGTATTTCAGAGACTCCTGCAGAGCTGTCAGTGTGGCAGGAAGAGAAGAGTGTCCTGGAGGGTCAGGTGGCCATGTTACAGAGTCAGCTGATACTGCTGGAGAACTGTAAACAGAGAGCAGAGGACCAGGCTGCCAGACTGGAGAAACAGGCAGAGGAGGCCAGGCTGTCTCAGGAGTAAGACTACTAGGGTTAGGGTATGGGTTAGGGTGAGGGTTAAGGCAGCCAGACTGGAGAAACAGGCAGAGGAGGCCAGGCTGTCTCAGGAGTAAGGCTACTAGGGTTAGGGTATGGGTTAGGGTGAGGGTTAAGGCAGCTAGACTGGAGAAACAGGCAGAGAAGGCCAGGGTGTCTCTGGTGTAAGACTGTCAGATAGGGGAGATACTATATGTGTTATTGAAGAAAAGTAATTACAGTTTTTGTAAACAAATAAAGTAAAAAGGGAAAATGTAAGTCTGATCTGTAATGCACTAGGATGAGGGGGTCAGTTCACCGCCTTAGGATAAGAATAACACAAAAAGTTCAGATGTCCAGCTTCGTATATGAAAATAGCATTCAGAAACTGTCTGTGTCATGCCAGTATATATGTTGCAGTGAGGCGGCAGATGCCCAGACAAGACTGGAGGTGGTGAAGCAGCAGCTGGAGAAACTCAGAACTGAACTCCAACAATCAAAGAATGTGCAGACCAAACAAGAGGCTCTCATCAAGTCACTGAAAGAGGTACTCATCTTGTACTAGAATGTTTAATTTTTAAAGCCTGGTTAGATTAATTTCATTAATTGATAATGAACATGTACACTATGTTAAGATTTTGCCATTAATTTCATTCTCTAATATGTGGGTATGAAATGGAGAATCCATAGAACAGAGCCATAGACGTGATGCTGACCATAATTTTGAACATTATGACATGCATTTTAAGGCCATGATTGAGTTATTTTGTATCAAGAATATTTTGCTTTGTGGAAGTAGAAATAAAATCGCACAGGTGTGTAGTATGTAGTTGACTGGTCAAATTAGGAAATATTTTTCACCCATTTGTATTTTGTCAATTTGTATGTGTGAAAAGGTTAAAAAGAAAAGAAAACTTGTGCCCTTTGTGGTTGTGTTGTGAAAAACTGTAACACTTGTAATATTGTAGAATTCATGTAGTGGGTGTTGCTTGTCCTGCCCTAACACAAAGCCTGGTTTGTCTTATAATCACCCAAACTTGACACAAAAATATATCATTTACCATCCTTCATTTTTCACTCAATGGTTTTCAGGGTACATGATAACCATGAGAGAAAGCTGATCAACCTCACCAATATTAAAACAAGTTTTGGATGTGTACTAACTTAATGCTTTTGTTAACTTAACCCTTCATCTTAGGAACTGGAAGATGAAAGGCACAAGGCATCTGTCCCATCACGTAAACTTCATGTAGGTTTTTGATGTAGATTGCAGCACTGGTTGTGTAGTAGCTTCTCACCTAACACACTCAGTTTGATAGTCTGTGTGCGTCTCATCTTTGTTGATTGTGTGTGTCTCACCTAACACAATTAGCCTGCATTTCACTGCTTTCACTGCCTGTGTGTCTCTCCTAATACACTGAGGATAGCATCTTGCACATTGTTAGAAGTGTGCAACATTAATTTTCTATTTCATTTATGTTATTTCTTTGAATTAAATGATTTTTATTACAAACTTTTCTTTGCTTGATGTTCTACTGAGGCTGTAATTTTCTTATCAGGATTTAAAACAAGAAAAGTTGAAGAAGTCTTCAAACTTGAGAGTAAGCTCAGTGTTGTGGTTTTAGTGCCATGTTGCATAAAAATTGTATGGCTAATGCTTTTGGTGTTCTCAAGTTAACAGTGTTTCTGTGTAATTTTATTGATGTTATATATGATATACAATTAACTCTACTAATTATATGTTCTGTCTCCCATCATTTGAGTTTTTATGTGCACACATATATTTGCGATGTTTGAGACAATAAATCACAAAATGTTTTATTATTTAAAAAAAAAACCATGCCTTTAGCAGTATAAAAAATTGTTGTGTGGTTACGTAAGTNATCGTATAACTTCGTATAATGTATGCTATACGAAGTTATTACGTTGGGGGGTGTATAATATATTTATATACAAATATAAAGTAAAGAATATAAAGTTCAAATCCTGTCATCCGTTATTTGAATATTTCTCATTGTGATGATGTAACTCGAGGATAGAGAATATTAAATGTCCTAGAATCAAAGATAATGACCTGATTTTATTGACATTGCTAACTTGCTGTTTCTCCTCACTGGAATTTTGATAGTATTTTTGTCCACCTTTTATTGAGAACACAAGGCACCAAAATAGTTGATGTGTGTGAAGTGTGGGCACTAAAGGAGTTATTTTTGTTAGCTTTTGTTCACTTTCACTTTCACTTTTCACTTTCCATCTCACTTTGGGTATGATTTGTTTTCTCATTGTATGATCTTTCTATATTCAGTTTACCTATCTTTACTAAACAACAGGGAATGCAATAATGTATGATACAGTTATTAATGATGCTATTTTTGTAGTTATTCTAAGTCCAGATTCCTAAAAGTTGGTTTCTAATATGTGCTGTACTCAGTGTTATTGTCGTTATAAAACTTCAGCGTTCACTAGACGATGTCGGTGCTGAGTTGATCCACATGAGGTCAGAACTACAGAAACTGTTAGAGGTGATTCAGATGAAGGACCAGGAGATTGAACACTTGGAGAAACAACTGAAGACAGCCAGGAACCAGAATGCAGCTCTCAGGTTAGACAGATATGGAAAGATAATTCAGTGTTGTATAGTGTAATGAAAATAATCTGGAAGTGGACTTTAAATGCTCTTAAACAGGGGAAAGAAAATGTTTAGATAAATGTGCAGTAAAAATGAGTATTTTAAATTTTCCAACCATTTAAAAACTAAAAAAAAACAACACAATTTCAAATAACAAATGAACAATATAACAACAAGAACTAAGCAAGTTAATCTGAGGCAATCCCTGTGTTTTCAGGAAAGAGAAGTCTCTGTCAGGAGAGAGTGATGCCAGCCCTGCTAAGATAGAAGACATTGGTAAACAACTGAAGGACGCTAAACAGAACACTGCTAACAGGTCAGTATCCAGATCTGGGGGATACAGCTGGTTGCCATGGCAGCAGTTAAGATAATTGTGTAGATCTGCATGTATAATATAAGAAAATTAATAAGTAAAAATTTAAAATGTGCTGCCTTTGAGATATAGCTGCCTACAGGGTAGAATTGTATCTCTTTAGAATAAATTAAGTATTAATTTTACCTATTTAGAGAGAAGATAATTGAAGGACTGAAGAAAGAGATTGCCTCTATGAAGACTGTTTCTCCCACTGGGGCCTCTGCCAAAGCTATGGAGGATAAAGTTTTATGGTAAATATCATTCTTTGTATGTTTTCATTAGTTTGTTTTAGAAAAAATGTGTTTTAGAACCTAGATTATCTTTATTTCCATCACCTTTTTTCCATTATTTAAACTGTTGTCCTTTTTCAGCTTGTTCTGGTTCCTTTAAATACTTATCTGAAATTTCGTGATTTGTTTAGATTTTTTATATTTCATTTAGAATTATATAAAATACTTTCATTACTTTATGCTAAATGTTTATTTATTTACTTTTATTATTATCAGTATTATTGTTCACAACCAAGAAAATATTTTCTTCTATTATTTTCCCTCTCTTTATAAAAAGCTATTAAATAAAAGGATATTATATCCTAGTGTACTGAGAGGTTAGTTCAGGTGTGGTAAAACCTGTTGACCTCCCAGGTGAGATATATCTCTCTACACACCTTCCTGTAACTCTGAACTTTCTCAATTCCAGCTAAGTCACATTCCATGTATATTGTTCACTGTTTCATTAGTAAGTCAAAAAGAAAGCTTTTGTTTGTCAGTTGACATAATATAATATAACCTGCACCTCTGTTGATATGCATGATATTGGAATATTGGCAAAGCACCTGTAGCACGCTGTTGTAGCACTAACCTCATCTACTGATCTATACTGGGACATGGTCTGGACTAGTTTATATTATAATAGCTAGATACTTCAGAAACTGTATGTAATAATGTCTGTTCTGTACCCCACACCTTGCTGTGCATGAAGACTGTCAGCACCCATGTTATCTGTATATGGTGAGGATGGAAGAAGTAAGACTGGCATATCAATTACCCTTCTATGTACAAATAAAGCATGCTCTGAAAAATGATACTCTATAGTAATTTGTTAAGCTATCTTGGTAAATACTCTGTAGGAAATTGGAATCACGTGTTGCAAATTTTACAAAAAAATTGGAATCAAGTTGTAAAATTTAGTAAAAAAACATTAACAAGTTGANTCTAAAAGTTGTGAGAACAGAGCCCAAGACTGCAGTGTATCATCATTATACTGTTTGGTGCCATACACTGCTTGGTTTGAATATATCATTACAATGTACAGTACTAGAATTCATCTCTTTTTGCTTATTATTTTATAACATTGAAATTTGATTTCTATGGCAAAAACGCTCTTTGTAATTGGTTTGTTTTTAAATTATACTATTTTTTAGGATTTGCTAATGGCAAATAAATAATGACAGATAAATAATTCAAAAGTTAAGTTGTAGCCTTTAGCTGCTGTGTTAACATTTTTTTTTTATTTCATCCAGTTTACAGAAAGAAAAAGGAGACTTGTTACAGCAGCTCACTGATTCCAATTGCAAAGTTCAAGGTAAATTATTCTAACAACCACATAGCAAAATAAATAACTTTGGAAACAGCACAATTCATAAATACATGTACTATTAGTCAAAGCATTAGTATTAATAGAAGTAGTAGTAGCAGTTAAGTTTTTTGGGTATAGTAAATATAAAATTAATCTGCCATCAAAAATAGTTTTCACCCCTTTCTGACTTTAATATTCTCATTAACCCATAGTTGTTAGTATATACCTTTGTTTTATATGTTAAGTGTATGTACATTGTCTTGGAATTGTATTTCAGACTTACATAAACAGCTCTGTGTAGTTAGAGAAGAAAAGAAGTCAGTTTTAGAACAGGCCAACAACTTAGAAACACAGCTTAATAGGATCAAAAAAGAGAAAGACTCAGCCACTGGAGATGTGGCTAAACTCAAAGAACAGCTCAGTGAATTAAGCCATCAAAATAGTGTAGTTTTAGAAGAACAAGTGTCTCAGCTTCGCTCCAGTCTAGATGAAAAGTGTCAGTTGAATGATCTCCAGATAGACCAGATAGAAATATATAAGACACATATTGAAGATTTGGAATCTGATCTTTATAATGCCAAGATTGAGAATGAAAAATTAATCAGAGGTGAGTGAACCAGTTTGTTTATAATGCAATTAATATTTTTATGAAAACACATGTATAAAAACCTCACAGAAAATTGCTATCGTCTCCTAAATTTTGATAAAAGCTATTATTTTTATGAGAAAACATACGGTTTTATTCTACTGTTGATTTTTTTTTTTTTTTTTTGATGTTTCAGAATTAGAGCAGTATGTGTGTGCAGAAGTGCATGATGGACCCAGAAAGACACACCCTGAAAACACAGGGTCAGGAGAGAGACACCCTGAAAACACGGGGTCGGGGCAGATACACCCTGAAAACACGGGGTCGGGACAGATACACCCTGAAAACACGGGGTCAGTACAGACACACCCTGAAAACACGGGGTCAGGGCAGACACACCTTGAAAACACGGGGTCAGGACAGACACACCCTGAAAACATGGGGTCAGGACAGACAAGCCCTGAAGACCAAGACACTTTCGAAAACCAAGGTATTGCGTCTTCTTCAAATCTGGAAGCAGTTGATGTCTCCCAGGCAGAAGCACACAGTATCAACCCAGACTCTCTGGGAGACGGAGCTTTACATGAATTGCAAACTGACAGATTGAATGTAACCTCACTACCTTCCACTATGCAAAACTTCACTTCTGAAAACTCATCCAAAGAGGAACCAACCACTGTCTCTGAAAGTCCGCCGAAGAAGAATAACCTCCTTACCTCCCTATATGGAGGAAGTCTGGAAACTGTAAACCAGGCAAAAAAGTCGACTCAAGATAGTGAAGAAATCTTGAGGGTTTCAGGAAGGCAGACAAGGTTTGGAAGACCTCTAACACCAGAGGGCAGCAAGATTCCAAAGCCTGTGTCACCAAGAAGAGACCCACTCTCTTCCCACAAAGCTGCAAATGGCAGCTTTCCCAGGTAATATTACTTTCAACCAGGCTATTGATTAAAAAATACTGAAAAAATACTGAAAGCAGTCTAAGAATAAATCGGTTTCAACTGATGGATATCCCCTTCATTTGGGAGATACTGAGATGAGTTTGGTAACAAATTCATGTTTGTTTGTCATAAACATTTTTTCATAACAACACAGCCAAGTAGTGATGCTGATGTGACATCTTCTTTAGTTTACACCGACATCACCAGGTGTCACTGATGGTGACCGTCCCTCATCTCACACCTGGGGTTCTGTGAGATCATTATACCTGTTTTAGAGAAAGTATCTTGTCCCTATTTAATGATACAACAACAATGTGAACAACACCTAGTGATAACAGTGCAGACAGTAGAAGATGTAAGACCCCATTCCCACAGATTTTAGATCGATCTATCCCCATAGTTAGTCTCACGAGATTACTGTCAGGTTAACCGGCTTAAATGTCTGTCCCGCCTTCTAAAAGCTGTAAGGGGGTAATTAACTTCCGTGTGCGCTCGGCTAACAGCAATTAAGCGTGAACCCCCAAGGAGTTAGGTCAATCCAGATTGATCGATCTAATTAGTGGGAATGCAGTCTAAGATTGATACATAATCAAATCTCTCAGTACAAAGTGCCAAAAAACATTTGCTTCCAATATCTGTTGAAACTATTTTACATTTGAGACGAATTTTCTTCTGTTTTCACCCCCTCTCCTTTGCTGCCATTTAGGCCATTTTCCAGCACTGCATACAAGAGAGGGTTGCTGATCTGCCAACAGCATGGTTCCCTTCAGGCCTACTAGCTCCATCTGTCTATTTGTATTTTCAGATCTGGTTCTTTGCCAAGCCTTGGCCCCCAGGCCTCATCAAAACTGCCAATCAAGTCCGTGAGTCTCTCAAAAACCAAGAAGAAGAAGGCAGCAACAGCAGCAGGGAAAGGCAGCCCGTCTGGGTCCTCTCCTGCCCCAAAGTCTTAACCCATGGGATATAAAAGAAAAAATTGGCTGAAGCCTCCGGGATAACCTCTGGCCTCTGTTTATAATACATTATTATTACTGCAACATCTGTCATTTTTGCGATTAGAATTCCATTTGGACATTGATATGTACGTTTTGTTGTTCATTGTGCTACAGATAAAATTAAAATTATAAGACATCATCAGCTCATTAGCTGTAGACCAAACCATGTTACTCATAAATAATTCACATGGAGCATTTATATTTTTGCTGAGTGTGAATGCTGTCATTATGTTCCATTATGTTCCAGTCTGTAGCAGGCATCTGATGTGAAAGTGTAGTCACCATGAAGTGTAACTGATGGGTTACATGGACATTTATAGGGTATTCATATTACCAATAGATATTTAATGGTGCCAAATACCATGTTCTTGGTTATGGGACATTACAAAAATTCCTGAAATGTTTTGTGCCTTTGATTGAGTCTTACCAGCTGTAGATTTCTAATTTTAATACCCTGTGTGTGTGCAAAAATATTGGGTCCCAAATCTTAGGGTTAGTGTTTTAAAACATTTGAGTTTATATTATCATAGCAATATCTTATTTTATATTTTAGTGTTATTTACACGTGTACTTGTTGATTGTGCAGTATGAGCAAATCTTGCCAACAGTTTGCCTTTATTAGCCCTATATTTAAAATGAAGGCATGGAAAATGTATGGAATACTAAACAAAATGTACATAACTATTGAGAATTCTGATCTTCCTCTTTCGTCAAATGTCACATTTCTACTTAAAGGAGGCAATGTGTATATTATCATGTAAAAGAAGCCGACATCCGTCCACTTTTCACATAATCAAAATAAAATACATGTTCCAGCAATAAGTGGTGCTCTACCATATGACTTCTGGGTCAACAGTAGATCAAGTTGTTGTGTCATGTGTGCACATTAAGCATGTCTTACTCATGCTCATCTATGTAATTATATTTGTATCCACATAAAGACTGTTTTATAGTTTTTGTAAAAAGCATATTAGATAATATAAAGCTGTGCCACTTCATAAGAGATAATAATAATAAACTGCTGATGTAAAATGGCACTGTTCATATGTAATTGTGAAGTATTTCTGATGTAAACTTAAGACACACTGCTCACACATGGTATTATGTGTATATTTATTATTTAATACAGGGTTGTTTTCTCATGGAACCCAAAGATATTTTATCTGTAATGCAAGTTGTTGCTCTTGTACACTGGTATATGGTGTTGTTATTTGAGCATTTTATTATACATTATGCAAAATTACTAAAACTAGCTAGAGAGGATTGTGTTTTCTTGTAACTTGTTTATATTATTTTTTCATAACACATATATTTGTTTTTCATATATACACTTTAATGTAAGCCAAAGTTTCCATCCAAAATTACAGTGATACAGAATTACACATTAGAAATTCTTTTTAGACATATAGCTCTAAGAAACATTGTATTGTTGCCTTTATTGCAAAACTATGTAATAAACTTGAGTTATCAGGCAATTATATTTAATAAAATTATTGTTTTGTTTCATTCTTTTTATATACAGACCCTGTAAATGGTTGTATATATTCTGATTGGTCTTACTGTCTGAGTTGCATTGTCTGTATTTTTGTTTTACTTTAAATTTACTGAGTGGCTTTGTTTGTTAAAGAGGCAGGTTGCTTACGAAAATCAGCATGATCAATTTAAATGTACGGTAATTATTATTTTAAAGCATTGTGTAACAGTGCATCAAAACTGACCAAAGATTTTAGAACACTTTTTGCTGTGTAATGTCTGAACATTTGGCAGCTTTGCTGCCTTGTTTCCAATATGGTGTCTTTATAATTGTAAGCTTTGCTGTCTAGTTTTTTTTTTAATTTGGAGATCTTATGTAGATATACTAGATCTAAAGTTATTGTTTGAATTAGATTGTACCCATCATTTTTGCTGGTAAAAAATTCATTAGAGTTATGCAGTTATTCATTAGAGTTATGCAGTTATCCTGACCCTCCTCTTCAATTTTCCGAAAAATCACACCAATAGTACCTTCTCGAAATTAGAATTTAGCTGAATCGTAGTTCTAAACCGTACCAAACGGCACCATGTGCCCTCTAAAATATCAAAAATTCTCGGGGGCCATTTAGCGGGCCCCGAACCCCACGCCAAGGGGGAGGGGGAGAGGTCGTATTCGCACCCGCGGACCCCCCCCCCCCCCTTTCAAATAATCCTGGATCCGCCTCTGTAGCAGCTAAAAAGTTGGTAAAAGACGTCTTGAATACAATATTTATCAGCCAGAGATGACCTAGTGAAGAGGATAGGTGTACTACTGGGTGAAAAGCTTGGAAAGCGACATGTGTTCATGAAATTCATTTAATGTGAGGATTAAATGTTTTTGAAATAGCATTTAAACATTTAAGTCTGCATACTGCGCGTACTACAATATGTCTATAAAGTGACTTGACTGCAGCAGCGAGCCAGCAACATGCAGGTGAGAAACATGTCTTTTCATTTAAATGACCAGTATCTGACCACCAGGGATATTGTACTGTATTTGAAAATTAAATTATCATTATGTGGGGTTCACTGATGAACTCGAAATCGACGAGAAATGGTGAACTTGATGACAGACTCAATAGTAATGCACGGGCCCAAACTACAGATGCCAAGATAGGGAACGTCGACACTCTTGATACGAACTTAGTAGTGTACTTGGGACGAAATCTATCCATTTGTATGTCCTATCTTGTCGAAAATAAAAATTAGATGGACATCACTTTCCCTTATCTGACCCCCTGACTGCAGTTCATCACGATGGCTTCATGACAATCCTCACGACGTCTAAGACATTGAAATACATGTACGTATATCTTTGCTGGCAAGATACTTTGCGTGAGGTATGCCCATTATTGCTGTTTTAATGGGTAAATAAGATAAAGATTGTCTCAGATGTTGTCGTTATAGCCTTATGATTTTTAAATGATCTGTCTTAGAATACATGCATATACACAGTATATAGGCCTATTATTTAGTTTTATGAATGAATTTTGCAAGTAGTCGGTTCAAACTTTATTGTTAGAACGTGTTTCACCCTTTGCAGGTGGTTAGACTGAAGATGACTTGGTGGACATTTTGCGTCCCCGTTTTATTGTTTTGGGTGACATTTGTCACATGTCAACAGTGTCAAAGACAACAGTTTGGCAGCATAGATGGCGACATAATTTTGGGGGCTACGTTTAACATACACGCGCAGGCGGCGGGTGCAGAGGGTTGCTCTGAGAAAGTGAACGCGGACGCTGTTCAGAGATTAGAGGCCGCACATTTTGCAGTGCAGAAGCTGAATGAAGATAAATTTTTACCTGGTGTTACCTTTGGTAAGTACTACATTTTTAATTAGAAATCTATCTGAGTTTAATCAATATTTATCCGCTACACCCCCTATCATGAGAATATGAAAATTAATGAAACGGGGGGGGGGGGGGGTAATAACCGCCCATTTCCCCACAATTCTCTCTCTCTTTCTTTCTTAATTGATAAAAACATGCAGTAATGACCAGAGAATTAAACACATTGACCTTAGTCCACAATGACGTCTAGTCCACAACGACCTCTAGTCAACAACGACGTCACGTCCTGTCCATGTTTCTCAGGTATTCGTTCCTACGATGACTGCGGCCGTCCCGATGTGGCTGTACATCGCGCCGTGGACTTCCTGGCTGAGAGGGAAAAGTACGCTGACGACTCGGGAAGTATCTGCCCAGCAAATGTAATGTTTCCAGGTATTATGTCTTGTGTTTTAATTGTTATTATTATTTCATAAACACAATGATAGACTGCCTTTTAACCAAACATCCTCGTTGGTATACTGGCGACTGCTGACAGTTGGTTTGCTTACAGAAAGTTATCAACTTAAAAAATAAGACGCACAACTTATATCTTGGCAGGAAACAAACACAAATATATATTATTGATATGAAATTTCTACATTCCAAGTAATATAAGTTCTCATGTTTTAACATGTATTTGGTGGTATTCCAAGAGTTGTTCCATATTCTAAACTGTCAGATATTGAAAGGGCCAATAATTTGCCATCATTAAATATTAAAGAAGTCAAAATCAGCCTGATGCGTTTGTGAACGCTAGAGTTTCAAATCAGCCATTGTTTAAAACAGACAGCACTGGGGTTCAACTGCATTTTAAAGTTAAAAGTAACGCAATGACTATTTAACACCCTCAAAAAATTCTTAAATACCAAATCAAGGAAATAGATTAATTGATTATTAAAACTCTCCCTGTTTTAGGAATGTTATCTGCCCTATACAGCGGTGTGACGGCCCGGGTGGCTCAGTTTCTGAACTATATCCCTATGCCTACAGTCAGTTACGCCTCTCACAGTCTGGAGCTCAGTGACACCAACAAGTTCCCTTATTTCCAGAGACTGGTGCCAAGCGCCACCTCTGCTGTAAAGGTGGGTGTTACTTTTTATAAATCTAACTTCTAATTCTTCTTATTCTTCTTATTCTTATGGACAAAACCGTTTTTCTTTTTTTCTGCCAGTTTGTTTCTTGCAGTTAGGTCTAAAATGAACACCAATTTCTTTCCCGTAAAAACAGGTTCTGATATCAATCCTACAAGAACTTGGATGGACACATGTATCTGTTCTTGTTGGAAGCGACCCTTATGCTCAGGATCTGAAATCCGAATTTCTCCGCTTGACGTCAGTGAATGACATCTGTGTGGTGGCGCTGCAGTCGGTGAATAACGAAGATCGTGACGTCGACTTCGACCCTCACATCAAAGAATTTGCATTTGCTGCGTCCAAAGGTTTGTGAACAGTAATTTCTATGTTTGGTAAGATTAAGTGGATTGTGCACTCTAGGACGATTTGACACATTTATCAGGTAATGGTGTCACTGCATTTTGATAATTGCGATATTACATTTATACAGATATTCTGATATCTGATATTCGATGTTCTTATATACTGCATATGCGTTTTTTTTTTCATACTTCGAAACAATTTTATGTTGTTTTCAGCAAACAAGCAATTGACCCACATTAATAATTACGCTCGTCTTTTGTTTCCAGGAGCACGCGGTGTTGTCACCATGGTAATTCCAGAAATATTGCTCCGTTTTTTCCAAGCTGTTAACGCTGCCCGGGCGTCCGTGCCGGTGGTGACTGAGTTACAGTGGGTCTCGGGGCTGCCGTTCCACTACGAGCCAGCATACGACCAATTGAAACACATCATTCGCGGCATGATCAGCTTCAATGAATATTCTGCTCACATCACGGAATTCAGAAACTATTTTACCTCTCTCACCCCAGAAAACAATTTGGCGGATCCATATTTTGGCCAATACTGGGAGCAGGTGGGCCATTTCCACGTTTTCTGTCTTGTTAATGTATCTCAATGTTTTTATCATTCACTATAGACTATGTTTTGGGAGACTGGGCTAGAGGGCACAACATATACAGCTAGAGGTTTGAAGAACGGATTAAGGCACTTTTGGAATCGTATTTGCCATGCGGTGAACAGTACCTTTTCATGGCACTTTTACTCATGGTTTCTCTGTCTGTATCCATGTTCTTTTTATTTCATCATTTCAGCTGTATGGCTGTACGTTAGGACGCAGCTGCAATGCCTCACATGTGACATCACACGTCAACAATTATCGACAGTTATCTTTTATCTCCGAGACCATCGCCGCCGTCTACACCTTTGCCCACGCGGTGCGTAAAGCCCACAGCGCCCTCTGTAACAGCTCCGCGCTATGCGGCGACTTGATCCATCTACCTGCTGAGAACATGATGAGATATCTACGAGAGGTAGAATTTGTTCATTTAGACAATAGAACCATTGCTTTCAAGGACAACGGAGAAGTGAAACACGCCATGTACGGAGTGAAGAATGCACAGCTGACAGATAATGTGTTGGTATTTAACGAGGTAATACTTGCTTTCTTTTTATATATATATTTATGTTTTTCATAATTCAAATGTACGCATATGATTTTGATTTATTATTCATGTTCAGTTATGGCCATTCAGCTAAATATGCGAACCCATTCTCATATACATGCATTGGGCGTATTACCTTCTTGTGAAATAATTTTTGTCAAAAATGCAGGTAGGGACTTGGGTGGATGGAAAACTGTCCTTAAGTAGCCCCATAGAAATGTACGATAGAAATGGAACTCGAACACCAAGCTACGTTACGTCTAGCTGCTCAGATAGTTGCGAATGTAAGAATAAACAACTGGACAATAGGTAATTAATGATATTCATAGCGTTTATTGTCATGTTTAAATCAATTCTAATTGCATTTTTGCTACCGTAAGTAGGCGTAAATATTTTCTCATTTTAAATTCTCCTTCACCAAATGGTGGTTTAGAAAGCATATACGTGTAAGATTCCGTTTTGTAAATTGCAACTTCTCGTAAATCCTACCGATGGAAAATGACATCAACGTGTCTGCCCGATTCAATGTCACTTATACTATTATAGTTCATATAGATATAAATTTAAATCATGTTTCATATTAAAAGTTCATTCCTTCAGGTTCTCACGTCTTGACGGCGGTGATGTTGTACTGGTGGGGATATTTGACGCTCACCTGGAAGGAGACGAAGTCAAGGAATGCAGTGACATTGTAGACAAGCTAGGAATGCTAGGAGAGACTGAAGCATTTTTCTATGGACTAGACCTTGTCAACCAGGACCCCAGCGTTCTGCCTAACGTGACCCTAGGTGGCATTGTTTTAGACAACTGTAACGTCAACGCTGATAGGTTATCAAGGCAGATCACTAGTATTTTACTGGAGGAAGTAAGCGTCGCTGGCGCCAATGTAGACGCGGTCCCAATGCTTGGTGCTGTTTCTGGTATCTCCAGTACAGGTGCCATGCACGTGCAAAGATTCCTTGAGGTGTATAAACTACCTCAGATAAGTCACAGGTCGTCCAGTCCACTCCTGAGTGATAAGGCAAGATTCCCCCACTTTCTGAGAATGATAGCGTCCGATGTTGCACAGGTAGATGCTATGATAGACATTATGAAGGCTATGAACTGGACTTATGTCATCACCGTGTTTTCTGATAACGCTTATGGTCGAGCTGGAATGAGACAGTTTCTACGAAAAGCGGAGAAGGAAGGCCTTTGTGTAGCAACACAGATTATGATTGAGAACTACTTTCCCTCAGACGATGCAGTCATGGAAAATGTTGTTCAGTACATGATTGCTGGCGTTTTCCCAAATGCTAAAGTTGTTGCCATGTTTGTGACAGCCAGTCACGCCAGAGCAATTTTACAGGCCAGAAATCGTCTGCTTGGAAACACGTCAAACGAAATCATTTGGCTTGCCGCGGACGCGTGGGGACTAGCGGGACGTCCTGTGAGTGGCCTAGACTCTGTTGCCAGGGGAGCAATAACCCTTGATTTTCACTCCCAAACTTTGCCTGCTTTTGGACGCTATCTGACATCTCTTACGCCAGAAACTAACAAAAGAAATATTTGGTTTGAGGAATTATGGGAACAGCATTTTGGATGCTATCTTAGAGACAGTAGTAAGTACTCCAAACGCTGTTCTGAAGACCTGTCCCTGAGTCACTCGGATGTTGCCCCCTTTCAGTCCCATGCCGCCAATGTAGTAGACGGCGTGTATGTGTATGCAAGAAGTCTCCAAAACCTGATAAAAGATTTTTGTCCTGAGACACCCTTGGAGTTATGCAGGAAGGCGAGGAACAACCTCGATAAAGTGTACGAATACATAACGCGATTGGATTTCGAGGGAAGCGGCGGGACACGAGTGGCCTTCGATAGACTGGGGGACGGCGTTCCACGGTATGGCATCTACAACTTTCAGAGGTTACACGACAATAGCTATGGGTACGTTAAGGTGAGTGCATTTCATGTTTAATTGTTGAGAATTTTTGGTGGAAAGAAAGTAATTATTTCTTTTATTGTTAAGACAATTTTCAAATTATTATTTTTATTTTTGTTATAAAGTTGTGCAGTTTTCAAATGTGTATCTCCATCTTTGACTAGGTTGGTACATGGACGGAAGGTGTTTTGAACTTAGAAAAACAGAATCTTTATTATTACGCCATTAACGACACTGCCACCAAAACTGCAGAAGCTGTCACTTCTTCGTGTCTGAACCCGCCGTGCAAGTGCTCCACCGAGGAAATAATGGATATGCCATTCCATGAGCAATACCGCGACTTCACACTCCTGGGCTACTTCCCGCTGCACGCGTACCAGTCATTTGATGACACTTGCGGTGCTCTTCGACCCGAAATGTACCAGCAACTTTTGGCGTTCTATTTTGCCATAGATCAAATCAACAAGAACTCCACCATCCTCGGCGATTCTGTTTTGGGTTTTATGGTTTGGGATACGTGTTCTAATTCCAAACATGGCGAATTTGTGTTTGAAGCATTTGATTTGAACCTGCGCTTATTCAACCAGCCCCCGGACCCGCCCATTCTCACCAATGTCATGGCTATGATTGGAGGATATTTTGATGACGTCACTGCCGCCATCAGTAAAGCCAATCAGAGAGGATACCATTTGGTTCAGGTAAGAGACCCACGTAATTTAAGAGTTGACTTATCGTAAAAACAACTAAAGAGTGTAATGTATTTTTTTAACGAGTTGTGTCATTTTTTTAAGTAATGTTTTTTCGTTTTTGATTTTGAAGATTAGTCCTGGAGCTACATCCCCCGTGTTCAATAACAAAACCAACCACCCAAGGTTTTTAAGGACTGCCAGAACTAACACAGGGCAACTAGAGTTATTGACATCACTTGTGAAAGAAATCAGAAGAAGTGTCATTTCAATTGTGTACTCTAATGCAAGTGCGGACGAGGAGACCGTGGAATCACTCATAGCTCTACTGGAGGGTCAAGGTATTTGCACAGTGGGCGTGAGAAAACTGCCAGATTCAGAGGGTGAATATGACGGCGTAATTAAGGAACTTTGCAGCGTCCACGGTTTGACGGCAGTTATTATCTTTGCCAGTGAATCTGAGACTCTTCAGCTGCTTCTTGCCGGGAAGCGCCAGGGCTCTGCAGGAAAACTGATGTGGATAAGCGGGAACCCGTGGAGAGCGGGTGTGGTGGACGGAGTGGAGGATGTCGTCCGAGGTAGTTTTACCTTGCAGCCGGACTATCCTACAGATTCGAGATTCGACACATTTTTGGAACGTTTGACGGCAGACAGTTTTCCCAATGACCCGTGGTATAGAGAGTTTTGGGAGGACCATTTCGAGTGCGGTCTTGAGTTTGGCGGTAAATACGATGTGGTGTGTAGAGGAACGGAGTCTTTTAGTGAGAGACCACTGCCCCAGCACTTCTATACCTCAAATACCATTAATGCTGTGTACGCGTATGCTTTAGGGGTGACATATCTTTACCTGAGAAAGTGCGGAAAAGTCAATGTATCTGGATGTTTTGATGAGGTTCCAGGCGATGATGGAAGTATTGGAGAACTCCTTGAAGAGATAAGCAAAGTCAGCTTCTCTGGAGCTGCTGGTCAGCCGTTCTCGTTTACAGAAGAGAACAACGGTCTGGAACGCTACAAGGTGTTAAACTACCAGGGAGATGCTGGGTTTGTAGAGGTAGGCGGCACGTGCTTAGGCACGTACTTAGGATCGGTTCTTGAATGGCCGCGGAAAAGAGTTGTATTCAAAATACAACGCTTCATCAATGCGAAAATATTGTACTTAAATATCCCCAACAACTTTAAAGGAATATCATCATTGATAATATATAGTAAACTGTTCTACCAGTGCAACCTTATATATTTTTATGGCTTGATATTAGTTAACGGCAGCATCTGTAAGAATGAAGATTGATTCATGTGAAGTCAAATATTTCAGGTCGGTCACTGGAAGGACGGCAGGCTCTCGCTAGACCTACAGGCCATCAAGCTGTACGATGCCCAGGGTAACGTCATGGATTTGCCGTCACAGCGCCGCATGTCTCTACCCTGCTTCTGGTACAATATGTTTAATCTACCGTGGCATATCTACTGAAGTAGCCGATGATATTAGGCGGGTACATTTATTATTATATATTTATTTTTAGGTCAAAACTAATGCTTCTTAATGTTCCTTAATAATATATTTGGCTTTTTAGATGACAATGATTTAACTTCTTTATATACATGTTTATTTATACATTCTACTATTGGACCTTTTTTCACTTTTATCAACTGAGATATATTCATTTTAGGTCTTGTTACTCCGAAGAAGCAACTCCCGTTTTCGAGAAGAGCAACTATTTACTAACACACTCAATAGTATCAGTGGTATTAACAGTTAATCTTCGTTGTTGCGGTATGGCTTGGGGGAGGGGGTGGTTCTAAAATCATTTCCATGCTTATATGGGCACTATCAGAACGCCTGTAGTGGCTTTGAACAAGATGTCCTTAATTTGGGGGTTATCTGGATATCTATTATTCTGATATTTCCAGGTATGTAAAATATAATTTGCACTATACATATATGACAAAGTTCGTAACTTTGAAGCTCAATATTTTTAATTTCCTGTTTTCTTTTATAAACGCATAACCTGCACAGCACAACTTTCTTGTAAATCGTCTTATACTTGTTAAAGATGAGGGGCCATCTTGGCGTTAACCGATGTGTACAGAGATCATGCGTCAGTGGCATCCTGTGTCACTTGTTCCATGTTTGATTTGTGCACAAGTGGTGTCCTATATTAGAATATTTTATGCAGAGATGTGACTGCAGAAATTGTTGAACTACTGTAGTTTGGACTAGTAAGTGCATAAATACGGTTAAGCCTGGGTCACACTGCGCTTGCAACCTTTTGGCAAACTCTTTGCAACCTCAGTCGCAAGAAGGTTGCCATAGGTTTTAAAGTGGTCGCATAAGGTTGCTAACAGGTCGCCTGCGATCGTTGACACATGAAGGCCATTTTTTGTGCACCGACAACCAGTGCGACTAAAGATGAAAATTATCGGTATCCTAAAGGTTGCCTATCGGTCTCTTCTTGGTTGTCAGTAGGTTGCTATAACCAGCAGCATACCATTTGCAACTGCATGGTCGATTGACCGTATTTAGTCGACTGGTCGCTTACAAGTTTTTTACCAGTCGCAAGTAGTCGGCAGCAGGTCGCTAGAAGGTTGCAGTTGTAACTGCATGGTCGATTGACGGTCTTAAGTATCTTGGTCGCTAACAGGTTTTTTACCGATCGCAGGCGTTCGAAAATAAGTAGCAGGAAGGTTGCAAGCGACTGCAAAATAAATAGGCGTAGGATGGTGGTCTATTTGGGCAAAGACTTTTTTCATAATTTGTTATGTAAGCCTTCTAGATATCAAGGTCATAAATTATAATATTTTAGAAAAAGAAAACACAAATTGCATTTGTTGGCAATATTTTATACCAATTGCCAAGGCTTTCATATACCAGGTATTTCACACTTACGAAACAAAAAAAAATGTGGTGATAAAAGCAATGTACGATTTTTTGACGTTTATTTATTTTATCATTTTACGAAAATCATAGGTAAAATGCCGAAAATTATATATCGCTGTATGTTATTTAAAATTTGCAAAGCCATATTATCAAAGTAAATAATGAAACAAATACACGAATGCAGAGAAAACGGAAAATAAAAGCAATTTAATCAGCAAGGTATAACTGCTATTTAATATCATAATTTCAACAATCAAATTATCCACAAATAAATGAACAAATCGTAAAATGTGTCCAATAGACTTAAATAAAAATAGTTTCAACACAAACAATTAAACATCTTCCCAGTGCTTGGTATCCTCACTACAAGGATGAGAGTGTAAAAAGTACACGATGCGCATGACTTGTCACGATTTAATTACGTTGTATTGTAAGTGGCAAACGCCTAGGGTCAAAAAGACAAAGGGGAAACCACACATTCGGTTGCAAATCAGTTGCAAACCAGTCGGCAACCTGTTGGCAACCGGTTGGATACCACAAGTAGGTTTTTCGGTCGCCAGGAGGTTATCGGTGCTGCACCGAAAACTGGCGCAACCGGATATTAACCCAGCGTTCATTTGGAAACCACTTTGCGAGTTGTTGCAACCGTTCACCGACCTTTTTGCAACCGGTGACAGTTGCAAGTCGCAAAGAGTTTTTTTCTTCAGTGTGACCGTAACTGCACAGGCCTTGCGACCTCAAAGAGACCAAGTATTTAACCAAGAAAATATTAAAGAGTATTATGAGATTAATAAGGATTAAAACGTATGCAAGTTTATGTTTTTATTACAGCACTGGTTCCGTTAGGTAAGGGTGTAGTCTTTTCAAAAGTTCACAAAACATTGTTGCTTCTATTTTTAGGAAGGAAATGAAAACTTCCTGATTTTCAAGTCGATGTTCTTTCATCAAATGTTTGTACTCGTTTTACTTCTTAGGTAAACAAAGTCAATGATTATAGCAGTCCCGTCTTTCTGAAAAGGAATTTATGTGAAAGCAGCTACTGTCACAAGTTGGCAACATATATATTCTGTGCGACCTTGCTGCTACCAGTTGACAAGCGATTGCTACAGTCCTGCAACCGGTTTTCGGTCACCAAGTGGTTGCAGACAGGTTGTGTATCGCTCGGCAAACAGTGTGCGACTAGTTACCTATAAATTGAAGATGGTCTATAAGAGGTTGCAGATACCATACTGCAACCTTGTTGCAACCGGTTTGCGACTGCTTGCCGATCAAAATTGGCCACAGCTTCTTAATTAGCTTGCAAAGTGATCGCAAGCGACCGCCAGATTTTGTGGTTGCAAAAAGGTTGCAAAAAGGTCGCAAGCGCAGTGTGACCCGGCCTTTAATGGCTATGGCCTGCACTAAATGTCTCAATACAACATTTAAACATGGTTTGCAGACACCGTGACCAACTTAAACGCAGCAGAGATGTATTAAAATGTTTTGGTAGATTGCTTCAACAATGTACATGTATGTTAGGTATGGCAGCGGTTTACTTTGCAAAAAATTGGGAACATCTGCCATGGACGAATGTCTCGCGACTAAGCATAAAAACAAATATGATTACACGGGATATGGAGGAGAGTGGGCTTAGAAATAATGGCAGACTAGCGGGTGCGGTGCAGCAACGACTAAAAGCTAATATGATTTATCCAGGGATATTTTCTCTTAATTTTTGTCGAATTATAGTCTATGGATCAACGTGTTTAGTATTATTATATAATAAATACATCCCCGGTGCACTTTTAACCATATCACTGAAAAATAAACTTCATATAACGCGGATTTTCTAGTACTGTATGACGTCATGAAGTACCACCAGTCTCGTAAGAGGCCTTCTTGGACGACCCCATTTGACCAACCGATCGTTTGCTTCCTAAGTCTTTCCTTTAAATGTCATCCACTTTATGCCGAGTCTAAGGTGCTGCTAACATACATGTTAATAATATGCTTTGGCAGGAGATTGTCCCTTTGGTACAGAAAGGATTCGAGGTGATGACAATGTTAGTTGAACGCAGGTGTTCCTTTCCCTTGCAAGTTTATCTGACACGTAATGTGAAATGAAATTATGCGCGCCTTTGTCAAAAGGAAACATTCTACTGTGCTAAGAAACAACATGACCTTCTTTAGACAAATTATTATATTCTCAAACACGTACGGCAATCTTAGGTTACACACATTCAGGGCGATTCACAGTGAAAATAATAACGTGCATTTGGTGTCTGTATATTTGTTTCCTTGCTCTACCAACAACATACAAAATGTATTTTCGTATAATAGAAATGCAATTGCAATTAGCATTATTGTCCCAAATAAACTCTGTCAATTATATTAGTAATAGGCTTGTACCTCTTTTAATTTTAACACGTTTCTTATTGTAAAAATAGTGCAAGTTGGGTCAGTAACGTGTAATTAAGATTAATTGACTAAGATGGGCAGTGAAGGTGTGTGAGTGTTTTAACGCTGTTATTTATTTCATAAATGAATAACTACATATTTTTAAGTTTCACATCTATTGACACGGTTGTTTGCAACACGGAATTGTATATGAAAATAGTACATCTTTTAGGGGCGAGGAGTTACTCTTGCAGCCCAGCCTGGAATAATAAATAAAATTAACTTTATTATATTAGTTAGTTATGGTTTAACTTGTTAGATATGATTGACCCTGAATTCACTTTCATTTTGTATTCCAAACCAAAACATTTGGTACATTTAATAATAGACAAAGCACATCTTTTTGTGTATTGTATTTTACTCAAACTGTCATCAAAGGGTCCGTTTCGTTTCTGAGTGACACTTCTTTTCATAAAATATTGTAATCTAAATGTGAATAGAGACTATATTAAACAGCTAACATAAAAGAGAGACAAACATACTTACGTGCTCTTTAATTAAAGCAATGGCAGGTATTACTGTTCCTACAGATGCCACCCTTTCTCTTCAAAGCAAAACATTTTGCCCAACAAGTTTTTGGTAGACACGACTTTTGCACTAAAAACAAACAAGACAAGTATCCTCAGCGTTATGTCATAATTGGCCTTACGAGAGAATAACAATGAAAAAAAATTTAAACTGCTGTAATGGTTGCTTTTCGTTATATATCATTATATTTAAAAGGTATTTTAAAATACAAAGAGAAAGGACGAATTAACATGCAATGTTATTGATATATTACGGAAAATAAATCAATTTATTTGAAATTTCGGTGACCCAACGTTATTTAATGTTCTCATTCAATACTTGTTCCAATATGTCAGATGAACCCACCTTCGTCATCAAAAGGCACCGTGTTGGGGTTTGGTCCTTGATCTATATATAAAACAAAATCAAGGAACACCGTCGTTAGCATATGAAACGTTCTTGCATTTAACTAAACACTTTATAATTTCTTAACCGGCAAATTTTACTAATCTGTAAACGATTACGAAAACTTGGACATTTTGTATGTTGAAAAACACGAAGGCCGTTATATAACGCACTTTATCTTCTAAGTTAATTAAGCTTATCTTACAACTTTGAGAAAGTCGTAATTTTCTTCCACTGTTTACCCCAGGGAAGTGGATTTCTACTTTCCTTGTTAGGCATATTTCACAAAACATGCAAGGTTAATGCTTAAGCTAGATTTTGTAACATTGCTCATAATACGAGTGTACTCAAAAAATGTGACCTACTTGTAATTATATCGCCGCTATAAACGCCATTCATAACGCCCAAACTTTCGTCTTCTGATATGCGGGGGAAAACAAACAGAAACAACTTATATCATAATCAATTATCAAATATCTGGATGAAACATCAAATGATCATTTTAAAATATCTAATCATTATAGAAAATACATGATAGTAGGCTTGTTGGGATTAAACCAGTTAATAAAATATGCATCATCTTCACACAAAAGAAATTTTAAGTAACTATTGTGGCAAATGTGATCTTTGCATAGTCCAACAAAATACAAGTAGTGGGAAAAATTAATTGATAAATACTATTCAACTAATATAGCTTGAATAATTTTTTGCGTTTTGATATTTTTTCAAATAAAAAAAAACATTCTTGATATGAAAAAGGTACCTACCCATACTTTTGCTAGCATACGAGCCATCCAAAACCCCTAAAGCCTGATCTTCCTCCGTCAAAGAACCTTGATGTAAACGTATAATTCTAATTAGCATTTAAAGAAAGGAATCATTTTACATAGTTAAAATTAGCAAAGAAAGCAAAGGCATTATTTGGTCAGAGTCTATTAATATTTAGGAGAAATACCCATTGAATTTAAAGTTGTTTAAAAAGATGAACGATCATTTTGCCAAACAGGTTTTTGATTTACTGTGTTCTCAGTGTGCTCATTCAATACACGCGGACCTGTTCCAATATGTCAGGTTAACCCACCTTCGTCATCAAAAGGCACCGTGTTGGGGTTTGGTCCTTGATCTATATATAAAACAAAATCAAGGAACACCGTCGTTAGCATATGAAACGTTCTTGCATTTAACTAAACACTTTATAATTTTTTAACCGGCAAATTTTACTAATCTGTAAACGATTACGAAAACTTGGACATTTTGTATGTTGAAAAACACGAAGGCCGTTATATAACGCACTTTATCTTCTAAGTTAATTAAGCTTATCTTACAACTTTGAGAAAGTCGTAATTTTCTTCCACTGTTTACCCCAGGGAAGTGGATTTCTACTTTCCTTATTAGGCATATTTCACAAAACATGCAAGGTTAATTCTTAAGCTAGATTTTGTAACATTGCTCATAATACGAGTGTACTCAAAAAATGTGACCTACTTGTAATTATATCGCCGCTATAAACGCCATTCATAACGCCCAAACTTTCGTCTTCTGATATGCGGGGGAAAACAAACAGAAACAACTTATATCATAATCAATTATCAAATATCTGGATGAAACATCAAATGATCATTTTAAAATATCTAATCATTATAGAAAATACATGATAGTAGGCTTGTTGGGATTAAACCAGTTAATAAAATATGCATCATCTTCACACAAAAGAAAATTTAAGTAAGTGTTGTGGCAAATGTGATCTTTGCATAGTCCAACAAAATACAAGTAGTGGGGGAAATTAATTGATAAATACTACTTAACTGATATAGCTTGAATACCTTTTTTGCGTTTTGATATTTTTCAAAAAAAAAAAGTTCTTGTTATGAAATAGGTACCTACCCATACTTTTGCTAGCATACGAGCCATCCAAAACCCCTAAAGCCTGATCTTCCTCCGTCAAAGAACCTTGATGTAAACGTATAATTCTGATTAGCATTTAAAGAAAGGAATCATTTTACATAGTTAAAATTAGCAAAGAAAGCAAAGGCATTATTTGGTCAGAGTCTATTAATATTTAGGAGAAATACCCATTGAATTTAAAGTTGTTTGTTTTTTTCACGCGATTAAAAAGATGAACGATCATTTTGCCAAACAGGTTTTTGATATACTGTGTTCTCAGTGTGCTCATTCAATACACGCGGACCTGTTCCAATATGTCAGGTTAACCCACCTTCGTCATCAAAAGGCACCGTGTTGGGGTTTGGTCCTTGATCTATATATAAAACAAAATCAAGGAACACCGTCGTTAGCATATGAAACGTTCTTGCATTTAACTAAACACTTTATAATTTTTTAACCGGCAAATTTTACTAATCTGTAAACGATTACGAAAACTTGGACATTTTGTATGTTGAAAAACACGAAGGCCGTTATATAACGCACTTTATCTTCTAAGTTAATTAAGCTTATCTTACAACTTTGAGAAAGTCGTAATTTTCTTCCACTGTTTACCCCAGGGAAGTGGATTTCTACTTTCCTTGTTAGGCATATTTCACAAAACATGCAAGGTTAATGCTTAAGCTAGATTTTGTAACATTGCTCATAATACGAGTGTACTCAAAAAATGTGACCTACTTGTAATTATATCGCCGCTATAAACGCCATTCATAACGCCCAAACTTTCGTCTTCTGATATGCGGGGGAAAACAAACAGAAACAACTTATATCATAATCAATTATCAAATATCTGGATGAAACATCAAATGATCATTTTAAAATATCTAATCATTATAGAAAATACATCAAAGTAAGCATGTTGGGATTAAATCAGTTAATAAAATATGCATTCTTCACACAAAAGAAATTTTTAAGTAAGTATTGTGGCAAACAAAAAAGAAGTAGCGGGGAAAATTAATTGATAAATACTTCTTAACTGATATAGCTTGACTAATTTTTTTGCGTTTTGATTTTTTTCAAAAAAAAAAAAAAAAAAAAAAAAAAAAAAAAAAAAACATGAAAAAGGTACCTACCCATACTTTTGCTAGCATACGAGCCATCCAAAACCCCTAAAGCCTGATCTTCCTCCGTCAAAGAACCTTGATGTAAACGTATAATTCTAATTAGCATTTAAAGAAAATAATCATTTCAGTAACATATCTGTCAATATATGTCAATAGCTTGAGGAAATGCAAATTGAATTTAAAGTTAGTTGTGTACTGGCATGTGACATTTGAAACTTATAAGACTTCTTGTATGAAGATGCTGGATCGATATAAAAATACTCAATGACAATAAAAATACTCAATGACGACATAAAAATACTCAATGACGATATAAAAATACTCAATGACATAATTTATGATATGCAATTACGTTCACTGTGTACAAAATTCCAAATTTAAAATATAAAATTTAATAAATGAAATTGCATGATCGATATTTCGGCTCGACATCATTATTTCCTTCCTTCTTCTAGAAATAAGACTGGGTTCCCATACCTAGATCGGTCTAACAGGACTGATCCATCTCTAAGAGGTTTCTCGCTAAATTGCTTTCAACTTAAGCGGCTTAGATCTCTGTCTCGCCTACTGAAGCTGCTAAACGATTGTTAATTAATCGAAAAACAAAGAAATGATTTACCTTGCACTCCTGAAGCAAGAAAGCACAGGAGGAAAAACGCGCTGAACGAAGTCATCTTGTGTAAAGTAATTACCCCTCTGCTTTACTTTTTCTCGTCTTTATACTAGTCCTCCGCTGTAAGGTGCGTGGAAATTTGACTGCCGTTGTCGTATCTGCCTCTAAATAATTTGTTAAGAAGGAAGGGTTTTAGTTAACGTATCAATACTCACCTGTTAGTATCCCACATGTAGTCTTAAAAAATTAGTGCTAGGTTAAAAACGTTGCTCCATTTTTTTGAGAAGAGACGAGAATATGTCGTTGAACCTACTATATTATTCTTAATTGGTTCAGTGGGTTCTTTAATTATTCTAACGTTGGAAAATTCAAATTGTCGATGGTCCGTGATTTATTGTAAATGTATGCACTTGAGAGCGTTCCTTCCAAATACCACTTCTTAATAACCATTACCCACCCTCCCTAGAAACAAATTCAAAAGCTGTAAATCTTTACATTTAATTATCACACCTTGCATTCAACGTAGCAGAATTCGGATTTATACAAAAAATAATAATGTTACAGTGATATTCTAGCATGAATCAATCACTAACTAGGTCAGTTAAAATAAATTGATGAAAAACAAAATCATGAAAAACGATAATGAAAAAAGTGTTTTAATAGCAGCTACTTCCACGGTGTGCAATGAGTTAAGCAGATATATGACATGCACCTGTAACGCGTCTCACGTCCGTGTCCTGATTCTGCCTTCCCCGGGGTTATCCGACGTCATGACTTAGTGAAAAACAAATTCTGTTAAGAACGTTATCAAAGAGAGCATTTGCGTCATAGTCCAAGAAAGATACCAAATGTGTAAACCGTTAACCGTGCTGAAGTTAAGCTGATATGTCTTTTTATTATAGAACGCGTTTATGCATCTTTATCGGAATTCTTTCCACAGTCTGCTATGTCGAATGCAATGTAACAGGTAATTACAAAATGCAGCTTTGTGATATTGATTGTTTCTGTTCTAAGATGTTTTGTCAGCTCTACCAAATATGACTTCTAGGCGCCAATCCTTCACTGGCGGCATCATATCTCGGATGGCCAAGGTTACATTTTGCGGGTAAATTCATGGCTGACGTTGGAACAGCAAACAACAGAATGCAGAACTTCAACCTTTCACGCTACCTGACGCCAAAGTTTACCAGGGATTGAGAGCGTTCCTTCCAAATACCTCTTCTTAATAACCATTACCCTTTCTCCCTAGAAACAAATTCAGAAGCTGTAAATCTTTACATTTAATTATCACACCTTGCATTTAACGTAGCAGAATTCGGATTTATACAAAAAATAATAATATTACAGTGATATTCTAGCATGAATCAATCACTAACTTGGTCAGTTAAGATAAACTGATGAAAAACAAAATCATGAAAAACGTAAAATAGCTTAACTTTCTTTTTGCAACTTTCTTTAACGCAGAGAAGATAAGAAAATAGCAAATTTTGTGTCAATCTTTTCAATTAGTTTTAATAATTGTTCGCAAAGAGAGCATTGTTTAATTTTTGTTTAATTTATTTCGTAATTTTTATCTAATTTTGCGTCTCCGCGTCAAAAACATAATCCTACATGTGCTACGATGCAACACGTTACAGAGTCAAAATTTTGATTAAAAAATGGATGATTGGTGCCTTGGATAATGAAAAAAAATGTTTTAATAGCAGCTACTTCCACGGTGTGCAATGAGTTAAGCAGATATATGACATGCACCTGTAACGCGTCTCACGTCCGTGTCCTGATTCTGCCTTCCCCGGGGTTATCCGACGTCATGACTTAGTGAAAAACAAATTCTGTTAAGAACGTTATCATTTGCGTCATAGTCCAAGAAAGATGCCAAATGTGTAAACCGTTAACCGTGCTGAAGTTGAGCTGATATGTCTTTTTATTATAGAACGCGTTTATGCATCTTTATCGGAATTCTATCCACAGTTTGCTATGTCGAATGCAATGTAACAGGTAATTACAAAATCCAGCTTTGTGATATTGATTGTTTCTGTTCTAAGATGTTTTGTCAGCTCTACCAAATATGACTTCTAGGCGCCAATCCTTCACTGGCGGCATCATATCTCGGATGGCCAAGGTTACATTTTGCGGGTAAATTTATGGCCGACGTTGGAACAGCAAACAACAGAATGCAGAACTTCAACATATCACGCTACCTGACGCCAAAGTTTACCAGGGATCGGGGCGACTTCAACCCTTATGTAAGCCCTTACTGTGGTTTATAGCTTATATCTTAAAGGTGTATACTGTGGACTATATCACTAGTTAGGAGGAATATTTAAGTTACAGGACGGATATCTCTGAAAGTATATGATTACATTTAACGTATGTCAAACATCGTGCATTGTTCTCCTCAAATGGAATTTTCTTCATTTAAAGAAAAATAACCAGTTACGACCAGCCTTGTTAGCTCGACTATTTGTTTAAAATTAGTAAACTAATTATAGATAATAAAAGGCACATTAAATTGATATTTCCATACATTTATCACGTCACTTTCTGTACTTCATTTTATTATCTTGTCATCTGATCAAGGGTTCCTTTGACTGGAAGTTTGTTGATGTGTTTGTGACTCGCGTTTGCTACAAAGATGGTCATTGTACTTCAGCCACTGATAGTGTCATTGGAAAACGACTCATTTGTAAGTTTTACTTTTTACACTGCCTTTGCAACTAAGAGATGTCTAAGAAAAAAAAAGCTGTGCGGATTATACATTGCATATTGTGCAACATATCGTTCTTAGTGAGCCTACTTCATCCAGTGGACTGTGCAGACGGCTTAGGTCAAAATGTAAACCTAAAATAACCCTCTTATTTCAGCCTGGCACCAAGAATGTTCTGCAAAGCTTGTTGACATCACACCCGCGTGCATTACATCGTCGTCGGCTTTAATCTACGGTCTTCAAGTGACGCTTCCGAACTCGTTCACTGGACGCATGAAGACCGCTCCGCTACAAAGTATCTGGCCTAAGTGTGCCTCAACACCAATTGCCATGTCAGCGTCTTTCGGTGCTTATTTCAAATCTGTTCTTACAAATGTAACATGGTCCAAACGACAGGGTTTTCAATCATCGAAATTCCTCAAAGAACTTTACATATCTAGTTCAAAAGAGCTTTCGATAAAATTCAATGTAGATAGGTATGTAAGGGACATGACTCAAAATAACTTGACTTTGGGGCGAATAGTAGGCACAATTGGGCCTCATGTACCACAGGATGCGACATATTTCATGAGATTTGGAAGGATGCTCAATTCTCCAGATTATTCGTGCTCCTGGTATCAGTTTTGCCATGCTCCCTTCTCGCTTGATACTTCGACCAATACGCTCACCGTTGACTTTGGAAATAGTTTGAGAATGTCCGAGTATGGGGAATTCCTGACAGAAGAGATAGGCCATATAATTTTAGCACATCCGTTAGACTCATACACATACCCCTTGTCATGCTCCAATAAATTTCAAGTGATTGCTAGGGTTGACTATTCTGCAAAGTATTGGTACTCTTTGACAGCTGGTCTCGTGTCATTTAGGCTGAAAGGTGACGTCATTAAAACATTGACATTAACACCTTTGGCAGTCATCAAATTGTCCGGCAAAGAAAAATCTCTGAAATGCCAGGAAGTAGTTCTTCAAGAGCATCCCAAGGGTTACGTTGTTGGTCCCATGGATCGATTTCTATTCAGAACAGATCCAGGTGACAAGTGGAGATTTGAAGTATTCTCCAGCGCCTTTGGCAGGCCAGTGTCGGGTATCTCTGTTTGTCTCCATCATGCTCTAGAACGTTGTTTCCCTGACAATTGTGGCCCCTGCACACCTCTTCTTAATACACCTAAAAGTGCGTTAGTGCCTCCGGTGTGTAACATCACAGAAGAATCCGGTGTGACATCTTTTCTACTTGTATCCGGAGATCCGTCAAATGGCCCTATGAACAACGTTCAAATTCTCTTAGACTCACAGTTATACCTTCTCTTCGTCAACTCTACGGACGGCATGGGGACATATGATACAGCGCAGTTCTTTCTAGTTGTTTTGATTTTTAATAGTTTCGAGGTTCCATTATTGCCCACCTGGTACAAGGACATTTTTCCAATATTCAAAATGTATCACAAAGTGTTTCCAGTTATGCATTATGTTTTGAATCTGAACGAATACGAGTCTGTTGTCAACCATCGAGATAAGATCCGGTACGTCATTAACTTACCAATAGACAATCCCAATTATATGCCAACTACAAGAGATTTGTCACGTAATAAAACTGTAACTCTGAATAAGTGGCTTGATAACCCCGTGCTTGGCGAGCCGCCCGTTTCTCTTCAAGAACTCAAAGAGCAACTGCAGTTGGCCATTTTGTTAGAACTTACCACGATTCCACCATATCTTACATCCCTTATGTCTATTAAGACGGGGTTTAACATTGAAATAAGCAATATTATAAAAAGTATAGTAAAACAAGAAATGTTGCACGTAGCGTTGGTGGCCAATCTTTTAATATCGATTGGCGGGGACCCTCACATAGCTCATCCAGATTTGGTTCCACTGTATCCCACAAAACTGCCAGGTCACGTGTCCCCGAGTCTGACGGTGTATATCCAGAAATTATCCAAGGGGTACCTTGAGTCCGTTTTCATGGAAATTGAGCGGCCAACCGGAACATTGTCGGCTACTTGCACCGATGTTCATCGTAACGACCCAGCCGATCATTGCACCCCCGAACATTGCCCAGATGCATGTACCAAGAATAATGACAATGCCAAAATATCCATATGCCCAGTGAGAAGTCATAAAGGCACCATCGCTGAATTTTATAACAGAATTCAACACAATATGAAAATTCTCTCTAAATCAAACGACATTTTTGTCGGAGATCCTAATCGCCAGATCGATGGCAACGCGTGGTTAGGTACTAAAGATCAGCTTGTTCCTTTTAAAATAACGAATATTTCGAGTGCTTATGATGCCATCAAAATTATAGTCGAACAAGGCGAAGGTAATGGCGCCTGCCAGCCCTTAGACAAACGAAATGATCTTTCTCATTATTTCAAATTCGCCGAAATAGCACATGGCCGACAAATACGCGTATATGATAAAAACAAATGTCTCCCGCGTAGCGGTCAATCGGAAAAGTTGAAATACGTTTTAAACGGGTTTAACAACGTCGATGTTACCAACTGTATGTCAAATATGTACCGACAAGCTGAGGAAACGTTTCTGTACTGTGAAACTGTATACTCCTTTTCCGGTCCCAGAGTACCATTTTCATCAAGCGGGGTATGGCCAATGATTGACCAACCACATATGAGCAAATACCGGCCTGGCTCCAGAGCCTATTTCATGGCGAATACATTCAATGAAATATATACTGGAATGTTGCAGTGTTTACAGGTGGCGTTTAGTGGAAGGCCACACAAGATTAAAGACTGTATAGGACTTATGCATTCTCTGTATGTCCATGGACAAAAATTGGTCCAGACACCTATTGATATCAGAGGAGATCCCTTTGTTGGTCCAAATGCCGGGCCAACATTTGATTATCTAGAACTTTAAGGCCAATCTTTCTCAAAAGTGATACGTAATCTTCATTTTGTTATTACAGGTTTAGTCTGATTACACGCGAAAATGTAGGGTTTCACTAAAGGGGTGGTATTTGTCGGTAACTATTTTCAAAAACGGTCATACATTTTTTCCTGGAATTGAAACTTCTTACAAGTTCCTTAGTCACTTAGTTAATTAAAAAACTATTAAAGTACCATTCCTTTTGCATTGACGGGCATTTTGGGATTTGCCCGCAAGAGACTTTGCCATAGGTGGATTCCGATGGGAAATCATCTGGACTTGGACATTAGACACCCAATGGGCAAGATGGCAGTTGAAAACGTTCAACTTTTTTTCAAACCTTTAAGGTGTTTACTTTCTGAACTTAATAGTTTCCTTAATATCAAAATGTTGCCTTAATAGTTTCACTGAACGTTTTTTCGTTTTGATAATATATTAAAATATAGACGCTGGCCGATAAATGTTAAGGTAGTAAAACAACGACAAATGGTATACACAAATATACATAACGCCACGATAAAGACCAGATCAAAATAAATTTGAAAAATAATACTTTTATTGTTTCGTAATGTGGTCTACAAGTTTGTATCTAACAATACAAAATGCAACTTTGTACAATGCTTTCACCACCATGAACAATAACAACAGCGACACAAGATGGATGTAGTTTACATAAAACTTCACAGACCACATATTAATTACCTTCATGAAGTCGATGAAGTGACGTTTGGTTGATCTGTATATTGCACAATTGCGACCACAGTGGCGCAAAGCGACATATGACGTCAGAGGCGCCCCCAGACCAGGCACGAGGCCACGTGACCGAAAGGGTGAGCGGCACGTGCTTGGTCTGAAATGACGGGCACTGCGCTTTTTTATACTGCACACATGTACATCATGTATTTTTTTTAAATACCCATGCTATAGAATGATACAGTGTGCTTCTACACCTGCTTTCTATTACTGCTCTGAGTGCTTCTTGGGCTTGATGATCAAACACTAGATTCTATTGACAACTACACTGCCACATATTGTCCCCATATTCATTACATAATTTTCAATCTGATATGGCAATGTTAAAAGAGAATTATCCATTTCATACAACATATTGGACACGTGAAATCTTAAACACCACTGAACAGCACATAGAACACAATTTTCTACTGGATTTCAATTTTGATGCAAGGCAGGTTTGATTTTCTTTGTCAACATGATCAAAATGATCTAGCAAAACCTTGTCTCTTTTTCATAATTTGCTTAAATTTTGACAGAGGAATAAAATCCATTCACACTTTACCTATCAATTACCACAGTAAGAATATCTGCAACTGCAAAAACCGATGAACACATGACTGAACATATTTTTTCATGATATCAAATAACAGTTTACAATATAGATACTTTGGTCAATAACTTATAATCACTTTTGGTAAGGCACTTAACAGTTAGGAATATTCATATAACATGAATGAATAACATAACCCAAACTGAGTTGACTTAAGACCACCAGGCAAGGCAAGTATAATGTCAGTACAGAGAAAGCTGCTAATGGATTATAAGTAGAACATAATAGCAAACAGAACGTGGGATTTCTTGAATTAGTTAATACAGTTGCATATGAAATACAATACATAAAAAGAATGGCTTTATATGGCATGAAAAAATTAGTTGGCGCAAAATTCAACTCCAAGGCATTGATATAAAACTTGGCCTTGCTTTAAACAACTACTGACATCATCTTTGGGTACAACTTTGTCCAGCAAGTCTTTAATAAGGTAATGCCTTTGAATAGGCAAAAAGATTTTTTATACTCTACTATAACACCAGTTAACAATGACTGAAGGAGAGGGCATAAATTGTGCTTATACACAATGCCAATGCTACACAGCCAGTAAAGTCTCCACTAGCACAATACCACAGAGCCAGTGAAGTCTCCACTAGCACAATGCAACATATCCAGTGAAATCTCCACTGCCAAAATGCCACACAGCCAGTGAAATCTCCACTAACACAATGCCACACAGCCAGTGAAGTCTCCACTAACACAATGCCACACATCCAGTGAAATCTCCACTAACACAATGCCACACATCCAGTGAAGTCTCCACTAGCACAATGACACACATCCAGTGAAGTCTCCACTAGCACAATGACACATATCCAATGCAGTCCTAACTATCACCATAGATTACTGTGAAGGTGCTCTTATAGACTATGACTGGCAGCTATAGTGGAATGTATTCCTTCATTTAAAAGTTGCTTCACTCAAAATATTTCACCTACAGCTGACGTTCATAGAGATCTAAAATGTTGGCTTAAAAATATAGAATAAAATCTGACACTTAGTATAACCTGACGAGCATATAGTTATCCCTAGCTTTAAGTAGGCATGCATGGCTTGGCACAAACATGTCAGCTACTAAAAGCAATGGTTGCACTGCAATCTATGGGAAACCGCTGGGACACAACACCTAAAACTTCCAAGCAAGATGATATTTGGTATAAGTATCAACATCCTTTTGGTCACAGGTAAAACAACAGTGTGTTGACGGGACAGAATTGAAATACATTTAAGTGGATGTCTGTAGCTTGGACATGAAACAGAATGGCATGTAGCATCAAATGTTACCTAGGTGTGAATGAAGGAACTTGGTCCAGGTAGCTTCCCATAAAGACAGTTTTCATTTTTTAGTACCAGTATAAAGGTTATAACACAAAAAGATGATGTGGACCTTTCATTTATCAAGCACAGTCAAAATGCTCAGGAGATCGTGTTTTAGCAATCTCACACAAACCTCAAAATAAACGCTGTCGAGGAAAATCGTAACGAATGTGACAGAAAATTTTGTTTGGCATGCATGAGAGCACTTTCACAATTTTGCCCTGACAAAATACCTTTAAATTTGACAGTAACAAATGATACTTGGAATAAGCCTGGGCTGATGAAAAAAACATTGCCTCTGTAAAAACATTAGTTTTCCATTTATAAATACATGTGTAATGTATGAAAATATAACTAAGGCATCTCTCTATCACATTGCTCCCAGTGCATATTGAGTGAAATGGTTTGGCTAAGAATACCTCTCATGGTAGGCTGGGAGCTAGAAGGTTGTGTGCTGTGACCAGTGGCCTGATAACATGATCTGTGCCACATTTGTTGTATTAGATTTAAGTACTTAATGTAAAGTGGCTGAAAAGTAATGAAGGAGAGCCAAGATGTCCTGCAGGTTATGGTGTAAACTGAGAGAGAAGTATTGCGTATGGTCCTTCCTGGCCTAAGTATGTCTTTCATAAAAATGAGATAATATTTGTATGTGCATGTGAAGATACAGATCCAAATGCGAGTGTGTGCGCCTGACCATGCATGTTTGCGTGTGTGCACTGGAGCATGCAAGGGTGAGTGAGCGTGTGTGCAAATGCATTCTTAGGGTATAACAACAGTTGGCTTTACAATAAATAATGCATCCAGGCCTGCATAGAACAACTTCATTCTATGAAAATACATGTACATGTCTTTATACAGAAAATATGCATAATGTGTAAATACACCGACTTGACACAGGTTACATGACTGGTCATATCCAGGGTACAATAAGAATGGAATATCATACAAGTCCAGCCAATACAAGATTGTCAAAACGCACAATTCTGACAAGAATTTGAAAAATATTTTCTCTCCATCGCTCCTCCCCAAGCTACAGGACCATTGCTGTATTTCAGTTTAATAGAAAATGTACTTGAATTTGCCACATAAACCCAGCTGTACTGACACTACCATATCTGCCATGGAGCAATGCCTCCCATAATACTGCTGTCTTGTATGCGTCTCTACATCACTTTCACTTGTCCAGACCCACTGGGCACTTGCTGTAGAAAACTTCTTGACAGGGCAATATATCTGGCAACATTAACCTGGTGGACAGTGTCTGAGTTTTCCCTGCTGGTCAATTAAACAGCAGCATATTGCTGCACTGTTGTCTCTCCTGAACAGGTTGGTCAATTCAACTTTCTCCCTTTCAGCTGAATGTGCACTCTCTAAACATCCACATCAGTTACTCCTCGTTGTGAAATTAAGCACCAAAAAACAAAAACATACAGAAAAATAAGTACACATGGGCTAACTGTATAAAAGAAGATTTGGCCATTTATGTTTTGTTTTCCATGAATGATTTCCCCATCACGATCTGTTCCTTATGAAGGCACTCAGTGGAAAAAAACTGAGGTGATTGATACCATGAACTCCTCCTGGCATTGCCACTATGTAAACATTCTCAATATTGCCACTGTTAGGACACAGCAGTACTGCTGCTATTACTGTATTGCTGATGTTGTGTCTCGTGCACAGAGTCCGTGGTCTGTATTACAGAGGCCCCTGGCCGCATGGTCTCATCAATGGCGGCACAATGCGGCCGCGGGCCGGGCTCTGGCGTGTAGGTAAAAGTCAGTCCTGTTGCATAGATTACACCATCCTCACGTACCAACGACACTGGGACCTGAAACAAAGACGGTGAAAGTCACCTTTAATGAGAATATTTCTTAGGACTAAAACAATGGTTACACAGGATATGACCTAACTACAGACATAGTGGTTGCAAGAATCAATACTGAATTTACTATTGAGAAGTAACAAATGAACGTCTATTTGCTGTTGGTACTTCTGTGAAGGATTCTGGAAGGCAGACATCTTGGTGTAGGGAAAATTGCTGAATTTTCCTGAAATAATTATTTTTAGCTTCAATGTCTGCCTTAATTTACTTGCTTTGCTATCCTTTAGCACATCAATGATTTTTTTCATATTTTAAACATGTTATAAAAACAACTGCTTTAACAATATCTATAGTTAACTGCAAAAGAATTGAAGAGACTAGTCTACTAAATTACCTGCAGGGGTTGCCTGACATACTTCCATCCTGACCTGAATGCTGAGATATCTGGGACCACACAAAGCATTCCTTCTTCACATCTAGAAGGAATACAAATAATATACAATATCTGGGACCACACAAAGCATTCCTTCTTCACATCTAGAAGGAATACAAATAATATACAATATCTGGGACCACACAAAGCATTCCTTCTTCACATCTAGAAGGAATACAAATAATATACAATATCTGGGACCACACAAAGCATTCCTTCTTCACATCTAGAAGGAATACAAATAATATACAATATCTGGGACCACACAAAGCATTCCTTCTTCACATCTAGAAGGAATACAAATAATATACAATATCTGGGACCACACAAAGCATTCCTTCTTCACATCTAGAAGGAATACAAATAATATACAATATCTGGGACCACACAAAGCATTCCTTCTTCACATCTAGAAGGAATACAAATAATATACAATATCTGGGACCACACAAAGCATTCCTTCTTCACATCTAGAAGGAATACAAATAATATACAATATCTGGGACCACACAAAGCATTCCTTCTTCACATCTAGAAGGAATACAAATAATATACAATATCTGGGACCACACAAAGCATTCCTTCTTCACATCTAGAAGGAATACAAATAATATACAATATCTGGGACCACACAAAGCATTCCTTCTTCACATCTAGAAGGAATACAAATAATATACAATATCTGGGACCACACAAAGCATTCCTTCTTCACATCTAGAAGGAATACAAATAATATACAATATCTGGGACCACACAAAGCATTCCTTCTTCACATCTAGAAGGAATACAAATAATATACAATATCTGGGACCACACAAAGCATTCCTTCTTCACATCTAGAAGGAATACAAATAATATACAATATCTGGGACCACACAAAGCATTCCTTCTTCACATCTAGAAGGAATACAAATAATATACAATATCTGGGACCACACAAAGCATTCCTTCTTCACATCTAGAAGGAATACAAATAATATACAATATCTGGGACCACACAAAGCATTCCTTCTTCACATCTAGAAGGAATACAAATAATATACAATATCTGGGACCACACAAAGCATTCCTTCTTCACATCTAGAAGGAATACAAATAATATACAATATCTGGGACCACACAAAGCATTCCTTCTTCACATCTAGAAGGAATACAAATAATATACAATATCTGGGACCACACAAAGCATTCCTTCTTCACATCTAGAAGGAATACAAATAATATACAATATCTGGGACCACA